>JAIGNY010002899.1:1810000-1817500 GCA_020152595.1 Chiridota heheva | reverse complement strand
CAAAAATAATAAAATTGAATATAGAGGAACATTTGTATGTCATTGATATAAAGCAAAAATAGTATTAAGCCTAATATGGAATCTTGAAGAACACCTATATTAATTGTACTTACTTTAGAATTTGAATTTTTATATACAACAAATTGTTTACGATCTGATAGATAGCTTTTAAACCAGTCATGGCAAATTCCACGTATTTCGTAATAATAAAGTTTTTTCAGTAAAATGCAATGATCAATTGTGTCAAATGCTTTTGAAAGGTCAATAAAAAGGCCGACAGTATTATTTTTTCATCAAGGGAACATGCGATTTCGTCAGTAATTATAAGGGATGCCATATACGTTGAATATTTATTTCTAAAATCAAACTGACCGCTAAACAATAAATCATGCTTATTGATGAAATGTATTATCTTCTTATGTACTAATCTTTCGAAAAATTTAGATAATGTTGGAAGCAATGAAATAGGACAATAGTTTGAAAAAAAATCCTGCATTACTAGTTTAAAAAATTGGTATAACTTTGGCTATTTTTTAATTCAGATGGGAAAACTCCATTGGTAAGAGACAAATTGATAACATACCAGAGGAGTTACAATAAAATCTATGGGTTTTTTCAGAATAACGTTAGATATATTATCTCAGCCCGAAGAACTTTTGCTCTTTAAACTGTGAATCGCTTCTATAACCTCAGAATCAAAAGTAGGGCTCAAGAAAAAAGAATTTTGTAAACTGTTATCAAGGTAGTTGCTAAATTGGTTTGAACGTTTGGGAATTTTGTTAGCAATATTCCCAGCTACTGTTGAGAAATAATCATTAAATGTGTTTGCAATTTTATAATTAGCATCAATCAAATTTCCATCATGCTGGAAAGACTCACTTTTACTTTTGTTTTCACCATTTTTCTCAAGGATATTGTTTATGTTTTTCCATATAGTCTTATGATGAAGGTCATGACTAAGAAGAGTAGTATGATGTGATTTCTTAGCAACTTTTATGATAGACTGGAGCTTATGTTATACGTCTTGTAGTTACTATCATTTTTCAATATCAAAATTCTTAACTAAACCTCTCGAATTTACGTAGATTGTTGAGAAATCCTGTTTATGTGTACATGTGCGATGTAAAAAATCATCCTCACATATATATTCTGAATCAATAACAGTTTGGAAGCTCTCAGCTTCACATTATTCATGTTCCGTGAACGGGTTAAAGCAGTACCATTGACGGTGACTTAAACTCTAGGTAGGTGAGAAATAATAAATAAGGATATTTGGTCTATTAAACTTGCAACATTAAAACATATACTATTAAGGGATATCAACCTGTTCTGTATTAATAGATTGTCCAGGAAATGGTTGCCGAAATATATTATTTGTAAGAGAGGAGTTACAAATTGTGCCCTTTGATACTGAGCTACCTAACTAACCTACAAGTAACCTACAAGTAACCTACAATTACAATTGTAACTATATGTATATCATAAAGATTTTCACACCGGAATCTATTATGCCATTACATATTTTAAGTTCTGTTATTATTATTTTCTTCGGCGTATATACATTGTACGGTTATTACCAGTGTAGCAAATTCAAAACTAGTCTAAAAAATAAATTCAAAGTTTTAATGAAAAAAATAAATAAATAAAAACAAGGAACAAATGATTGAAATTCTTAAAGAACAGGAGTCATCCCTTGAGTCATCTATCGACTCCCTTGAGTCGCCTGTCGATTCCAACTCATGGAAGCCTAACATGAGCCGAAACCAACGGCAAAATGTGATGATTTCATAGAAACAATAAGATGTAGACAGGTTGATTAGCCAGCGTAACAGCCGGTGGTGAGTCTAAAAAATATTTTGGTAAACTTTACACTATTAAGGGTGTTGAGAAGCTACAAAATGAGGGTATTATTAAATTGTATGCCAGATATGAAGCAAGGTTAGGCCAAGATATAACCAAATCCTTAGGTTCGTGTATAATTTCGCTACATGTTAAGTTTGTGAAACACTTATATAAAGTCGACGATGAAAATGACTTATTCAAAGATTTAAAAGAGGATCCTTTTATCACAAATGCTTTGAATCTTATCTTATGTGGTATGTATTATAACTTTGACAACTATTTGGCTCCTGTTACAGCTGCACTTATAACAAAAACACACGTACAATCAAAAAATAATACATTTAATAAAACAAATGAACAATCCGAAGCAGGAAGAGATACAAAAAGTTGCTAAAACAGGTAAGGAAAAGAATCCTAATAGAGTTGCTGCAGGTAAAAAGCTTGCCGAATTCAACAGAAAGCAGAAAGATAACTTGAAACAATATAAAACAAAATATTATTCACCACCTACGGGGGAGTCATTCATTGAGTCACCTCGAGGTTCAACTCAAGGGAGCCATGTGACTCCGGCTCCAACAATTGGGTTCCTACTTTTTTACCAACAATAATAGGTTTTGGTGCTGTTATTGCTGCAGGTATTGCCTTCTATAGATGGGACAAGGCTGAAAAGTATGAATCAAAAACAAAGAGAGCCAAACTTTGGGCATTGCGACCAGAGAGAGCCATGCAATCCAAGTGAGCCATGCGACCCGAAGGTGCCATGCGACCGGAGGGAACCATTCGGCCCGGAGGAAGCCATGCAGCCCCGAGGGAGCTCATGCGGCCCCGAGGGAGCCCATGCGGCCCCGAGGGAGCCCATGCAGCCCATGCGTCTTCGAGGGAGCCCATGCGGCCCCGAGAGAGCCCATGCGGCCCGAGGGAAGCCATGCGGATCCGAGGGAACCCATGCGATCCGAGGGAGCCATGCAACCCGAGGGAGCCATGCGACCCGACTGTATGAATATTATGATTACTTGATTTTGTTTTGAATTAAAGATACAATCTCTGTACATTTCATGCGTAAGATTGTACGTACAATTGTACATTGTACGTCAGCTCCCTGGGCTCCAACAAGCACACTGTACATCTTACTTCTGATGCTCACATATCTATAAATAGGTCTGCCATTCATTTCACTTTTCATTTTAACAAGTATCTTTTTTTAAATTTGAATAGAGAAAATGATCTGGGGGATATTCACTCGTGTCATATATATTGGGATGCCGTACTTTTCCAGCGAACTCGGAAGCATATCACAATAAATATTTTCTGTGTAGACATTTATGATAAAAGAACCTGTGTCAGTGTATAATAGTTGATAACTGCGCGGCTGACCGATTGGGTTAGGGTGCATTTTTTTGTATACATCATAATAGAATTAAAACATATATTCTTTTAAATTCAAATTTGTTCTTTGCTTGAGCCCTTCTTGCGATATTACTTGCAATGTATGATTTCATTCGTGCAACTTGCATGAATTTTGAAATGATATGTATTTTAGTGACTTTAAAACCCAAGTCCATGTATCTATATAAAGTTTGTTCATGGATAATGTATTTTTCGCGTTTCATTAGATAAGGAACTAATTTATCTACGTTAGTACACGTTAGTACGGGAATGTTATTTCTCTCTATTAATGTTTTCTGATAATCTGATAAGCATTCTTCTTTTTAACTTTTATCTTTTCTGGAGCTGGAGGATAATCATTGTGTTTCCCATTTTGAAAACTTCCTCAGAAGCTTCTAGGTCCACTTCAAATATGCACCCAGTGTGGAAATTATCACAACTACCTCGTTTATGGCATTTATCTTAAAACTCTTCTTTCTTTCGTCATCATTTAATAGTTCTGCCCACCAAAAAGCACCAACAGGTAATTTAGGGGTCACAACAGTTGGGTATAGACTGTTTACATCATAGTATTGTATATAGTTTGGATTCTCCACTTCTTCTCCTTGTTCTTTGCCTCACAGTACCGAGAAGCACATACTGTACTGGTACGACCTCGAATTCCTCGTTTAATGAAATGATACATATTTATTGATCTTCTGTGAACAATTCAAGTTCTACTTCCAATGTTTTGAGCAATGAATCCAATAATAAACTTGGAGCTGTAAAGTAATGTGCAGGATCAAGTTCATAATCTTTCATTGACTGTGTCCTGAAATTTTTAAACACATCTGCCAGAAGATAAACATCTGGTATAGATCGTGATTTTTTTCCAGAGCTACACATTGAAATGTTTCCCATACTTTTTTCGCATGTTTACAGTCATCTGGTTTACATTCTTTATTATTTAAACCGTCATACAATTCTTCGATTGGAGGCAGGTGATGTTCGTTTAATTTGTTTAAGATTCCATATATTCATAAGGGTATACACTTTTGCCGAACAATAAATTCAATTTATCAAAGTCAGCCGATGTTGGCAGCTGATCAAGAAAATGGAACTTCTCCTTATCTTTACCATTCTCGTACAGGTTTTTCACAAGTTGGTCTAAAGACGACATAGACTGGAGTGTCTTTGAATACCAGTGCACCATTTAGACAATACATTTTAAATCCCAGATATTTTTCGTAGTCGTGAGGAATGCAGGTTACTTTTTCTCCATTTTGTAAAGAAGAAATGATAATTTGAGAATTACATTCTTTTAGGTTGTGAAAAAATACCGGTATATTGAAATAAACTTTCTCTATAGGCAGTTTTCTATCATGTGCTGCACCGCGGAACTTGCCAGTAAAGTGGTTATGATCTCTCACTTTACGATGGGGGCTGTCTTGTTCTAATTTACCTCCAAAGAATCTTTTCTTACATATCCAACAAGTTGTTGCTTTGTTGTATATGCTTTCATACTTTGGAGTCATTACTATTTCTTTTTCATTTGCTATTATGTGGTTTCTTATTTTCATATGACTTATGGATTGTAAAAACTTTGATCCAAGATTTTCCGATTCCTCTTCTGTTGTAGCTGTGAATGATTCCTGATAAAATTTCTCACCATTAAACACAACTATATAATTGCAAACCTTTTGCTCCTGTGTTATTTTATTTTGGCACTGGGGCCTGTCGACTCAAGTTGACTCCGTTAAAGAGTGCATTAAAAATCTGCATAAATAACAAATGGTGCTTTTACATATTTCTGTAGTTTGAAAAATTAGGTATGTTTCCTGGCATGCCAGTTTTTGAGTTCTCTTTGGTTGGGTAACGTTCTTTGTAAGCTGGAGTTGTTACATTTATACAGTTCTCACGATGATCAACTTGTATTCTTTCAGAAGTGAAATGTTGATTACATAAATCGCAAAGAAAATGGTGCTTGCCATCTTTAGAAATGGAATGAAATAAACTATAAAATTTAGTTATGAGAATATAGTGGCCATCTCGAGGTGCAATGGGACCATCTTTTAACAGAACTTCCGTTGTATACAAATAATAGACTAATTCGTTTGATACTAGGATCTTGTTTAATCAGTTAATGTAATATACGGGGTGTATAGCATTCAATGATTTTATACTAGTCCGACATTGATACGCATGTACAGCAATATTATCAGATTATTAGCCCTTTCTATCTTTGGAGCATCCCTTAGCGCTACAGGATAACTTGGATATTTTCATTTTGCGTTCATGTTTTTTGTAGTTAGAAACTCTAACTTTATTAATCTCCACCGGATAAAGATGTGCACGTATTGACTAAAGGAAACATATATTATCTTTATTTTTGATATTTAATGTACATTTTGTATTAGACATCAATTTTGGGGTTGAAATAAATTTTGAACCATATATTGAATAAATTGTACAATATCTATATAGATATTTTGATATCAAGAAGTATACTACCAGACTGTTAAAAAATATATCTATATTTTTCCTCCATATCTTTCAAAAGTTGAATCATTGTTTTAGGAGTTGATTCTGTAGTAAGCATTTCCACTAACTTTGCTCTGAGATAAAAAAAAAATTCTTCCGATTTATGTTATTTACATTGCATCATAGTATGAAGTGGATGGTATACAAACCATAGTACAAAGTACAATTTATTTCAACTATTTGACCTCATTTGTGATCTGGTCTTATATATAAGCAACAGATGACGTATGTTATAACTGCGATATTGGTTTTGTGTCCGTCAGGCCGTAAATCAGAAACGGCAGCAATCAGTGAACGTCAGCCAAAAAGGAAAACACAACAACCGACCAGTTAGGGAAGTAAAAAGCCTGGAAAGGGGTATATGACGAATAACTAGTGATTTTCATTGCAGAATATTACTTTAGGGGGGGGAGGGGGAGATCTAGCCCCCTAAAAATGTTGTAGCCATTTCCCCTAATTTATTTTTTGTCAAAGCCGTAAATATAATTAACTAAAATATCAAATGAACCATACACAAAACAGATGTTGGCTTTTTTTTTGTAAATTGTATCGACTGAATTATCAATTTTGAACCAAAACTTTTACTTTTCCCCCAAAATCCTCAAATGTGGACCAAACATATTTAAATTTGGGCCAAGATCTTTAATTTTGCATAAAATATTCTTCAATAATCTTCAGTTTTGGATCAAAACTTTTACGTTTGAACCAAAATCTACAAGATAGAGCCAAAAACCGCCAAAAACCAAATTTGTGACTTTTGGGAACTCCTCTTAAACTTTCAGAAAATGTTCTTCTTTTCCGGGAAAAAATTTCTACGAAATGTTCTTAAATTTCTACAATTTTTTTCAACTTTTCAAGGAATTTGATTAATCTACCGGAAGTAAGTGTCCAACAATTTTGTGCATTTTTGTTTTGCCTCTTAACTGCAGAAAAAGAAAACAACCGGAAAATACAAACTCTTTCGAGAGGAGGGGGAAGAGAAAGAGGGGAGAAGGGGGATCAAAAATGAAAAGCAACATACGCCCCTGGTCTAAACCTTGCATTCCTCGTAATTTTGGTAGCAGAACATTGCTTAATATTGGATCAAATCTCCCTCAAATTTAGGGCTAGAAACCCTGCATTTCTCGCGATCTTGAAACCACGAAACTGTTTTGATATTGTGTCAATTCCAAGGGTGAAATCCAATGGGAGAATCTCCCAGAAGCATATACGTTTTTCGTAATTTTCTTAGCAGAAAGTCGCTTAAAATTGTGTCAAAGCTAGGGGCAAAGCACTTGGAAGCCGTGCGCTTTTCGTGATTTTGATAGCAAAAACTTATGTCAAATCTGTAGTCATACTAGAGGCAAAGGCCACGCAGCCCTGGTGGTGATTCACGCGGCGAAGCACTGGTGTCAAATTGTATGGGGCGCTGGAAGCTGTAAGATAGGAGCGAAGTGCTAAGGAAGGGGGGGGGGGGGAGGGCGAAGTACCCGTAAGCCCTGTAACTTTCTCGTGATTTTGATAGCATAAAATTTGTTTAAAATTGTATCAAATCTATACTGTTAGAGGAAAGCCCATGAAAGCTTAGTCAGATAAACATCTGACCTATATGCGCTATAGCCACTACATGACTGCAAATGTATTGCATGTAGTGTGTAGCATGTAGGGCATACAGAGGGAGATGTTATCTCACTAACGGAAGCTATGCTCCAATTTCGATACTTTCTAAATATTGTGTCAAATCTAGGATTGACGTCCTGGCTGCCCAGGGAG
>JAIGNY010002899.1:1702500-1805000 GCA_020152595.1 Chiridota heheva | reverse complement strand
TTATAAGCCATCCTCCCCATTCATAAACAAGGCTGACATTGTTCTTAGATTATTTAATATTCTGTTATTATTTCTTTCTCTTGCGCTTTCTTCTATTCCATAAGAGTTGTTATAAATATTTACAGAGAGTGATAAGCAAGCAATGGTTTGAGAAAGTAGATAAAAACGATATTGTGTTAGTGTTGAAGTTTACTCAGAGGGAAGACGTGTACACAATAGGAGGGCTGTAAAACGTAGATCGGTTTTGATAACGAATTCATAAATAGTAAATTAAGTTTCTAGCTTTCTGATTGGCTAATAGGTGGTCTCAAATACTTTTGAGACCAGCAAGATGTACGTTAGGAGAATGATGATGATCAACACTTTCCATATATTAAAACCGTTATTAAGCATAATAAATGTACATCATCCTAGATTTCAAATAGCACAATTTTAGATTTGTAATTACTCTGTTTGGCTAATCGATGATCTGGAATACGTTCGAGACCAGGCTGACCTGTATGGCAGTGCATTTATGTGCCCCTTGGAAAAATATTGGCCTACATTGGCAAAATAATGAAAAGTATATCCAAGGATATGCAAAGAAATATAAGAAAATGTATGAGAAAAATAAACCAACCACAAAATTCTAGCCACAACAATCGCGATTCTCAATCAACAGCTCAGGCTTTGATTCGAAAACAATATTTTATAGCAACCGTTCCTAATTAATTCATAAAAATTAAAATGAGGATTATTAAATTACTTGCCACCCTTTCTCTACTGACCAGAACAGAAATTTGGAAGCCTGGCAAAGTCATATTTGGTCCCCAAGTGATTAAATGCCGCAACGTTTACTAACAGTGTTATCAAAATACCTTAAATTGTAGATATACAACTAACAGTACACTATACATTGTATTTAAATAGTCTGACAGCCCGCCGTGTGTCTGTGTGCGTGTAAAGGTAACAGAATGTTAGCTTAGGCCTAGCCTATTTTGGTCACAAAACAAATAAGCAGCCAACTAACGTTAGCCAAATTTAACCTAAATTCGACATTCGCAAACTTTCTTTAAAAGGGGCCTAGAAATAAACCTACGTTTAATTATTCGTGTCTTACCTTGATCCCTAATTAAGCTGTGGCTGTTTATACTTTCCCAAGACCTTGTTTTCCAACTTTGTTCTATGTTTAGAGTGCTTGTTGCTTTCGCAATTTAGTTTTAACCATGTCAAAACTTGGTAACTTATAACCTACCCATTTTAATGTATTTCTTTATTATTATACGAAACAACGAACAGCTTCTTGCGATCGTACGAAAGTAATATGAAAAAGATGTTTGAGAATAAATTAACATGTTTTGTTTTATTAAGTTTGGCGACTAAACATTTTCAGTGACTGAGATATAGGAAGGAAAAATAAAAAAATTAAGGTTTTGAGCTAATCTATAAATCTATATTAATATATTATATATATATATATATATATATATATATATATATATATATATATATATATATATATATATATATATATATATATATATATATATATAAATATATATATATATATATATATATATATATATATATATATATATATATATATATATATATATATATATACATATATATATATATATATATATATATATATATGTATGTATATATATATATATATAGATAGATATATATATATATATATATAAATATATATATATATATATATATATATATATATATATATATATATATATATATATATATATATATACATATATATATATATATATATATATATATATATATATATATATATATATATATATATATATATATATATATATATATATATATATATATATATATATATATATGTATATATATATATATATATATATATATATATATATATATATATATAAATATATATATATATATATATATATATATATATATATATATATATATATATATATATATATATATATGTATATCTATAACAAAACATAACAAAAGAATCCTAACAGAAACCCAACTTCTCCTCAAAATTGCCTCCCAGTTACGTGGTTTAAATAAGGACATAGCTTTTCTCTCAAGTTTCAATTTCTTTAAATAGTTTTAAGTTAGTTATTTCTCACTTGCTGTTTTGCACCTGATGAAGGACCAGGGAGTCCAACCATCTGTTGTTCTTCATTATATATTTTTGTTGGATTTGGACATTGCTAGCATCCATTTTCGTTTCTATTCATATATTCCAACATGCGGATCCTACAGTATGTTTTCATTTCCATATCTCAATGCTGCACCTCTCAGTGCAAGAAGACAGCAAGAGGGACTCCCACGTAAGCTTTTCCCAAACTCGTTCTGACATTTATTTTAGGTCTAACTGTAAGAAATTAGATTTAATTCCAAAAGGATTGAACCTGAAGAATCCATTGTCACCTTCATTTGGTTTTCGAGCTAATACCATTTGTCGAGAGGCTTCTGAAAAGCTCTGTAACTTTGCTTTAAAGTCAGCTTATGAATGACAAGCTTTCTTAAAGAAGACTTTGGAAGAAAGGGATTTCAATGAGGTGATACCTGACCCAGTCCAAAGGTCACAAATGTTGTCGTTTTTGTCTAGTTCTCATAAACATCATCGCCATCAAAATTTCATCCGCATGGACAAAAAACTCGCAGAACTGATTCATAACGATTCCATTCTGGGAAGAATTGGTCAGGCACATAGGAACGAGGAAGTTTCCTGCATCAAGGACTTGAGAAGCATCAAGGAACTTTGTGGGAAGGCCACATCAAATGTCATTAATTTGTCATCATACAAACTTTTTGCTCTACATCTAGACTTAATGATATCGAGCTCTGCCAGGACACCGTAATATTTTGTCGCCGAATCAGACTGGCAGAGTGGGCAAAGGATGCACCTACAAATTAAAAAGAAACCTCAACCTGAGCGGGCTAGATTATGGACCCTGCTTGAAGGTCCAACCAATACATTGACAGTTACATCAGCTCAGTACAGGTTCACCTAGATAACTTTTATCTTCTATTAATAGTAGAACACATAGCCATACTACAAATGTCACTCCACTCCAACGAACAGCAATGACCGCACTAAAAAACGCTAAAGAAAAGATAAGGGTGGAGCTATTGTCATACAGGATCCTTCAGATTGTGTTGCAAAAGCTAAATGCCAGCTTGAGGACACACATTTTTACTCCTCTAACTGTAGATCCCACTGCCGACCATAAGTCAAGAGTACTGCCGCCACTTTCCCACCAACCTTTGCACTGAAATGGAAGAACTGATACCTCAAGACCCCAAGCCTGGCCGTTTCTACATGCTTCCCAAAATGAAAAACTCTTGCTCGACAGGGCACAGTAGTTCCGATAACAACGAAGTACCACCAGGCCGCCCAATAATTTCTGGCAACGGCACCCTTACTGAGGGGACTTCTTAATTCATTGACGATCAGCTACAACCTTATCTCAAGGAGATACCCAATTGAATTCAGGACACCACTTACTTCCTTTGCAAATTGAAGGATGTACTATCTGCCTGATACACTTCTGGCTACTTTAGATGTCTCATCATCATACACTAACATCCCACATGAGGAAGAGTTGCAAGCATGCAGAGCATTCCTGAGACATGAACCTAGTTGCGCTTAAGAGAATGTCATACTCATTGACTTTGTCCTTAGACATTATGTGTTTGAGTTTGACAATGAACTATTCATCCAGAACAAAGGTACAGCCATGGGCACCAGGATGGCTCCTTTATATGCTAATCAATGAACTATTCATACAGAACAAAGGTACAGCTATGGGCACCAGAATGGCTCCTTCATATGCTAATCAATGAACTATTCATCCAGAACAAAGGCACAGCTATGGGCACCAGGATGGCTCCTTCATATGCTAATCAATGAACTATTCATCCATAACAAAGGTACAGCCATGGGTACCAGGATGGCTCTTTCATATGCTAATCAATGAACTATTTATCCAGAACAAAGGTACAGCCATGGGCACCAGGATGGCTCCTTTATATGCTAATCAATAAACTATTCATCCAGAACAAAGGTACAGCCATGGGCACCAGGATGGCTCCTTCATATGCTAATCAATGAACTATTCATCCAGAACAAAGGTACAGCCATGGGCACCAGGATGGCTCCTTCATATGCTAATCAATGAACTATTCATCCAGAACAAAGGCACAGCCATGAACACCAGGATGGCTCCTTCATATGCTAATCAATGAACTATTCATCTAAAACAAAGGTACAGCCATGGGCACCAGGATGGCTCCTTCATATGCTAATCAATGAACTATTCATCCATAACAAAGGTACAGCCATGGGCACCAGGATGGCTCCTTCATATGCTAATCAATAAACTATTCATCCAGAACAAAGGTACAGCCATGGGCACCAGGATGGCTCCTTCATATGCTAACCAATGAACTATTCATCCAGAACAAAGGCACAGCCATGAACACCAGGATGGCTCCTTCATATGCTAATCAATGAACTATTCATCCATAACAAAGGTACAGCCATGGGCACCAGGATGGCTCCTTCATATGCTAATCAATAAACTATTCATCCAGAACAAAGGCACAGCCATGGGCACCAGGATGGCTCCTTCATATGCTAATCAATGAACTATTCATCTAAAACAAAGGTACAGCCATGAACACCAGGATGGCTCCTTCATATGCTAATCAATGAACTATTCATCCATAACAAAGGTACAGCCATGGGCACCAGGATGGCTCCTTCAATGCTAATCAATAAACTATTCATCCAGAACAAAGGCACAGCCATGGGCACCAGGATGGCTCCTTCATATGCTAATCAATGAACTATTCATCCATAACAAAGGTACAGCCATGGGCACCAGGATGGCTCCTTCATATGCTAATCAATAAACTATTCATCCAGAACAAAGGTACAGCCATGGGCACCAGGATGGCTCCTTCATATGCTAACCAATGAACTATTCATCCAGAACAAAGGCACAGCCATGAACACCAGGATGGCTCCTTCATATGCTAATCAATGAACTATTCATCCATAACAAAGGTACAGCCATGGGCACCAGGATGGCTCCTTCATATGCTAATCAATAAACTATTCATCCAGAACAAAGGCACAGCCGTGGGCACCAGGATGGCTCCTTCATATGCTAATCAATGAACTATTCATCTAAAACAAAGGTACAGCTATGGGCACCAGGATGGCTCCTTCATATGCTAATCAATGAACTATTCATCCATAACAAAGGTACAGCCATGGGCACCAGGATGGCTCCTTCATATGCTAATCAATAAACTATTCATCCAGAACAAAGGTACAGCCATGGGCACCAGGATGGCTCCTTCATATGCTAACCAATGAACTATTCATCCAGAACAAAGGCACAGCCATGAACACCAGGATGGCTCCTTCATATGCTAATCAATGAACTATTCATCCATAACAAAGGTACAGCCATGGGCACCAGGATGGCTCCTTCATATGCTAATCAATAAACTATTCATCCAGAACAAAGGTACAGCCATGGGCACCAGGATGGCTCCTTCATATGCTAATCAATGAACTATTCATCTAAAACAAAGGTACAGCCATGAACACCAGGATGGCTCCTTCATATGCTAATCAATGAACTATTCATCTAAAACAAAGGTACAGCCATGGGCACCAGGATGGCTCCTTCATATGCTAATCAATGAACTATTCATCCATAACAAAGGTACAGCCATGGGCACATGGCTCCTTCAAATGCTAATCAATAAACTATTCATCCAGAACAAAGGTACAGCCATGGGCACCTGGATGGCTTCTTCATATGCTAATCAATAAACAATTCATCCAAAACAAACGTACAGCCATGGACAACAGGATGGCTCCTTAATACGCTAATCAATGAACAATTCATCCAGAACAAAGGTACAGCCATGGGCACCAGGATGGCTCCTTCAAATGCTAATTAATGAACTATTCATCCAGAACAAAGATACAGCCATGGGCACAAGGATGGCTCCTTCATATGCTAATCAATAAACTATTCATCCAGAGCAAAGGTACAGCCATGGGCACCAGAATGGCTCCTTCATATGCTAATCAATGAACTATTCATCCAGAACAAAGGTACAGCCATGGGCACCAAGATGGCTCCTTTATATGCTAATCAATGAACTATTCATCCAGCACAAAGGTAGAGCCATGGGCACCAGGATGGCTCCTTCATATGCTAATGAATAAACTATTCATCCAGAACAAAGGTACAGCTATGGGCACCAGGATGGCTGCTTCATATGCTAATCAATGAACTATTCATCTAAAACAAAGGTACAGCCATGGGCACCAGGATGGCTCCTTCATATGCTAATCAATGAACTATTCATCCATAACAAAGGTACAGCCATGGGCACCAGGATGGCTCCTTTATATGTTAATCAATGAATTATTCATCCATAACAAAGGTACAGCCATGGGCACAATGAATTATTCATCCAGAACAAAGGATGGCTCACCAGGATGGCTTCATATGCTAACCAATGAACTATTCATCCAGAACAAAGGCACAGCCATGAACACCAGGATGGCTCCTTCATATGCTAATCAATGAACTATTCATCCATAACAAAGGTACAGCCATGGGCACCAGGATGGCTCCTTCATATGCTAATCAATAAACTATTCATCCAGAACAAAGGCACAGCCATGAGCACCAGGATGGCTCCTTCATATGCTAATCAATGAACTATTCATCTAAAACAAAGGTACAGCCATGAACACCAGGATGGCTCCTTCATATGCTAATCAATGAACTATTCATCTAAAACAAAGGTACAGCCATGGGCACCAGGATGGCTCCTTCATATGCTAATCAATGAACTATTCATCCATAACAAAGGTACAGCCATGGGCACATGGCTCCTTCAAATGCTAATCAATAAACTATTCATCCAGAACAAAGGTACAGCCATGGGCACCTGGATGGCTTCTTCATATGCTAATCAATAAACAATTCATCCAAAACAAACGTACAGCCATGGACAACAGGATGGCTCCTTCATACGCTAATCAATGAACAATTCATCCAGAACAAAGGTACAGCCATGGGCACCAGGATGGCTCCTTCAAATGCTAATTAATGAACTATTCATCCAGAACAAAGCTACAGCTATGGGCACCAGGATGGCTCCTTCATATGCTAATCAATGAACTATTCATCCAAAACAAAAGTACAGCCATGGGCACCAGGATGGCTTGTTCATATGCTAATTAATGAACTATTCATCCAGAACAAAGGTACAGCTATGGGCACCAGGATGGCTCCTTCATATGATATTCAATGAACTATTCATCCAGAACAAAGGTACAGCTATGGGCACCAGGATGGCTCCTTCATATGATATTCAATGAACTATTCATCCAGAACAAAGGTACAGCCATGGGCACCAGAATGGCTCCTTCATATGCTTATCAATGAACTATTCATCCAGAACAAAGGTACAGCCATGGGCACCAGGATGGCTCCTTCATATGCTAATCAATAAACAATTCATCCAAAACAAACGTACAGCCATGGAAACCAGGATGGCTCCATCATATGCTAATCAATAAACAATTCATCCAGAACAAAGGTACAGCAATGGGCACCAAGATGGCTCCTTTATATGCTAATCAATGAATTATTCATCCAGAAAAAAGGGACAGCCATGGGCACCAGGATGGCTCCTTCATATGCTAATCAATGAACTATTCATCCAGAACAAAGGTACAGCTATGGGCACCAGAATGGCTCCTTCATATGCTAATCAATGAACTATTCATCCAGAACAAAGGTACAGCTATGGGCACCAGGATGGCTCCTTCATATGCTAATCAATGAACTATTCATCCAGAACAAAGGCACAGCTATGGGCACCAGGATGGCTCCTTCAAATGCTAATTAATGAACTATTCATCCAGAACAAAGCTACAGCTATGGGCACCAGGATGGCTCCTTCATATGCTAATCAATGAACTATTCATCCAGAACAAAGGTACAGCCATGGGCACCAGGATGGCTTGTTCATATGCTAATTAATGAACTATTTATCCAGAACAAAGGTACAGCTATGGGCACCAGGATGGCTCCTTCATATGATTTTCAATGAACTATTTATCCAGAACAAAGGTACAGCCATGGGCACCAGGATGGCTTGTTCATATGCTAATTAATGAACTATTAATCCAGAACAAAGATACAGCCATGGTCACAAGGATGGCTCCTTCATATGCTAATCAATAAACTATTCATCCAGAGCAAAGGTACAGCCATGGGCACCAGAATGGCTCCTTCATATGCTAATCAATGAACTATTCATCCAGAACAAAGGTACAGCCATGGGCACCAAGATGGCTCCTTTATATGCTAATCAATGAACTATTCATCCAGCACAAAGGTAGAGCCATGGGCACCAGGATGGCTCCTTCATATGCTAATCAATAAACTATTCATCCAGAACAAAGGTACAGCTATGGGCACCAGGATGGCTGCTTCATATGCTAATTAATGAACTATTCATCCAGAACAAAAGTACAGACATGGGCACCAGGATGGCTCCTTCATATGCTAATCAATGAACTCTTTATCCAGAACAAAGGTACAGCCATGGGCACCAGGATGGCTCCTTCATATGCTAATCAGCAATCAATGAACTATTCAGAACAAAGGTACAGCCATGGGCACCAGGATGGCTCCTTCATATGCTAATCAATGAACTATTCATCCAGAACAAAGGTACAGCCATGGGCACCAGGATGGCTCCTTCATATGCTAATCAATGAACTATTCATCCAGAACAAAGGTACAGCCATGGGCACCAGGATGGCTCCTTCATATGCTAATCAATAAACTATTCATCCAGAACAAAGGTACAGCCATGGGCACCAGGATGGCTCCTTCATATGCTAATCAATGAACTATTCATCCAGAACAAAGGTACAGCCATGGGCAATCAATGAACAGGATGGCTCCTTCATATGCTAATCAATGAACTATTCATCCAGAACAAAGGCAGGTACAGCCATGGGCACCAGGATGGCTCCTTCATATGCTAATCAATGAACTATTCATCCAGAACAAAGGTACAGCCATGGGCACCAGGATGGCTCCTTCATATGCTAATCAATAAACTATTCATCCAGAACAAAGGTACAGCCATGGGCACCAGGATGGCTCCTTCATATTAATCAATGAACTATTCATCCAGAACAAAGGTACAGCAGCCATGGGCACCAGGATGGCTCCTTCATATGCTAATCAATGAACTATTCATCCAGAACAAAGGTACAGCCATGGGCACCAGGATGGCTCCTTCATATGCTAATCAATGAACTATTCATCCAGAACAAAGGTACAGCCATGGGCACCAGGATGGCTCCTTCATATGCTAATCAATGAACTATTCATCCAGAACAAAGGTACAGCCATGGGCACCAGGATGGCTCCTTCATATGCTAATCAATGAACTATTCATCCAGAACAAAGGTACAGCCATGGGCACCAGGATGGCTCCTTCATATGCTAATCAATGAACTATTCATCCAGAACAAAGGTACAGCCATGGGCACCAGGATGGCTCCTTCATATGCTAATCAATGAACTATTCATCCAGAACAAAGGTACAGCCATGGGCACCAGGATGGCTCCTTCATATGCTAATCAATGAACTATTCATCCAGAACAAAGGTACAGCCATGGGCACCAGGATGGCTCCTTCATATGCTAATCAATAAACTATTCATCCAGAACAAAGGTACAGCCATGGGCACCAGGATGGCTCCTTCATATGCTAATCAATGAACTATTCATCCAGAACAAAGGTACAGCCATGGGCACCAGGATGGCTCCTTCATATGCTAATCAATGAACTATTCATCCAGAACAAAGGTACAGCCATGGGCACCAGGATGGCTCCTTGCTATATGCTAATCAATGAACTATTCATCCAGAACAAAACAAAGGTACAGCCATGGGCACCAGGATGGCTGGCCCTTCATATGCTAATCAATGAACTATTCATCTAGAACAAAGGTACAGCCATGGGCACCAGGATGGCTCCTTTATATGCTAATCAATGAACTATTCATCCAGAACAAAGGTACAGCCATGGGCACCAGGATGGCTCCTTCATATGCTAATTAATGAACTATTAATCCAGAACAAAGGTACAGCCATGGGCACCAGGATGGCTCCTTTATATGCTAATCAATGAACTATTCATCCAGAACAAAGGTACAGCCATGGGCACCAGGATGGCTCCTTCATATGCTAATCAATGAACTATTCATCCAGAACAAAGGTACAGCCATAGGCACCAGGATGGCTCCTTCATATGCTAATTAATGAACTATTCATCCAGAACAAAGATACAGCCATGGGCACCAGGATGGCTCCTTCATATGCTAATCAATAAACTATTCATCCAGAACAAAGGTACAGCCATGGGCACCAGGATGGCTCCTTCATATGCTAATCAATGAACTATTCATCCAGAACAAAGGTACAGCCATGGGCACCAAGATGGCTCCTTTATATGCTAATCAATGAACTATTCATCCAGCACAAAGGTAGAGCCATGGGCACCAGGATGGCTCCTTCATATGCTAATCAATAAACTATTCATCCAGAACAAAGGTACAGCTATGGGCACCAGGATGGCTGCTTCATATGCTAATTAATGAACTATTCATCCAGAACAAAGGTACAGCCATGGGCACCAGGATGGCTCCTTCATATGCTAATCAATGAACTATTCATCTAGAACAAAGGTACAGCCATGGGCACCAGGATGGCTCCTTCATATGCTAATCAATGAACTATTCATCCAGAACAAAGGTACAGCCATGGGCACCAGGATGGCTCCTTCATATGCTAATCAATGAACTATTCATCCAGAACAAAGGTACAGCTATGGGCACCAGGATGGCTTCTTCAAATGCTAATCAATGAACTATTCATCCAGAACAAAGGTACAGCTATGGGCACCAGGATGGCTCCTTCATATGCTAATCAATGAACTATTCATCCAGAACAAAGGTACAGCCATGGGCACCAGGATGGCTCCTTCATATGCTAATCAATGAACTATTCATCCAGAACAAAGGTACAGCCATGGGCACCAGGATGGCTCCTTCATATGCTAATAATGAACTATTCATCCAGAACAAAGATGAACTGGCTCCTTCATATGCTAATCAATGAACTATTCATCCAGAACAAAGGTACAGCCATGAACACCAGGATGGCTCCTTCATATGCTAATTAATGAACTATTCATCCAGAACAAAGGTACAGCCATGGGCACCAGGATGGCTCCTTTATATGCTAATCAATTAACTATTCATCCAGAACAAAGGTAGAGCCTGGGCACCAGGATGGCTCCTTCATATGCTAATCAATAAACTATTCATCCAGAACAAAGGTAGAGCTATGGGCACCAGGATGGCTGCTTCATATGCTAATTAATGAACTATTCATCCAGAACAAAGGTACAGCTATGGGCACCAGGATGGCTGCTTCACAGACATGGGCACCAGGATGGCTCCTTCATATGCTAATCAATGAACTATTTATCCAGAACAAAGGTACAGCCATGGGCACCAGGATGGCTCCTTCATATGCTAATCAATAAACAATTAATCCAAAACAAACGTACAGCCATGGACACCAGGATGGCTCCTTCATATGCTAATCAATGAACGATTCATCCAGAACAAAGGTAGAGCCATGGGCACCAGGATGGCTCCTTCATATGCTAATCAATGAACTATTCATCCAGAACAAAGGTACAGCCATGGGCACCAGGATGGCTCCTTCATATGCTAATCAATAAACTATTCATCCAGAACAAAGGTACAGCCATGGGCACCAGGATGGCTCCTTCATATGCCAATCATCGAACTATTTATCCAGAACAAAGGTACAGCCATGGACACCACGATGGCTCCTTCATATGCTAATCAATGAACTATAATCAATGAACTATTCATCCAGCACAAAGGTACAGCTATGTATGGGATGCAGGATGGCTCCTTCATATGCTAATCAATAAACTATTCATCCAGAACAAAAGTACAGCCATGGACACCAGGATGGCTCCTTCATATGCTAATCAATGAGCAATTCATCCAGAACAAAAGTACAGCCATGGGCACCAGGATGGCTCCTTCATATGCTAATCAATGAACTATTCATCCAGAACAAAGGTACAGCAAGGGCACCAGAATGGCTCCTTCATATGCTAATCAATGAACTATTCATCCAGAACAAAGGTACAGCCATGGGCACCAGGATGGCTCCTTCATATGCTAATCAATGAACTATTCATCCAGAACAAAGGTACAGCCATGGGCACCAGGATGGCTCCTTCATATGCTAATCAATGAACTATTCATCCAGAACAAAGGTACAGCTATGGGCACCAGGATGGCTCCTTCATATGCTAATCAATGAACTATTCATCCAGAACAAAGGTACAGCCATGGGCACCAGGATGGCTCCTTCATATGCTAATCAATGAACTATTCATCCAGAACAAAGGTACAGCCATGGGCACCAGGATGGCTCCTTCATATGCTAATCAATGAACTATTCATCCAGAACAAAAGTACAGCCATGGGCACCAGGATGGCTCCTTCATATGCTAATCAATGAACTATTCATCCAGAACAAAGGTACAGCCATGGGCACCAGGATGGCTCCTTCATATGCTAATCAATGAATTATTCATCCAGAACAAACGTACAGCCATGGGCACCAGGATGGCTCCTTCATATGCTAATCAATGAACTATTCATCCAGAACAAAGGTACAGCCATGGGCACCAGGATGGCTCCTTCATATGCTAATCAATGAACTATTCATCCAGAACAAAGGTACAGCTATGGGCACCAGGATGGCTCCTTCATATGCTAATCAATGAACTATTCATCCAGAACAAGGGTACAGCTACACCAGGATGGCCCTTCAAATGCTAATTAATGAACTATTCATCCAGAACAAAGGTACAGCTATGGGCACCAGGATGGCTCCTTCATATGCTAATCAATGAACTATTCATCTAGAACAAAGGTACAGCCATGGGCACCAGGATGGCTTGTTCATATGCTAATTAATGAACTATTTATCCAGAACAAAGGTACAGCTATGGGCACCAGGATGGCTCCTTCATATGATATTCAATGAACTATTCATCCAGAACAAAGGTACAGCCATAGGCACCAGGATGGCTTGTTCATATGCTAATTAATGAACTATTCATCCAGAACAAAGATACAGCCATGGGCACCAGGATGGCTCCTTCATATGCTAATCAATAAACTATTCATCCAGAACAAGGGTACAGCCATGAACACCAGGATGGCTCCTTCATATGCTAATCAATGAACTATTCATCCAGAACAAAGGTACAGCCATGGGCACCAAGATGGCTCCTTTATATGCTAATCAATGAACTATTCATCCAGCACAAAGGTAGAGCCATGGGCACCAGGATGGCTCCTTCATATGCTAATCAATAAACTATTCATCCAGAACAAAGGTAGAGCTATGGGCACCAGGATGGCTGCTTCATATGCTAATTAATGAACTATTCATCCAGAACAAAAGTACAGACATGGGCACCAGGATGGCTCCTTCATATGCTAATCAATGAACTCTTTATCCAGAACAAAGGTACAGCCATGGGCACCAGGATGGCTCCTTCATATGCTAATCAGTAAAGTATTCATCCAGAACAAACGTACAGCCATGGGCACCAGGATGGCTCCTTCATATGCTAATCAATGAACTATTCATCCAGAACAAAGGTACAGCCATGGGCACCAAGATGGCTCCTTTATATGCTAATCAATGAACTATTCATCCAGAACAAAGGTACAGCCATGGGCACCAGGATGGCTCCTTCATATGCTAATCAATGAACTATTCATCCAGAACAAAGGTACAGCCATGGGCACCAGGATGGCTCCTTCATATGCTAATCAATGAACTATTTATCCAGAACAAAGGTACAGCCATGGGCACCAGGATGGCTTCTTCATATGCTAATCAATGAACTATAATCAATGAACTATTCATCCAGCACAAAGGTACAGCTATGTATGGGATGCAGGATGGCTCCTTCATATGCAAATCGATAAACTATTCATCCAGAACAAAAGTACAGCCATGGACACCAGGATGGCTCCTTCATATGCTAATCAATAAGCAATTCATCCAGAACAAGGGTACAGCCATGGGCACCAGGATGGCTCCTTCATATGCTAATCAATGAACTATTCATCCAGAACAAAGGTACAGCCATGGGCACCAGGATGGCTCCTTCATATGCTAATCAATGAACTATTCATCCAGAACAAAGGTACAGCCATGGGCACCAGGATGGCTCCTTCATATGCTAATCAATGAACTATTCATCCAGAACAAAGGTACAGCCATGGGCACCAGGATGGCTCCTTCATATGCTAATCAATGAACTATTCATCCAGAACAAAGGTACAGCCATGGGCACCAGGATGGCTCCTTCATATGCTAATCAATGAACTATTCATCCAGAACAAAGGTACAGCCATGGGCACCAGGATAGCTCCTTCATATGCTAATCAATGAACAATTCATCCAGAACAAAGGTACAACCATGGGCACCAGGATAGCTCCTTCATATGCTAATCAATGAACTATTCATCCAGAACAAAGGTACAGCCATGGGCACCAGGATGGCTCCTTCATATGCTAATCAATGAACTATTCATCCAGAACAAAGGTACAGCCATGGGCACCAGGATGGCTCCTTCATATGCTAATCAATGAATTATTCATCCAGAACAAAGGTACAGCAATGGGCACCAGGATGGCTCCTTCATATGCTAATCAATGAACTATTCATCCAGAACAAAGGTACAGCCATGGGCACCAGGATGGCTCCTTCATATGCTAATCAATGAACTATTCATCCAGAACAAAGGTACAGCCATGGGCACCAGGATGGCTCCTTCATATGCTAATCAATGAACTATTCATCCAGAACAAAGGTACAGCCATGGGCACCAGGATGGCTCCTTCATATGCTAATCAATGAACTATTCATCCAGAACAAAGGTACAGCCATGGGCACCAGGATGGCTCCTTCATATGCTAATCAATGAACTATTCATCCAGAACAAAGGTACAGCCATGGGCACCAGGATGGCTCCTTCATATGCTAATCAATGAACTATTCATCCAGAACAAAGGTACAGCCATGGGCACCAGGATGGCTCCTTCATATGCTAATCAATGAACTATTCATCCAGAACAAAGGTACAGCCATGGGCACCAGGATGGCTCCTTCATATGCTAATCAATAAACTATTCATCCAAAACAAACGTACAGCCATGGGCACCAGGATGGCTCCTTCATATGCTAATCAATGAACTATTCATCCAGAACAAAGGTACAGCCATGGGCACCAGGATGGCTCCTTCATATGCTAATCAATGAACTATTCATCCAGAACAAAGGTACAGCCATGGGCACCAGGATGGCTCCTTCATATGCTAATCAATGAACTATTCATCCAGAACAAAGGTACAGCCATGGGCACCAGGATGGCTCCTTCATATGCTAATCAATGAACTATTCATCCAGAACAAAGGTACAGCTATGGGCACCAGAATGGCTCCTTCATATGCTAATCAATGAACTATTCATCCAGAACAAAGGCACAGCTATGGGCACCAGGATGGCTCCTTCATATGCTAATCAATGAACTATTCATCCAGAACAAAGGTACAGCCATGGGCACCAGGATGGCTCCTTCATATGCTAATCAATGAACTATTCATCCAGAACAAAGGTACAGCCATGGGCACCAGGATGGCTCCTTCATATGCTAATCAATGAACTATTCATCCAGAACAAAGGTACAGCCATAGGCACCAGGATGGCTTGTTCATATGCTAATTAATGAACTATTCATCCAGAACAAAGATACAGCCATGGGCACCAGGATGGCTCCTTCATATGCTAATCAATAAACTATTCATCCAGAACAAGGGTACAGCCATGAACACCAGGATGGCTCCTTCATATGCTAATCAATGAACTATTCATCCAGAACAAAGGTACAGCCATGGGCACCAAGATGGCTCCTTTATATGCTAATCAATGAACTATTAATCCAGCACAAAGGTAGAGCCATGGGCACCAGGATGGCTCCTTCATATGCTAATCAATAAACTATTCATCCAGAACAAAGGTACAGCTATGGGCACCAGGATGGCTGCTTCATATGCTAATTAATGAACTATTCATCCAGAACAAAAGTACAGACATGGGCACCAGGATGGCTCCTTCATATGCTAATCAATGAACTCTTTATCCAGAACAAAGGTACAGCCATGGGCACCAGGATGGCTCCTTCATATGCTAATCAATGAACTATTCATCCAGAACAAACGTACAGCCATGGGCACCAGGATGGCTCCTTCATATGCTAATCAATGAACTATTCATCCAGAACAAAGGTACAGCCATGGGCACCAAGATGGCTCCTTTATATGCTAATCAATGAATTATTCATCCAGCACAAAGGTAGAGCCATGGGCACCAGGATGGCTCCTTCATATGCTAATCAATAAACTATTCATCCAGAACAAAGGTACAGCCATGGGCACCAGGATGGCTCCTTCATATGCCAATCATCGAACTATTTATCCAGAACAAAGGTACAGCCATGGACACCACGATGGCTCCTTCATATGCTAATCAATGAACTATAATCAATGAACTATTCATCCAGCACAAAGGTACAGCTATGGGGATGCACCAGGATAAACTATTCATCCAGAACAAAAGTACAGCCATGGACACCAGGATGGCTCCTTCATATGCTAATCAATAAGCAATTCATCCAGAACAAGGGTACAGCCATGGGCACCAGGATGGCTCCTTCATATGCTAATCAATGAATTATTCATCCAGAACAAAGGTACAGCAAGGGCACCAGGATGGCTCCTTCATATGCTAATCAATGAGCTATTCATCCAGGACAAAGGTACAGCCATGGGCACCAGGATGGCTCCTTCATATGCTAATCAATGAACTATTCATCCAGAACAAAGGTACAGCCATGGGCACCAGGATGGCTTCTTCATATGCTAATCAATGAACTATTCATCCAGAACAAAGGTACAGCTATGGGCACCAGAATGGCTCCTTCATATGCTAATCAATGAACTATTCATCCAGAACAAAGGTACAGCCATGGGCACCAGGATGGCTCCTTCATATGCTAATCAATGAACTATTCATCCAGAACAAAGGTACAGCCATGGGCACCAGGATGGCTCCTTCATATGCTAATCAATGAACTATTCATCCAGAACAAAGGTACAGCCATGGGCACCAGGATGGCTCCTTCATATGCTTATCAATGAACTATTCATCAAGAACAAAGGTACAACCATGGGCACCAGGATGGCTCCTTCATATGCTATTCAATAAACAATTCATCCAAAACAAACGTACAGCCATGGGCACCAGGATGGCTCCTTCATATGCTAATCAATGAACTATTCATCCAGAACAAAGGCACAGCTATGGGCACCAGGATGGCTCCTTCATATGCTAATCAATGAACAATTCATCCAGAACAAAGGTACAGCCATGGGCACCAGGATGGCTCCTTTATATGCTATTCAATGAACGATTCATCCAGAACAAAGGTACAGCCATGGGCACCAGGATGGCTCCTTCATATGCTAATCAATGAACTATTCATCCAGAACGAAGGTACAGCTATGGGCACCAGAATGGTTCCTTCATATGCTAATCAATGAACTATTCATCCAGAACAAAGGCACAGCTATGGGCACCAGGATGGCTTCTTCAAATGCTAATCAATGAACTATTCATCCAGAACAAAGCTACAGCTATGGGCACCATGATGGCTCCTTCATATGCTAATCAATGAATTATTCATCCAGAACAAAGGTACACCCATGGGCACCAGAATGGCTCCTACATATGCTAATCAATGAACTATTCATCCAGAACAAAGGTACAGCTATGGGCACCAGGATAACTCCTTCATATGCTAATCAATGAACTATTCATCCAGAACAAAGGTACAGACATGGGCACCTGGATGGCTCCTTCATATGCTAATTAATGTACTATTCATCCAGAACAAAGGTACAGCCATGGGCACCAGGATGGCTCCTTCATATGCTAATCAATGAACTATTCATCCAAAACAAAGGTACAGCCATGGGCACCAGGATGGCTCCTTCATATGCTAATCAATGAACTATTTATCCAGAACAAAGGTACAGCCATGGAAACCAGGATGGCTCCTTCATATGCTAATTAATGAACTATTTACCCAGAACAAAGGTACAGCCATGGGCACCAGGATGGCTCCTTCATATGCTAATCAATGAACTATTCATCCAGAACAAAGGTACAGCCATGGGCACCAGGATGGCTCCTTTATATGCTAATCAATTAACTATTCATCCAGAACAAAGGTACAGCCATGGCCACCAGGATGGCTCCTTTTTATGCTAATCAATGAACTATTTATCCAGAACAAAGGTACAGCCATGGGCACCAGGATGGCTTCTTCTTTTGCTAATTGATGAACTATAATCAATGAACTATTCATCCAGCACAAAGGTACAGCTATGTATGGGAAGCAGGATGGCTCCTTCATATGCTAATCAATGAACTATTCATCCAGAACAAAAGTACAGCCATGGGCACCAAGATGGCTCCTTTATATGCTAATCAATGAACAATTCATCCAGAACAAAAGTACAGCCATGGGCACCAGGATGGCTCCTTTATATGCTAATCAATTAATTATTCATCCAGAACAAAGGTACAGCCATGGGCACCAGGATGGCTCCTTCATATGCTAATCAATGAACTATTCATCCAGAACAAAGGTACAGCCATGGGCACCAGGATGGCTCCTTCATATGCTAATCAATGAACTATTCATCCAGAACAAAGGTACAGCCATGGGCACCAGGATGGCTCCTTTATATGCTAATCAATGAAGTATTTATCCAGAACAAAGGTACAGCCATGGGCACCAGGATGGCTTGTTCATATGCTATTCAATGACTATTCATCCAGAACAAAAGTACAGCCATGGGCACCAGGATAGCTCCTTTATTTGCTAATCAATGAACTATTCATATAGAAAAAAGGTACAGCCATGGACACCAGGATGGCTCCTTCATCTGCTAATCAATGAACTATTCATCCAGAACAAAGGTACAGCCATGGACACCAGGATGGCTCCTTCATATGCTAATCAATGAACTATTCATCCATAACAAAGGTACAGCCATGGGCACCAGGATGGCTCCTTCATATGCTAATCAATGAACTATTCATCCAGAACAAAGGTACAGCCATGGGCACCAGGATGGCTCCTTCAAATGCTAATCAATGAGCTATTAATCCAGAACAAAGGTACAGCCATGGACATCAGGATGGCTCCTTCATATGCTAATCAATGAACTATTAATCCAGAACAAAGGTACAGCCATGGGCACCAGGATGGCTCCTTCATTTGCTAATCAATGAACTATTCATCCAGAACAAAGGTACAGCCATGGACACCAGGATGGCTCCTTCATATGCTAATCAATGAACTATTCATCCAGAACAAAGGTACAGCTACGGGCACCAGGATGGCTCCTTTATTTGCTAATCAATGAACTATTCATCCAGAACAAAGGTACAGCTACGGGCACCAGGATGGCTCCTTTATTTGCTAATCAATGAACTATTCATCCAGAACAAAGGTACAGCCATGGGCACCAGGATGGCTCCTTCATATGCTAATCAATGAACTATTCATCCAGAACAAAGGTACAGACATGGGCACCAGGATGGCTCCTTCATATGCTAATCAATGAACTATTCATCCAGAACAAAGGTACAGCCATGGACACCAGGATGACTCCTTCTACTGTAATCTTTTTAGGTAGATTTAGACAGTAGATTTCTGGACAGTTCTCCACTTAGGCCTCTATTGTACTTAAGATATATAGATGACCTATCATGATCTGAGAGCATGGCGCCCATGCTTTGATGTTTTTGCAGCAAACCTTAACCAATTTCACCTTACCATCAAATTTACCATTGAAAAGTCAGATTCTGACATCTTTTTCTCGATACTCGTGTTTCCCTCAAACAGGGCACGACCCAAACATCTGTCTTTTCCAAGCCCACTGATCGGCATACCTACTTAGATTATAATAGCTACCACCCCCTTCATGTTAAGAAATCTATTGCGTTTAGCCAACTCCTTCGCTACAGGCTTATCTGTTCAGACAACCATGACTTCACACTCCAAGCCACTACCTTGATAGAATATTTTTTACGCTGCAATTACCCCTACAAACTCATCAAAGATGCCTTCAAAAAGTAAGCAAAATGCCCAGGGACAGTCTCCTTAAATACAAACCCAATAAAATACCCTTTGTACTCACCCACATTGAACACTTGGACCTCTCTTAAATCTGTTAAAAATGAATGGGTTTTACTCGGTATAGATGAGCAAAATCGGGATATTTTTACCCACCCACCTGTTAATGCCAGGAGACAATCCCCAACTTTACATAAACTTTTGGTAAGAAGTAATCTCAATGTTCCCAACACCCAGGGTAATATTAGGTGTGGTAAGCCCTGGTGTAAAATATGCGTTCACATGAACACCAACAACATCATTTCCCTCAGGCCCTCGGGACACTGTTTCAGACCTGGCACCTTCACTTGTGATAGTTCCCACGTCATTGACCTTTTAACCTGCTCCCTTTTAATAACAAAAGAAAACCTCTAACAGAAAATCACAACTATATGGCTGTCCAATCAAATATCCCATCCCATAGTGGCTTGGGTTTGCCATAATCTGGGGTAATCAAAGGACATAACAAAAGAATAAATTATCCTCAAAATTGGCTGCCACATACAAAGCTTAAATAAGGACACAATAAGAACATAGTTTTTCTCTCAAGTTTCAATTTCTTTAAATAATCTTAGGTTACTTATTTCTCACTTGCTGTTTTGCACCTGATGAAGGACCAGGGAGTCAGACAAATTTGTGGTTTTTATCATATATTTTCCGTTGGATTTTGACATTGCTATTTTCCTTTATATATATATATATATATATATATATATATATCTATTTTACCATACATACATATATATATATGTATATATATATATATGTATATATATATATATATATATATATATATATATATATATATATATATATATGTATATATATATATATATATATATATATATATATATATATATATATATATATATATATATATATATATATATATATATATATATATATATATATATATATCTATATATGTATATATATATATATATATATATATATATATATATATATATATATATATATATATATATATATATATATATATATATATATATATATCATATATATATATATATATATATATATATATATATATATATATATATATATATATATATATATATATATATATATATATATATATATATATATATATATATATATATATATATATATATATATATATATATATATATATATACTATATATTTATATATATATCTGTGAGTTATTTCTATATTGGCCAATTCTTCCACACACTTGATCTGCGTCCCCGGGTTTGTTTGAATTTCTAGACCAAAATGCACTGTAAATAAACTTCTGTTTCTATCCTATGCTGTCAGTGAGTGAAAACAAAATTGTGATTGTTAAAAAATGTACACATTCTTGTAGTATGCATGACTGATTATTTAATTTTATGAAATTGTGTTTGAGAATATTTATATTCTAAGCATAAAAAGACTTCAAATTTACTTTTTAACCTTTCCCTCAAAAAACAAAATCTTATGGATCCCGTGGAGGATACACCCTCAAGTTTTCATTTGTTTATAAACTTATAGGTGATTCTCCAGTCATCTTGTGCCAACTAATATCAAAATTCCTAAATAAAAACGTGTAATATTTCTACCCTAAACATTCCAAATTTTCAGTTATTTTTAAGCAGGTTTTTGGACTTTTAAATGCCCCAAATCCAGGAGCTTCCTTCGGGTGCAAAGATCCTACTGGGGATTTGCCCCTTAACCCCACCAGGCCCTAGGCAGGCCCCTGGAACCCACCTATTGGCCACATGCTGTGCATGTGCAGTGCCGCCAAGGCAGATTATCTATATGTAATGATAACCATCAAGTTACCCCCCAATCAAAAATATGTCACGCCGCCCCTGCTATTGCTTCGGAGTTAATCTGCAATGGACTTGTGTCCCTTCAAGGAGAGTCATGCTGGCACCACAGATACACTGGGGAAAAGTGCTGGCGTCATTGGCCTTCTCAGTCCGAGAAACTTGGCATTTACTTTTAACTCTCAACATTATACCCGCTACATACAAATGGTATTCATTACCTTTTTTGATAAGGTCTATTATTTTAATTTAAACATGTTTAAGGCCCGTAGACATGTAGAGACAACATTAAGCTTTAAATAGAATATGGAAAATACATACATAAATTAAAAGTCCAAGATTGACAATTTTGAAAAATTGACAATTTTGTGATGTATGAGAGGGCATACTCAAACCTGCAATTTTCATTTTCCCAAGATTTTATTGCAATCTTCAAGTGGGAAACAATTCTCAATTCTGCCACAGATTTAAGTTATTTAGTTGATTATTTTGTCGGTATTTCGTACAAAACTTCCCTGACTGTATTTTGTGGTATTCTGTTCTCTCCCTTAGATCCCTACCTTTAGACTTATCCCTGGGGATCTAGTAATAATTTCACTCAGATGTATTGACTTATTCCTGGGGATCTAGTAATAATTTTATTCAGATGTATTGACTTATTCCTGGGGATCTAGTAATAATTTTACTCAGATGTATTGACTTATCCCTGGGGATCTAGTAATAATTTTACTCAGATGTATTGACTTATCCCTGGGGATCTAGTAATAATTCTACTGAGATGTATTGACACAAATATTGTTGCTTTATCAAAAGCAAAATATGCATATGTTGAAAGGAAATAATGTGAAATATGCCTGAGTTATAAATCAAGTCTTTACTTCATTTTGTAGTTACAACATCCTGTCAAGTAAGGCATTGCCACCATATGAAGTCCATCTGATATTATCACCATTATAATTTGTTTCTGCCCACCAGTTTTAAAAAGAAATCCTTCCTTCTCGTAAGTCCACACGTTTTCCTAAATGTTAACTGACAGATGTAAATTTCTTCAAGTAATCAATTCTGAATTCTGATTTTGCCGGAATGATGATAAAGGTTGGCATGCCGTGATACACCTGAAACCTGGGGAGAGGAATGTCAGAAAGAGAAAAAGAATACATTTTAACATCTTTTGCAACAACCTGTTTCAATCCTAGCAATCCAGTGAAATGATTAATGTGGAGATGAAAGAATTTACACAATCATCATCATCCTTATTTGTTGACTGGTTCATCAATTCTACAAATGAAAGCAACAGAAAATCAAGACTTTCATTATCTCAAATAATGGAAATGAAAAGTAAACAAATATGTACCAAGTGTGTTTGCAACAATCTCTACAGGTGCAGTAAACAGATTCAGAGCCCCAGGGAACAAGAACATGAAACAAAATGTATGTTAGCTGGTATGTGGGGTTTAACAGCACCTCAAATGTGTTGGTGAAATGGTACACAGAGTACAAATCAAAAACTAGAACTGTCGGAAGGACAGTATGCTCAACTATTCAAAGCTACTAGATAAGATAATAATATCAATTCATTTCGTCCACAACAAAATATGGAAATTTGTCGCCCTGTAGCAAAACGCACAAAGATATTTAAAAAGAAATATAAATATAAAAGTTATAAATATAAAAGTTACATAAAAGGTTTATAAAAAATAAATAATTTTAAATAAAAGAAATAAAAAAACAAAAAAACAGTAAATTAGGAAAAATAAAAATTCGTAAATATTGGTAAATGGTAAAATACAAAAACGTCCAAGATGTAAATATACATATATATAGGCCCACATACATACACATATATATATACATAAATACACATATATGCAGACACATACATATATATACACACATATGTATATACACATACATAGGCAGACACACATACATATACACACACATATATATATATATATAATATATACACATATATATAAATAAATATAAACAATTTTAAGATACAAAAACACAAACTATCGGACCGCTTTCAAGTTGAATAGGGAAATAGAGTTGGGTACAAATGAAAACCTGAATCTGTTATGTTTGGACCGTGGCATACAAAGTCTTTTCCATGAGCGGCAGAAAATATTCAGTGGGAAGAGCAGCGTGCGTTGTCATTCAATATTTTATTTATTTTTCGGTGCATCAATTTATTGTAGAGATCAGAGACGGACTTCAGACATATGTCATCACCAACAACACCATGCGGCCCTTACGATCTTCTCTAATTTACTAGTTGAATCTTTTGTAAGCAGCCCGAATATACAGATCATACTGAAAGTCAACACGCTTTGTATTACAGACTCGTAAAAGAGCTTAAGAATAATATTGTCAACTTTGAAGTATTTCAGTTTTCGTGAAAAATACAACCTTTGGTACGCCTAGGTTCTAGTTGCATCAGCAACGGTCAATGATAGTGCCTAGATATTTGTAATGGTCCACCTGTTCAACAACTTCATTATTAACCATAATTGGAGCACGATCACATGACCATTTCCTAAAATCAAACACCATCTCCTTGGGTTTTTTACAATTCAATATCAGATAGTTTTGATGGCACCAAGTAACAAAATCACCAATTTCATCCTTATACAGAGCAGTAGTGTTATTATGAAGATAACCAGTTATCACGGTATCGTCAGCATGTTTGATAATTGAGCAAACATCATGTTTACTTCTGCAATCATTAGTGTACAAGCAAAAGAGGATAGGAGATAGACAACAACCCTGGGGCGCACCTGTACTAATGGACCAAACATCAGAGCATAGGCCATTCATCCTAACAAACTGTGGTATGTCTCTCTCTTAAAATAATAATAATAAGATCCATAACATAATAAAGCCTAATAACAAGTGACACTCATACCTAACAGTTTGTTTATCAGCAAGTGCGGCTGGATGGAATTGAAAGCACTTGAGAAGTCGACAAATGTAGCCCGAACAAAGGAATTTGGCGTTTCCAAGTGTTCAAGAATATCATGCAAAAATATTAAGACTGCATCATCAATACTTATTTAGGCTTGAGGGCAGTATATACAGAAATAGGGTATCAGGGGCACATGATTTCAAATTACTTGAGCTTTGAAAGATGCACTTACATTTTCATTTGCACTACAAGCTTCAAAGTATCTTTGAGCTTTCCTAGATATTTTAAGACAAAAAAAAAAGTCAAGTAACTCAGAAAACATGTGAAACCTAGCAGTCTTTATAACTACAACATCTTTTAGTTCTATCAATTGGATAACAAAGAAAGGAGAGGCCCTGTTTGTTTGATGAGGGATTAACGGCACCACAACAATGATGGTTAAATTGTGCCTGAGATGTTAGATCATTCTAAAGGTAAAAGGAAAGAAAACGGGGAGATTGAGAGAAATACAAGAAGTAAAAGTCAGACTGCTGGGATTTAGAGAGGTGCATGGGTGCAAAAAAAAAAAAAGTAGAGAGAGGGGGGTGGGAAAGGAAAGCTAAATATGGTTGTATAGGGAAGCATGATGAAGAAGGAAATAATTTTATTCAGAGGGTTTTTCCTGAATAACTTGGCAATTGAGTTGTGGAGAGGAGGGAAGATCTGGGAAGGTTGTAAAGGAGGCAAGCATGCAAGGAGAACGTGATAAACTGTGAGGATGCAGTGGCAATTGTTGCAGAGGGGTTTGTGGAGCCATTAAGGAGGTAGGAGTGAGTGAGGTGGGTGTGACCTATTCTAAGACGGGTAATATAAATGTTGTCGACACGAGAGAGGTTGTGGTTGGTGGGTTTGATCGAAATGGTGGGCTGGATGACGTGGAGTTTGTTATCAATTTGGGAGTCCCATGAGATTTGCCAGCAGTCACAAACAAGGGAAGCGAAAAGCGGTTTGATGTCAGAAAGGGTTTTGGGAAATGGGGTAGGGGAAGATTGAGGGCAACAGCTGCATCAGCCCTGTCATTGCCAGGTATGCCAACATGGCTGGGTATCCAAAAGAAAAAAATACTTTTCCTGCAGAGGGTGGGCAAAAGGTTTTTTCGGAGGAGGTGGGATGTCAAGTTATCCCATTTAAGATTGAGTAGAGAAGGACAGACTTGCAATCAGAGAAGATGGCAAAGTGGCGGAGCGGAGATTACTCAATAAAGTTGAGGGCGAGGAGAATGGCCTTTGCCACGGCTGAAATGATGGACGAGTAGTCGGGAAGCCTGCTACTGAAGGTGATGTCTTGGATGACAGCAGCATGCAGCTGACTTGTCGCCTTCCTTGGAGCCATCAGTATAAATGGAGGTGTAGTTTGAAGAGTTCGTCTTTAATTTGGTTGTGGAGATTGATGAAGAGGTTAGGGTGGGTTTGGGTTTATGATGAGTGGAGAGGCCCAGGTGGATAGAAGAGAGAGGATGGCCCAGGGAGGAAAAGTGGGTCAGGAGAAGGTGCCAAGAGTGGCAGGGTTGATGCCGAGATAGAGGTCTGATTTGATGCATAAGCTAAAAGGAGAAGATAGGGTTTTAGTCCTATCAAAGAGGTTGAGAAATTGGGGTGCCTAACGAGGTTGTAAACAGGGTTCTGGGTTTTGGTGAGGACTCTATAAGCATAGAAGAGGCTAAGCTTTCTACACATTAGCAGAAAGGGGGTTCGTTCCGTTCAACATGAAGACTGGTGATTGGGGAGGTCCTGTAGACACCCAGACAAAGCAGGAGGGCTTCATTTTGGATGGTGTTGATGTGATTGAGGTAAGAATTGTGAGCAGCACAGTAAACAATATTGCCGTAGTCAAACTTGGCACAATGGTGAACTTGAAGATTTTAAGGAGAGCATGGCGGTTCGCACCCCAAGTGGTGTTGAAGAGGAGGCACAGAATGTTGAGGGAGCTGTTGCATTTCTGTTTCAGGTTGGTGATGTGTTGCTTGTAGGAGAGCTTGGGGTCTAGAGTTAAACCCAGGAACTTAGTATGTTCAACTGTAGGAATGCGATTGCCATTGAGCACGAGGTTCGGGTTGAGGTGGAGGTTGTTAAAAGGACAAAAGTGCATGTAGACTGTCTTGTCTTTGGAGAATTGAAAACTGTTATTGTTGCACCAGAATTGGAGCCGTTTGAGGCTGAGTTCGAGCCTATTCTCGACAAGAAGAAAGCTAGGGGAGGAGTAAAAGATGGTGAAGTCGTCCACATAGAGGGCACGTTTGATGTTAAGGCCAAGGTTGTCCGCAATGTCGTTAGTGCTCAGCTTGAAGAGAGTGGGGGAGAGGATGCTGCCCTAGGGTACGCCCTCTTCTTGGAGGTAGAATTTGGAGAGGGTGTGGTCAATATGAACCTGGAACTGCCTGGGTGAGAGGAAGTTTTGAATAAAGATGACGAGTTGGCCTCTGAGGCCGATGATGTAAAGTTTGCTGATATTTCCAAGTAGTGTCGAAAGCTTTCTCGGGGTCTAAAAAGATGGCAATGAAGATTCCCAGAGGGCGGTGTCGAGCGTAATTAGGTGGTCTAGGGTATTGCAACGGTTCCGGAAGCCACTTTGGTAAGGGGAGAGGATTCTGTTGGTCTCAAGGAACCAGTTTAATCTCTGATTAATGATCCTTTCCATAATTTTCCAGAGACAGCAGGTGAGGGCGATATAGATAGAGGGGTTGGTACTTTCCTTTTCCAATTTGGGGATGGGGGTGACAATAGCTGTCCTCCAGATAGGGAGAAAGGAGTGTGAGGACCAAATGTGGTTGAGGATGGTGAGTAGGGTAGTGGTGGCCTTGTTGGGGAGGTGTTTCAGGAACTGATAGGGGATGTTATCTGAGACCTTGGAGGTGCAGCCAGTGTCGTGGATGGCTTGGTTTAATTAAAAAAAGGTGAGAGTGGTGTTGTAGCTCTCGGTGTTGTTGGAGTGAAAGGTGATACTCCGAGCTTCATCGCGACCTTTCTTGGTTTTAAAAGCATTGGGGAAGTTGGCCGAGGACGAGATGTTGCTGAAAGAGGTGGCGAGGTGGCTAATGATGTCCTTTTTCAAAGTGAGAAGGTTTCCATTCCAGGAGAGATGGGAGACTTGCCCATCCTGCCGTGGAAGCTGTTAACCATTCTCCAAATCTTCTTAGTGGGGGTGTTGGTGGTAGGAGAAGAGATAAACTTGTTCCAAGCGTTGGTTTTACTGTCTTTGATAGTGCACCTGGCCTTGGCACGGCTGATGCGAAAGAGGTTGAGGTTGTGGGTGGTCGGGTTAGTTTTGAAGTTCCTGAGGGCCCTTTTCCTGTTCTTGATGGCAATTTTGCAGTCATCAGAGAACCAGGGGTTAGGGGTGGTTGGGGGTTTGGAGGTTTTGGGAATAGAGCAAGTGGCAATGTTGATAAGGATGTTACCGAAGTTTGACATGGGATTCTCACCCTCGAGGAGATGGGGGAGAGGTGCAAGTCACAGAAGATTTCAAAAGCGGCTAGTCTGCCTTCTCAAGGTTCCAATTGGGGGTGTGGTTAGTGGGGGTTTAAAGGTTGGAGTGTATAAGAGGATAATGGTCATTACCACAGAGATCAGCAGTGACCTTCCATCAAAATCAAGGAGGACGTTGGGGGAATAGATATACAGATCAATACAGGTGAGAGAGCCTGTGGCAGGGTGAAGGTAAGTCGGTGATTAAGTGTTGAGCAAGGAGAGACTATGCTGTCGAAGAGTGTTTCCGACGAGCTTGCCTCTGGGAGTGGTGGTATTGGAGCCCCACAGGGGGTTGTGGGCATTGAAGTCACTAAGAAGGATGAAGGGGGAGGGGAGCTGAAAGATGAGGTTGTTGAGGCTGGTTGGCTGAGCGATGGCATTGGGGGGAGATAGATATTGCAAAGAGAAAAGGTTTTATGGAGGAAAATAGATATACAGATGGCCTGAGGGTCAGTGTTCACATGAACAGGGCTGTGTAGGATATCGTGTCTAACAAGAATGGAGACGTCCTCACAGGCCCTGTTGGTGTCCACTTGATGTTCGTGATAGCGAGCGAAGTTGTTGAGGGAATAATGGTCAGTGGTTTTTAAAAAGTTTCTTGTAGGCAGAAGACAACCGGGTTGAAGGTGGTGGCCAGAAGGTCAATTTCTTCAGAATTGGCCTTAACCCTTACTCTCCCAAGGTTCCAAAAATAGAATAAACTATTTCTGAAATTTTTGGAAAGAGGATTTTTTCAGCACTTTCTGTTCCATTTGTACCAAAACAAGTTCAACTTTTATGAAAGCTAACATGTTGAACTTTCCAAAAATGTGCATATTTCCGAACTCAAATATGCAAATTAGGTCATTGAATTAGCATATTAGGTCTCCAAACATTCTATCTTTATGACACGCTTGTGCCTTGTGGCTAAATAGCAAAAACATATGGATAAAATTTCTGAATCGTCCTTGGAAAGACCTTTCAATTGATACTATTCATGGATTTTAGGAATCAGAAGAAAAAATGACGCAAATATGAAAAAATTGGGTACATTTTGACCTAAAAATTATCCCCGATTCTGTGAATAATCTATCTAATGGGACTAAATTTTCCAAAAAATGCATTTTCCCCTTCTATGATGTCCAAAACTAATAGAATGCAGAAAAACAAGATGTTTACATCATCATTTGCAAAAAAATGAAATAAGAAATTATGCAAATGATATGCAAATTAGGTCTTTACCTCATTTATTATGCACAAAAGTGTTTTTTGTTTATTTCTGACCCAATTTCAGCCATTACAAGCTTCACAGCTACTTTTATGTTGATAGACTATGCTGATTATCTATTGGACACTTACTTCTGTTCATTCCACATGGAATTCATAAGAAATGTTTGGCTAAAAAGGTCCAAATTTGTAAAGTCTTCTGCTATACCTTGTTGCTGCAAATAGAATAGAAAATAAATAAAGAAAATTGCAACTATATTCATTCAACTTACTTTAGTTTGGTCTTCCCATAACCAGTTACCGAAGACCTCGTGGTCGATCCCGGTCACTTCCACCAGTACTTCCCACAGATGATAGTCTTTATCGGCTGCAGGGATGACCTTCGACCGTTGTATCTCCTGCAGCCGAGCTGCCCGCTCTTCCTCCCCTGGTTTTGAAGGCAGCTTTTTCCGCTGCAGTTGGATTTTCTTTGAGTGGTGATGGTGGTGAGACTGCAGCGGAAGGCCTGGAAGAGGGGCCTGGGCTCATCTTCAACTGTCTGTCCCTCTTCCGCTTGGGTTGGGGAGTAGCGGGCGGCTCGCCCCTCTTCAAGATACGATAACATGTTATCGCATAACATGTTATTGTGGTTTCTAACCTGCCCCACAATTTTGTGGTAACCGTGGGACAGACTTTTACAGCCGGAAGCCCGGGGTACATACAGGGGTCCAAAATGTTTGTTTTATCGATCTAGTCATCACTACAACAGTGGCATAGCCAAAGGGAGGGGAAAAGGATCATGGTCCCAAAAATGGGGCATAAAAATAATGTACCGGTACTAGGCCTATATACAAGCATTTTCCTCTAAATGGGCCTGGGGCACCCCCAACATGTGTATTTTGCCCTAACATGGAACCCCTACTCCACTTTTTCCCATAAAATTGTGATTTCGGCCCCTGAAATAATGGAACTTGGATTTTGTGATATTGGGAATACACATATTTCAGTAGGCCTAAATTTACATATATTTCAGTCCATTTAGAAATGTTATTATTGGGGTTCAGCTTTCATTTGTTTCATCCGGGCTATTATAGAAAGAACCTAAATCCTTTTTTTATATGTGATTTTAGTGTCCCTTTACTTGTTTATCGTGAATAAGCAAAAAAATCCACGCTAATTTATCATTAGAATTCTATCAGCCTTATTTTATTACTACACATTTACAATGTAGTACTTTCGCTATTTTTGGAAGAAAACACTCACCAACTCCGTAATTTGGAACAGATCACTATCCATCTCAGCAGGCTCTATATTCTGCTCTTCCTTAATCTGGTCGAGTTCTGGTACATCTTCTTCATCAGAAGTACCTTCCGACCCCTCCGAGTCATCATTATTCTGAAGAAAACATAGGAGTCGGAAGGCACGTTCGACGTTGTAACTTGTATTTCGCCATTTTGTGATGTTGAATGTGCGGAAAAGAAAAAAAAAAAGACGCAAATTGTCATCATCAGAGACTTTTTAGGCATGTAGAGGGGGTGCATCTGTTATTGTAATAGTTCGTATGAAAGATCTATTTCTCCTCTACCCGTAGAGATTTTAAAAATTCCAATACAATATTTGGGCTGTTTTTTATATTTTTTTTATCAAAAAAGGTCCAAAATGGCCCAAAATCACAAATTTTGCATATTTTCTCCAACAAAACACAAACATTGACCAAGTACAAGTAAAAATCGTGTAGCAACCAACAATTCAAACTATCTTTATACTTTACCTGAAGAAAAAAAAATAGAACAAATATTCACGCATGACATTCGCCTTCAAAAAAAAAAAAAAAAAAAAAAAAATGCACGTTTTTTTTATAAAATGCACTTTTTTGTAACGATTTTACTCAAAAAATTTCAATCTAACCCCCCAACAAAATAACCATATTATGAAAGATCTATTCAATCTGGTTTGAATGAACTTATTTGCAGCTCTATAGGATTTTGGAAAGGTACTCAAAAACACTTTTGGAAAATGGATCGTAACTGTCACGGTCACCGTGACGCTGGGAGAGTAAGGGTTAAAGCTCCTTATGTTCCATTGTATAATGTTGTGAATGTTATTGTAATTATATATCTTGCATGCCAAGGTGGCAGGGTGTTATCTTGAGGAAGATCTGTTGGGTCTGAGTTGGCTTTTTTTTTTATCTGTCCCTGTTTCTTTGGGAGCGGTTGTTTTTGAAAGTTGGATGAGAAGTATGTTTGGTAATCGAACAATCCATGTTTTCTTCAGTGTCATATGTGTGGGTTTGGATGGTGGGCTGTTTGTTGATTGGTTGTTTGTTGGTTTGATGTTTGTTAGCCAGGTTGGCTTAAATTTGATGGCATAAGAGGTGTTGGGGTAAGGGGCGACAGGAGCTTTAGAGGAAGGAAGGTTGGGGAGAAAGGTGGTGGTGGTGGTGGAGGTGGTTTAGGTAATGGGTATGGTTGGGCTGTTGACAATAATGGTGATGGGCTTAGGATTGGGTAAGAAGAGCCAGATGAAGTCGGTTTGGGTATGTAAGTCAGTTTTAGTTGTGTTAGGAGGCAGTATTGGTGATAGAGGAGAATACACTAGAGTAGGAAGGTTTAGAGTGAAGGGAAGCAAAGAAATTACTTCCTGGCTTCCGGGTAAGTGATGTTGGGATTAAGGGTTTTTAGTTTGGTTATTTGCTTTTCCTGCAATTTTTTTGGTGGTGAGGAGGGTGATGGCTTGAGTGTCCCTGGTGCGGTGCACCAGGAGATTGCCGGATCTGAGGGTAGAGACCTTGGGGAGGGTACCGACAAGGCCTTGGAGTGCCTTGTGTATGAGAAAAAGTGAAACACTTTTAAAACTTTTTGGTTTATTGGCCTGTATTATTAGAATTTTGAGTACTGGGGCTGGAGAATGGTCAATGGAGGTAGCACGTGGGTCAGGGGGAGGGAAGGGAGGGTCAAGGCAGAAGTGTTCAATCATGATGTAAAAAAAAGCAAGGGCGGAGAGACCCGAGGCAACAAGAAAAAAAAACTACTATAGGAGAACCACTGTACAGATAACGATAAGGCGCAAAAGTGTGGTCAGAACGGGAGGGAAGAAAAACAAAAGAACAATCTCACCGAAAACAGATACCCATCAACAGAGAGAGAATCCCAGAAAATGAAGATACAAAACAAAATTTAGGTAGTAAAGTACAAAAAAATGAAGAAACGTTTAACTAAATGACGTTACAATGAGTGTTAGGAGAATATGAAAAGTGATCTAAATAAATTGCCTTTTTTTCTATATTTTCACCTAAAAAATGGGATATTTATGAATGGGGATAAAGTGAGATGGCTGGTCTCAAATGACATTTAAAACCGTGGATGACATCATTGTAGGGCCAGCAAACCTCTGCTATAACCTCAGTCCGCTCAAACCCTGCGATGACGTCATCCTTGGTCTCAAATGGCAGTTGAGACCGGCCACCTTCATATTTATCCCCTAAATCAAAACCAGTACCTAAGGAGCAGCATATGATGCTCTATGGTACACAGAGTACAAATCAAAACCAGTACCTAAGGAGCAGCATATGATGCTCCATGGTACACAGAGTACAAATCAAATCCAGTACCTAAGGAGCAGCATATGATGCTCTATGGTACACAGAGTACAAATCAAAACCAGTACCTAAGGAGCAGCGTATGATGCTCTTTACTTTCCATGAATTTCTCCAAGTACCTAGAATAGACTGAATATATTATGTAATCAACGTTCCAAACAAGGGTTGAGCACACTTAAGCAGCTCTGGTTGTACCTGCCCACATAACACTGTCTTATTCATGATCCAGATACTTCGTTGGATGAGTTTTAATATCTATGTAATTTAAGTCCAACTTACTTTCACATGTAAAATACAAAGGAAAGATAAAAAGAAATTTTAACTATACCTTGAATCTTGTAAAATGATTTTCAATTGGCTGTCACGATCTACTTTAACTAACGATCCAGAATCAAAATCTTCAAAATATATCTGCATTTTGATAAAGAAAAAGAAAAGAATATGACACAATATGCTGGAAACTGTGTTGCATCAAGATCTAAGAACATTGAATTCCCAAAGCAACCAATCAGTCAGCTTGTACTTCTCATGGCAGAAAATAAAACATTTCTGGTTCCTATTCCAATATAATAACAATTATAATCTTTCAAAATGTATCTGTTACTTTCTTTCCTTCAACATTGGTGATCTACGACAGTACATAGACACCTATGACCATAGCATGACACCTACCACCATAGCATAACACTTATCACCATAGCATGACACTTATCACCATAGCATGACACCTATCACCATAGCATGACACCTATCACCATAGCATGACAATATCACCACAGCATGACACTTATCACCATAGCATAACACCTACCACCATAGCATGACACTTATCACCATAGCATGACACCTATCACCATAGCATGACAGCATTGAGATTAAGTTTGTCAGTGATTCAGAGATATAATTACTGTATTTGACGTAGTAAGCGCCCATGCTCTAATAAACACCCACCCAACATTAACATATCCAAACATGAATAAATAATGCATGCCGTTTATATGTATCTATGTTTCATATTATTTTTGTATGCTAGTCTGAAACAAACTTTACAAGTTGTAAAACTAACACAGAAATACGTTGATAAAAAAGTTTGAATTGTTATGTTGATTACAAACAAATGCAAATACTACGTGACGAGTCAAATACTACGTGATTTGAAATCAAATACTACGTGAGTCAAATACTACGTGATTTGAAATACTACGTCAAATACTACGTGATTTAGTCAAATACTACGCGACGAGTCAAATACTACGCGAATACGAGTCAAATACTACGAGAAATACTACCTGACGAGTCAAATACTACGTGATTTGCAGTCAAATACTACGCGACGAGTCAAATACTACGCGACGAGTCAAATACTACGTGACGAGTCAAATACTACGCGACGAGTCAAATACTACGTGACGAGTCAAATACTACGCGACGAGTCAAATACTATGCGACGAGTCAAATACTACGTGACGAGTCGAATACTACGCGACGAGTCAAATACTACGTGACGAGTCAAATACTACCTGACGAAATCAAATACTACGGATTTGAGTCAAATACTACGTGACGAATCAAATACTACGTGACGAGTCAAATACTATGTGACCAGTCAAATACTACGTGATGAGTCTAATACTATGTGGCGAGTCAAATACTACGTGACGAGTCAAATACTACGTGACGAGTCAAATACTACGTGACGAGTCAAATACTACGTGACGAGTCAAATACTACCTGACGAGTCAAATACTACGTGATGAGTTAAATACTACGTGACGAGCTTAATACTACGTGATGAGTCAAATCAATTGCTTATTTAAGGAAACGGTTTCTTAATAAGAGGAACAAAAAGGTTTCAAAGATTTCAGCATGATTCGCAAAAAGATCAGCCTTATTGCAAAGGCTTGATGACATTCAAATTTGTCTGCAGTGTGCTTGGTGCAGTGGCATGGTGCAGTGGCATGGTGCAGTGGCGTGGTGCAGTGGCGTGGAACAGTGTGCATGGTGCAGTGGCATGGTGCAGTGGCATGGTGCAGTGGCATGGTGCAGTGGCATGGTGCAGTGGCATGGTGCAGTGGCATGGAACAATGTGCATGGTGCAGTGGCATGGTGCAGTGGCATGGAGCAGTGCTCATGGTGCAGTGGCATGGAGTAGTGGCGTGGAACAGTGTGCATGGTGCAGTGGCATGGTGCAGTGGCATGGTGCAGTGGCATGGTGCAGTGGCATGGTGCAGTGGCATGGTGCAGTGGCATGGAGCAGTGGCATGGTGCAGTGGCATGGTGCAGTGGCATGGTGCAGTGGCATGGAACAATGTGCATGGTGCAGTGGCATGGTGCAGTGGCATGGAGCAGTGCTCATGGTGCAGTGGCATGGAGTAGTGGCGTGGAACAGTGTGCATGGTGCAGTGGCATGGTGCAGTGGCATGGTGCAGTGGCTTGGTGCAGTGGCTTGGTGCAGTGGCATGGTGCAGTGGCGTGGAACAGTGTGCATGGTGCAGTGGCATGGTGCAGTGGCATGGTGCAGTGGCATGGTGCAGTGGCATGGTGCAGTGGCATGGAGCAGTGGCATGGTGCAGTGGCATGGTGCAGTGGCATGGTGCAGTGGCATGGAACAATGTGCATGGTGCAGTGGCATGGTGCAGTGGCATGGAGCAGTGCTCATGGTGCAGTGGCATGGAGTAGTGTGTATGGTGCAGTGCCATGGAGCAGTGTTCATGGTGCAGTGGCATGAAGCAGTGTGCATGGTGCAGTGGCATGGAGCAGTGTGCATGGAGCAGTGTGCATGGTGCAGCAGCATGGAGCAGTGTGCATGGTGCAGCAACATGGAGCAGTGTGCATGGTGCAGTGGCATGGAACAGTGGCATGGAGCAGTGGCATGGAGCAGTGTGCATGGTGCAGTGGCATGGAGCAGTGTGCATGGTGCAGTGGCATGAAGCAGGGCATGGAGCAGTGTGCATGGTGCAGTGGCATGGAGCAGTGTGCATGGTGCAGTGGCATGGAGCAGTGTGCATGGAGTAGTGGCATTTAGCAGTGGCATGGAGCAGTGTGCATGGTGCAGTGGCATGGAGCAGTGGCATGGAGCAGTGGCATGGTGTAGTGGCATGGAGCAGTGTGCATGGTGTAGTGGCATAGAGCAGTGGCATGGTGCAGTGGCATGGTGTAGTGGCATGGAGCAGTGTGCATGGTGCAGCGGCATGGATCAGTGGCATGGTGTAGTGGCATGGAGCAGTGGCATGGAGCAGTGTGCATGGTGCAGCGGCTTGAAGCAGTGTGCTTGGTGCAGTGGCATGGAGCAGTGGCATGGAACAGTGTGCATGGTGCAGTGTGCATTGTGCAGTGACATGGAGCAGTGTGCATGGTGTAGTGGCATGGAGCAGTGGCATAAAGCAGCGTGCATGGTGCAGTGGCATGGAGCAGTGTGCATGGTGCAGTGTGTATTGTGCAGTGGCATGAAGCAGTGAGCATGGTGTGGTGGCATGGTGCAGTGGCATGGAGCAGTGGCATGGAGCAGTGGCATGGTGCAGCGGCATGGAGCAGTGTGCATGGTGCAGTGGCATGGAACAGTGTGCATGGTGCAGTGGCATGGTGCAGTGGCATGAAACAGTGTTCATGGTGCAGTGGCATGGAGCAGTGTGCATGGAGCAATGTGCATGGTGCAGTGGCATGGTGCAGTGTGCATGATGCAGTGGCATGGTGCAGTGGCATAAAACAGTGTTCATGGTGCAGTGGCATGGAGCAGTGTGCATGGTGTAGTAGCATGAAGCAGTGGCGTGGAGCAGTGTGCATGGTGCAGTGGCATGGAGCAGTGGCATGGAGCAGTGGCATGGAGCAGTGGCATGGAGCAGTGTCCATGGTGCAGTGGCATAGAGCAGTGTGCATGGTGCAGTGGCATGGAGCAGTGGCATGGTGCAGTGGCATGGAGCAGTGGCATGGAGCAGTGTGCATGGTGCAGTGGCATGGAACAGTGTGCATGGTGCAGTGGCATGGAGCAGGGCATGGAGCAGTGTGCATGGTGCAGTGGCATGGAGCAGTGTGCATGTTGCAGTGGCATGGAGCAGGTCAAGGAGCAGTGTGCATGGAGCAGTGTGCAGTGGCATGATGCAGTGTGCATGGTGTAGTGGCATGGAGCAGTGGCATGGTGCAGCGGCATGGTGTAGTGGCATGGAGCAGTGTGCATGGTGCAGCGGCTTGGAGCAGTGTGCTTGATGGTGCAGTGGCATGGAGCAGTGGCATGGAGCAGTGGCATGGAACAGTGTGCATGGTGCAGTGTGCATTGTGCAGTGACATGGAGCAGTGTGCATGGTGTAGTGGCATGGAGCAGTGGCATAAAGCAGCGTGCATGGTGCAGTGGCATGGAGCAGTGGCATGGAGCAGTGTGCATGGTGCAGTGTGTATTGTGCAGTGGCATGAAGCAGTGTGCATGGCGTGTGGCATGGTGCAGTGGCATGGAGCAGTGGCATGGTGCAGCGGCATGGAGCAGTGTGCATGGTGCAGTGGCATGGAGCAGTGTGCATGGTGCAGTGTGCATGGTGTAGTGGCATGGAGCAGTGTGCATGATGCAGTGGCATGGTGCAGTGGCGTGAAACAGTGTTCATGGTGCAGTGGCATGGAGCACTGTGCATGGTGTAGTGGCATGGAGCACTGTGCATGCTGCAGTGGCATGGAGCAGTGGTATGGAGCAGTGGCATGGAGCAGTGTGCATGGTGCAGTGCCATGGAGCAGTGTTCATGGTGCAGTGGCATGGAGCAGTGTGCATGGAGCAGTGGCATGGAACAGTGTGCAGTGGCATGGAGCAGTGTGCATGGTGCAGTGGCATGGTGCAGTGGCATGTAGCAGTGTCCATGGTGCAGTGGCATAGAGCAGTGTGCATGGTGCAGTGGCATGGAGCAGTGGCATGGTGCAGTGGTATGGAGCAGTGGCATGGAGCAGTGTGCATGGTGCAGTGGCATGGAGCAGTGTTCATGGTGCAGTGGCATGGAGCAGTGTGCATGGTGCAGTGGCATGGATCAGTGTGCATGGTGCAGTGGCATGGAGCAGTGTTCATGGTGCAGTGGCATTGAGCAGTGTGCATGGTGCAGTGGCATGGAGCAGTGTGCATGGTGCAGTGGCATTGAGCAGTGTGCTTGGTGCAGTGTGCATGGTGCAGTGGCATGGAGCAGTGGCATGGTGCAGTGGCATGGAGCAGTGTGCATGGTGCAGTGGCATTGAGCAGTGTGCAGTGGCATGGAGCAGTGTGCATGGAGCAGTGTGCATGGTGCAGTGGCATGGAGCAGTTTCTAAATGTGTAAGGCACAGCAATCAGTTTTATAGCATATACAAGTTACAGCAAGAATCTTGGTAACAGCAAAAGGTTGAAAACTGAGCAAATTTACGTTTTAGATTTAAGTTTTGTTACATTCTATGCTTATTTTTTGACTGACGCTCCCAATGTTTTTGTGAGGCTAGCAATATGACGAGTTCGAATAGCACACTGTACATCGCTCATGAGCATGGGCACTTATTAGGAAAAAACTTTGGGTGCAATTTTATTTTTTCTATGTCAATTACAGTAATATAAACTTAGGTAAGACCTGCACAAATATCACCATTTTATTTTGAGATTTACGCTAAGCAAAAATTAGTCCAATGCACATTGTTAGGGCCTATTAAGAATAACAGTTAGATTATGTGGTTAAAATACTTTCTGTACATCTAAGTTTGTTTCCTGAAATGTGATTGGTTGAGAGGGGCATATCCCGAATTTGCATAGTTTATTATCCTGTGATATACAGTGGCGTAAGTATGGGGGCGGGGGTTGGGGTAGGGGGAGGGGGGAAGGAGGGCAACCACCCCCGGCCCTAGCCCTATAAGGGGGCCCATTAAATATATATATATATATATTATATTGTTATAACATAGGGGCCCACAGGGCCCCACTCTGCCCCTGGCCCATAGGGAGCTACGCTATACTTATAATATACGCACATTGTCACGTTGAAGAAATGAATGAAGCTATATCGAGGTTGCTAGGATAAAATACTGAATAATCAAACATCAAATATAGCGGAAGTGTTTGTTTATGTAATGCCCACTGTACATGAGTCATGCCTACCAACAATGTGAAAGGCAGACAAACACTTTCAGCAGGGAGTTGCAACTCCCTGCTGTCAGTAATCAACACAAAATAGAAAATGCACAAAAAATCTTTATTTAAATGCAAAATAACCAGAAATGAATGTTTTTCATTTTAGCAATGTTCAGTTTTGTATGAAAGATGCCAACAAGTGGAGGCAAACCGAGAGCGGATTTTGTTGTGTGCTTTGTTTGTTTACTATTCCTTGACCAGTGATTGGATATTTTTCTGCACAGTACACATACATACTCTATTCAAGCTGTGTATCACCATTTTTAGGAGAAGTTGTTAAATGGATTGTCCCAAGCGTATTTAAAAAACACTACGCACAAAAATCTGTCTTTCATCTCACATACGCCCGTCCAACACTTGCATTGTTGCTCTCTCTCTCTTTAACTTGTATACCACCGGCATAATGTAGCATACAGTTTTCAATGTGCGCCTGCATTATAAGGATCGTTGAAGCATATTTTCACACTACGCACACAAATCTAAAATACGCCCTTTCAACGTGGGATCAGGACTGGATATGCGCATCACCATTGTTGTTTATTCCATGGTGTGTGATAATAAACTTGTCAGCTGAACAAGTCAACCATGCAAGTCGACCAAGCAAGTCGACCAAGCAAGTCAACCAAGCAAGTCGACCAAGCAAGTCGGCCAAGCAAGTCGGCCAAGCAAGTCGACCAAGCAAGTCGACCAAGCAAGTTGACCAAGCAAGTCCACCAAGCAAGTCCACCAAGCAAGTCCACCAAGCAAGTCGACCAAGCAAGGTCAATGTACCAAGTCAATGTACCAAGTCAATGTACCAAGTCAATGTACCAAGTCAACGTACCAAGTCAACGTATCAAGTCCATCACGTGTGTTTGAAGATCTGAAAGTGGATGGACCATTTTTATATGGATGGCCCAATGCTTTGCGCTGCTATTGCAAGCAGGCAGCTTGCACGGTGTCTACATTCAAAGTGTTAATACATCATATCCATAAAGTTACACAAAAGTTCTTTTTCTTTCTATTACAAATAGCATCAAACTCTATTACAAACAGCATCAAACTCTATTACAAACAGCATCAAACTCTATTACAAACAGCATCAAACTCTATTACAAACAGCATCAATTTTGGACCCAAACGGCATCAATTTTGGACTCAAACAGCATCAAACTCTTTACAAACAGCATCAAACTCTATTACAAACAGCATCAAACTCTATTACAAACAGCATCAAACTCGGACTCAAACAGCATCAAACTCTATTACAAACAGCATGAAACTCGGACTCAAACAGTCTTTAAATTTCAAAGATAACAGACACAATATTTCAGTTATGACTGATCACAGTGTGAGGATTTTCTAAGGTAGCAAAATGTTTGCTCTATGAGCAGAGAGACAAGTTAAAAACTTTAAGTTATGCTTTATATTTCTTGCTTTAACTTCAGTCTTTGAAAATGATTATGTCTTGTTGACCGCAGTTGTGGATAAGCTCCAAGAAGGTTTTCCCAAAATTGAACTCTACTTTACACACATTTATTACATGATTCTAAAATGAGTTTTTTACATCAACAAATAGAGAGGAACTCTTGTTCATACATATTTGCATAATAATTTGCATACTAACAAGTTAAAATGCTGTAAAGTGGTTCACCTTTAACTAATTTTGATTGCGTTTTTGTTTACTGTTCTTACAGAATTTAAAAACAATTTTACGTTCTGCTGCTTCTGCCTGTCCACAGATCTTTAGCAGACATTTGCAAACACTTGGTTTGGGTTCTATCCATGGTCAAAGGGTTAATATGTGACTAGTGAGCATTTGCAAACAAGTGGTTTGGGTTTGGTCCATGGTCAAAGTGTTAATATGTGATTGGTGAGCATTTGCAAACAAGTTGTTCGGGTTCAATCCATGGTCAAATGGTTAATACAGTATGTGACTGGTGAGCATTTGTAAAGTAGTGGTTTGGGTTCGATCCATGGTCAAAAGGTTAATACGTGATTGGTGAAAATTTGCAAACAAGTGGTTTGGATTCGGTCCATGGTCCAATGGTTAATTTAGTATGTGACTGGTGAGCATTTGCAAACAAGTGGTATGGATTCGGTCCATGGTCAAAGGGTTAATATGTGACTGTTGAGCATTTGCAAACAAGTAGTGTTTGTCAAAATAAGGGTTTATTTTCCAATTATAAATGTCAAGGTGGTGGTATTTTCATTCACAAATTCAAAATAAAATGAAATCTGCTTCCATTCTACTCTTTTCCTTGTAGTCTCCTCTACAGATTATTTCACAACCAATAAATGTATTCTTTGTGAAACTAGAACAGTAAATATGGTTCCCATGCCCATGCAAATTGACACCCATATTATATGACACTGCCTATCATAAAAATGGCATCTCACACTAAGTCCCACATTGCATCCCATGTACCACATGGCACCGTACCACATGGTATCTCACCCCATGTCCCACATGGCATCCCACCCCATGTCCCACATGGCATCCCATCCCATGTCCCACATGTCATCCCATCCCATGTCTCACATGGCATTCCACCCTATGACCCACATGGCATTGCACCCTATGTCCCACATGGATCACATCCCATGTCCCAAATGACATCCCACCTCATGCCCAACATGACATCCCATGCCTTGTCCCACATGGCATTCCACCATATCTCCCACATGGTATTCCACCATACAGTGTCTCACATGGCATTCCACCATATGTCCCACATGGCATCCCACGCTATGACCCACATGGGTTCCATCCCACATGTATGTCCCACATTAGTCCAACCACATGTCCCACATGGCATCCCACGCTATGACCCACATGGATTCCATCCTACATGTATGTCCCACATTAGTCCAACCATATGTACCACATAACATCCCTCAATATGTCCCACATGGCATCCCTCCGTGTCCCTGCATCAGTGGCTTCCCACCTGATGTTCCACATGGCATCCCTCCCAATGTCCCATTGATATCCTACTTTATGTCCCACATGGCATCACATCCCATGTCCCACATGGCATCACATCCCATGGCCTCCTACCTTATGTCACACATGTCATCCTACCTTATGTCACACATGGCATCCCAACGTATGTCACATTCTGTTACTCGTGGCATCCCACCATAATCCACATGGCATTCTACCGTCCCACATGGTATCCCACCCCATGTCCCACATGGCATCCCACCCCATGTCCCACATGACATCCCATATACTTCATAAGAAGTCTCATCCTAGCTATCACAGTCCCTGATTGAGCATACCATGTATGAAAGTGTCAGTTCATATAATAACTTATATGCAAATGACTTGTTGAAATGGGGTGGGACGCCATGTCCCACATGACATCCCATATCATCCCATGTCCCACATGACATTCCAATCATGGCAATCCACCCTATGTCCTGCATGGCATTCCCCCACATATCCTACATGGCATTCCACCCTGTTCCACATGGCATCCCACCCCCTGTCCCACATGGCATACCACCCTATGTCTCACATGACGTCCCATAGGCTCCATAAGAAATCTCATCCTAGCTATCATAGTCCCTGATTGAGCATACTGCAGTATGTATGAAAGTGTCAGTTCATATAATAACTTATATGCATATGACTTGTTGAATAAGAAAAAAAAGGTGGAGTCAAATAATTATGCCTAATATAGCCCTTGGTGTATACAACATGGTAAATATTATATCATATGTCCCTCATGGCCCCCATCCATGTCCCACATGGCATCCCTCCCTATGTCCATATGCAATCACATCCTGTCACACTCCCTGACTAAGCATACTACATAAAAAAGTCTGGTTAGGTCACATACTGTAGCAACTTTATGCAAATTTTATGCAAATGACCACAATAATAAAGGTGGAGTTTAATAATCATGCCTGATACAACTGTTGGTGCCCAAATATTTTGAAATTTTTTAAGGATTTTAAATCTCAAGTACTACAAGAGAGACTTGAAGATCTCTGAAGAAAATTGGAAAATTATATCATTTTACAGTTATCTTCTAGAAAAATATCATTGTTTTGTAGACTTTTTAGGTAAACTAGTCTTCAATCCTGTCTTAAGTATCTCTGAAAAGTTTAACATTTTATAAGGAAATCTTAACCTTCCATAAGGATATCTGAAGAAACTTTTTCGGAGGAACTCTGAAGAAACTTGAACATTTTCTGAGGAATTCTCAAAAAACTTTAACATTTCTGAGGAAATTTCAGGACAAATCTGTGGACGACCAGACGGACGTAATCGCCATTACATACTGTAGGTTCGCATAATGCTTCGCATGCGAACCAAAAAAAACTCTCACCTCTACAGTTCCTAGCAAGTATTTCTTCTCAGGGTCCCAGGGTATTTCTTCATCTGGTGGAAACATGATTGCTAAATGCTCAGCAAATCTAGCAAAGAAAGTATGAAAATGATTAATAGACTCATTCTCCATGTCAGTCTACAGAGTGGGAAACAATGAGTATTGTCATATCAAACAGCGTCTCCCTATTGACTCCACATAAAATATTCAAGGATCAGTCAAGTAAGTTCACCTTCCATATCAAAATGAAACCATTCACCATAGTCATAGTAGTACACGGCCAGCATTCCAATTTAGTGTTAACCTATTGAGCTATACCTACAATACAGAACAGGAAAGCAGTTGCTGATCTCATCACTTAAGCGTACAGCATATGGGAGAAAAAGCTATCAGGGTCACTATAGCTATCAGGGTCACTATAGCTATCAGGGTCACTATAGCTATTAGGGTCACTATAGCTATCAGGGTCACTATAGCTATCAGGGTCACTATAGCTATCAGGGTCACTATAGCTACCAGGGTCACTATAGCTATCAGGGTCACTATAGCTATCAGGGTCACTATAGCTAACAGGGTCACTATAGCTATCAGGGTCACTATAGCTATCAGGGTCACTATAGCCATCAGGGTCACTAAAGCCATCAGGGTCACTATAGCCATCAGGGTCACTAAAGCCATCAGGGTCACTATAGCCATCAGGGTCACTATAGCCATCAGGGTCACTATAGCCATCAGGGTCACTATAGCCATCAGGGTCACTATAGCCATCAGGGTCACTATAGCCATCAGGATCACTATAGCCATCAGGGTCACTATAGCCATCAGGATCATTATAGCCATCAGGGTCACTATAGCCATCAGGGTCACTATAGCCATCAGGGTCACTATAGCCATCAGGGTCACTATAGCCATCAGGGTCACTATAGCTATCAGGGTCACTATAGCTATCAGGGTCACTATAGCTATCAGGGTCACTATAGCTATCAGGGTCACTATAGCTATCAGGGTCACTATAGCTATCAGGGTCACTATAGCTATCAGGGTCACTATAGCTATCAGGGTCACTATAGCTATCAGGGTCACTATAGCTATCAGGGTCACTACAGCTATCAGGGTCACTACAGCTATCAGGGTCACTACAGCTATCAGAGTCACTATAGCTAGCTATCAGGGTCACTATAGCTCTGTTACTTTTGATGACTGCCAATGCGAGTTCGAGTACAAGTAGATGTTGAGACAGACTTTGGCTATCTTTCTTTAGGCATGTTGATGGATTGTACTGCCAATGGGATTGTACTGCCAATGGGAGTTACTGCTCATGGGATTGTACTGCCCATGCGAGTTACTGCCCATGGGAGTTACTGCCCATGCGAGTTACTGCCCATGCGAGTTACTGCCCATGCAAGTTACTGCCCATGCGAGTTACTGCCCATGCGAGTTACTGCCCATGCGAGTTACTGCCCATGTGAGTTACTGCCCATGCGAGTTACTGCCCATGCGAGTTACTGCCCATGCGAACTGCCCATGTTACTGCCCATGCGAGTAACTGCCCATGCAGTTACTGCCCATGCGAGTTACTGCCCATGCAGTACAAACAGATCTTTGACCTTCGTTGGTTGGTATAGGTCTTGCGTTTAAAAATGCAGCGGTTTAAAATGCAGCAAAATGTACAAATTAGTACATAATTACCACTGAAATCACATATTCAAACTCCGACCCTTGCCCTTAATTACTGAAACCACATTTAAAATTGTTCACATTTATTGTACCCTACTGTATGTATGACACTATTCATGCTCACATCACAGGTATTTTGTACTTATTAGGATATTAACTTTTTTGTATTGCTTATGCTGTGAGCAGGACGTCAAAGGTCAATTCCCAAGAAGCTTGGTCTTGAATGTTGGAAAATGGACTCATATACTGTAAGTAAACAATAAGATTTAAGAGAAGAAATATTCTTTTGATTCATGATCTGCCAGTAAGGAAATGCAATCAAGAAGAATGAAAACAAAATCGTGCAAAAAACCTCATTGAAGGCGATATAAAACCAATTAAATATAGCATGCTAAACAGTAAATAAAGAAGAAAGAAAGAAATAATACAAGAATAAACTATACTTATCACCCTAAAAGAAAGAAACAAAAGAGAAAAACATTAGATTTTCATGGAATGAAAAATAGACAATCATGATTAAAAATGTATCAAAAAAAAAACTTTACACCATTTTCGCTGTAGGCTATTCTTCTTCTTATTTTTTTATTAGGGGTGGGGAGGGCGATGCATCGGATTTCATGGCCATCATGATTGGTACACTTCAGGCCAGGGTGCGTGTAGCCAGACACTGTTTAGCATTATTTAAATTGCTTCAGTGACAGCTGAGAAAAATATGCTTCTAACAAAAAGTTATAAGCCGTTTTGTATATATCTTAATGTGCAACTCAATAGCTGTTGCCATCTTGTTTTGGCTCGATTATCGATAATATCACGAGGGAAAAGGTCAATTTGACTGCAGCATATTGTGAAAAATACATTTCATAATACATCTATGGCGTCAATATTTCAACACAATTTTAAGCCTAAGCTAGTTTTTTCACATATAAGCGTATACGTAGGGCCCTAGTAGTACAGTTAGGCAAATACTACTAAGAATGTCCAGCAAACCTCGAGACAATATCGATTCCTAAACTTTGTCTCGCACAATATGAACTCACTGACGCAGGAATTTACGTTATCAAGACCTACCAAAAAAGCGTGAAAATAAAAAAAAACGGCGAATTTAACTTTCGAATCTGGATACACTCAGGTTAGAATTACGTGATTACCTCTCGCGCAGCTAGAATGAACGATATCGTCGGTCGCGTGATATTACGATATATCATTCAATCGTGATCCACCGTTGTATAGTTAAAACGTTAGCAAGTGTTCAGGATTTGATTTGAAATGTTATTGTGATCACGATACGATCGACGCCAATTTAATGTGGGCGGTACTGTATAAGGAAAATGGTGAAATAAGGGAAAATGGTGAAAAGGTCAATAGCTCTGTGACCTTTGATCCCAGAGTCTATACGGGACACAAATTCATGTACCAAAGTGTCATGGTACAACATAGGGTTGGTATAAGTCTTGTTCTTTTTAGTTTAAGAATCTGCAAAATTTTGCATAAAAAGCACTTATTTGACCTTTGACCTCCTGACCTCCAATTATTTAAAAAAGTTTTGTTAAAATGCTAAACCCTACCACCTATGCAATTTGTAAAGATACCAAGTAATTCCTTCAAAAGATACAGCCATCACCAAAAACTTGTTCCATTTGACCTGTGACCTTTGTACCCCAAAACCTTGAAGAAAAAGTTGCAGGCCCAGGGTGTTTTGTCCACCAATTTTTGGTTCATGTATGTATTACATTTTGTAAGTTAAAAGCAACACAAAACTAATTGTTGCATATGCACACACACAAGTACACACAAACAAAAGCACAGACGTAAAAATCACCACATTTTGTCCCGTTCCAAACACTTAACCTCTAACCCTATTATGAGGTCATCATATGAGATCCCCTGGTAGGCATGACGGCCCCTAATATCAAGGGCTTATACAGCAAATGACTGGTACAATATCTCATCCCCACACATATGTATATGTGGGTGATGGATAATTAGTGTATTTCTTAACTTTTGGTGCTGATGGAAGGTTTTAAGTTCACCTTGAGTTTTCTTCAAAGGCATCAATTACATCTGACTGGTTATGCTCTGGATACAGAAATCTTACAGGCCAATGAAGAGCATCCGTAGCGTCTTGAAAGACGCCCAGTACCCGGCCCTTCTGGCTAGATTTGATGGATGTTATGGACGATGTCATCATCAGTTGAATCTGGGCTTTCCTCTGATTGGCTTAATCCTATCCTTATTTTTCGCTCCTGAAATAAGAATAAATTTACATGCGTTCATTAACATAGTTTTGGCATTGTGGAATGGGAAATGGTTATCACACTTTTAAAGTTTACGAATAACTTTAATTAATTTTCTGTTTAGTTACATGCAGAAATAGGACACAATTCCGTATCAATCACCAAATAAAATTAAAAAAACATCTGCAAAGCATATGAATAAATGGAAGGTCAAATAGTTTGGAATTTCTCATACATCAAATTCTGTGAAATATGGGATTTATAAGATTCATTTAGTCCTTCGTTCTCTCCTTTAATCTTGAAAATTCTTTCTGGATAAAGTTAGAAACTATGGACAGATATTACTTATTACCTCCACCAATGAAGTAGCACAGAGGTTATGTTTCCTCTGTGTTTATTTATGTGATTATTTGACATCATATCTCAAGAATTAATTACTTTATTTTAAGCTAAATTTGTTGTGTGGTTAAAAGGCTTTGGTACTGCTTCAGGAAGAAGTGATGAAAATTTGAGTGAGATCCGACTAAAATTTGGTGAGATCTGTCTAGAATTTAGGTGAGATCTGTCTAGAATTTGGGTGAGATCTGTCTAGAATTTGGGTGAGATCTGTCTAGACTTTGGGTAAGATCTGTCTAGACTTTGGGTGAGATCTGTCTAGAATTTGGGTGAGATCTGTCTAAATTTTAGGTGAGATCTGTCTAGAATTTGGGTGAGATCTGTCTAAACTTTGGGTAAGATCTGTCTAGAATTTAGGTGAGATCTGTCTAGACTTTGGGTGAGATCTGTCTAGACTATGGGTGAGATCTGTCTAGACTTTGGGTGAGATCTGTCTAAGAATTTGGGTGAGATCTGTCTAGAATTTGGGTAAGATCTGTCTAGAATTTGGGTAAGATCTGTCTAGACTTTGGGTGAGATCTGTCTAGACTTTAGGTGAGATCTGTCTAGACTTTGGGTGAGATCTGTCTAGACTTTAGGTGAGATTTGTCTAGACTTTGAGTGAGATCTGTCTAGACTTTGGGTGAGATCTGTCTAGACTTTAGGTGAGATTTGTCTAGACTTTGAGTGAGATCTGTCTAGACTTTGGGTGAGATCTGTCTAGACCTAGCTCAAACTTTGATTTGACCTTGAAAGAAATCAGTCGTCAGGTTTATAATCCTCAAGTGCCTACAATGTAAGTGGGCAAAAAACATCAAAAGTGAGAAAGAGATTATTTGGGGATGACCTTAATGGACCTATGATTTCTGAGGTAGATTGCCTTGGGCAAAGAAAATTAATAGAGAATGAACTCTAAAAACATGTTAGGTGTGTTGGAATTGCCAAGGGGCAGTGGTAGGCACTGTGAGTGCTCAAATTCTAGTTATTTTTATAATATTGAGAATTGTTTTTGTTTTTAACTCAAAAGTACCATTTGATCTTTTTACATTAAATTTTATGAGCTTATGCACTGTATGTGGTAGCTGTTTTCATTTTCTCCTATGTCCTATGGTTGGTGTCTAACTCAACAGTAGAATGACATTTAATTGATCTTTTAAAAGAAATGCCATACGCCAATTTCATGACCTTACCTTTATGGCTTTCAAAAGTCTCGTCCTCCAGCCTTTTCCGCTTTGCTTCTATGTTCTTTTCCGTTTTGTTTCTCCTGTGTTTTTTCTATATAAGGCAAAATGTTCAGAAAGCAACTAACAATATTTAATTTACTTTCAATTAAACAAACCTTTAATACATAACATTTGATATGAAAGATCAACACCACATGCTGAGCTAAAGACTCATTAAGCTGAAAAGATGTTGGTTACTCAGATGTAGAATTAGTTACCTTCTTTGTTCAAATTCGTAACCTGCTTGGTGAAACTTGTTAATATGATAAGTCAATCGGCAACCCAACCATGGTTACCCAACCCAGTCATGCTTACCCATCCCAACCATGGTTACCCAACCCAGCAATGGTTACCCATCATTATTGCTCTCCAATACATCTTTTCAAAGTGATTTTAGCTGAACATGATTATTTGAGTGCTTCCACCCATTAACTGATGAAGATCTAACCAATCAGCTGAGTACGAAACTTTATACCTTAACGTACACAGATGACCGATGGTGGTAAAAGGTGAAGCCTGGTCAATTCATAATTATCATTTTACCTGCTTACCTTTTTTTTTTTTTTTTTTTTTTTTACCCAATGTCTTGTTTTTAAAATAATTATATTCCAGTTATTTTCTGTCGGAACTTACCTCCACTCTTGACTAACTGACTTGGTTTTACTTCACTTCATTTCAAATGTTTCGATCGATGCTTCTTTGTGAAATGGTGCGAGAAAATTTAAATGAATATTTTCCTGCCATCGGGTAATATACAGTACAACATCCCGTCACAAACCTGGTTATAACAGAGTTTACCTCAGCAGGTACAAGTGTTGCTGCCGCATAAGACTTCACATTTCCAGGAATCAAAAACAGAAGATTTCCATCATGCCTAATTAAGCATCTTAACATTTTCTTAAAAATTTGGCAGATATATTCTATCATTATTAACTAGCATGCTTGTTAGCATAACGACACATTAAAGGAGGCATAAAGTCTGATACAATCATTATTTCATATGATAGAGAATACAAGATCTTAACCAACTGCCAAAACATCAGAGTCAAATTCCTATCTCAAGTTATTCATGTTTGAAATCGACACAGGGGGGCTGCCATTTTGTTCAATTCTGTATTGAAATATTGTGCATGATGACATAGATTCCCCAATAGGGACATAAAGATTATAATGTAATTCTTTACATATGTGATTAAAGTCTTTTATTTCAAAATGATGTGACACAAAGTTATATCAGCATGTTTTGATTTTTCAATTTCATGAGAACACAAAATTTTCCTTCACCCTTACAAAATAAAAACACTTGTTTATAAGCTAGAAAACTTGAGGCACATTTTAAAGAAATACAAAGCATTTTAAGATCCTGCTGGGCGATGACATAATCTGCATGTTTTGCGATCAAAATGGCAGCTACCATGGTACTATAAAGTAGTAGCATTAAAGTTTTTAACCTTTAAACAAAAAATATGTTAGATTGCTTGGAAGTTATGGAACTTGGTCAGAAAATTAGTTATTTTCAATTCTATTATATGAAATAAAGAATTATGTCAGACTGTGCCTCCTTTAACAGTGAAGTCATTTGTGCCAAAAGAGGTTATATATGAATGATTATTGCTTTAGATTGACTAACATTTAACATTATGTAATGTTTTAATCAGCAAACTATATATTCCAGCTTATAAATACCTCTGCTTTTAAATGCAATCGATGGTGAAACTCATATTGAGTATAGTTCAAAGAAACGACCATTTTTAACAGCTGTGGTTATGATACACATCCCTCAGTATGCTTGACATTGGGATTGTGGAAGCAAGTTGTTAAGAACAAATAAACTAATAGTCGTTAAGAACAAATGGGACTCACCACGAAATACAATCATTATTTCCATAAAATTCCCTCAAGAAAGGGGGATCCTTCCTGCAGTACTTTAATGATGAAGTAAGGAATTGTAAATGAAGGCCCAAGCAGTACTCAGGCATGTGAGACACTTGATAAAAAAAAGCTGAAAGTAGCTTATTAAAAATAAATGTTGAAAAATTGAAAGCAGTTTATTGCTGGCGCGAAGGCAGCTAATCTGTGGCTGAAACACTTTTGCGTGGGGCCAGGGGCCCAAGGGCCCTGGTGGGGGTCAAGGAAACAGAAAATTTGATTTTCTATGACTAGGAAAAAGGTCTTCTGAAAGAATTTTTTTATTTTAAAGAAGCATTTTCTTAATAAATCACCCCCTCCTCCCTTCAAAAAAAAAAAAAGAAGGAATTTCTATCAACTTTTCATTCAGAGCAGAATATAGTTTAGGCATGTCAGCAGCATTGAAAAAGTCATTAATGGCGTGATCTGGCGTCATGTTTTGATGTTTATAAATCAGTGGAAAATGAAAATAACTGCATCACAATTGCCACAAACCCCATTAGCAATATCATGGCACCCTTAAGGGTAGAGTTGGTTCTCTATTCCCTTCTACCATAGCACCACAGTGGACATAGGTTGGCCAAGTCCGGGGTGACATAATGGCGGGGCCACTCCATAAATGTTGCCAATAAGGGTTTAAGGAACCATTAACTGACATCCATGTACCAATATTCCATTTTCACAAGTACATAGTCGGGCGAAGCCAACAGTCGGAAATGGCAGTGACAAGTTAAATGCTTTTTAACAATTATCTTAACTTTTTATTCTTATTGTGAGTTAAGTCTTCACTTCTCTCAAAATTTCCAGTAAATTCTTGCATTTCCAAAAGGGGCTGATATTTACTTAAAATGAATGATTCATCTTATTGATACATCTCAATGACAGCAATTAACGTTTTTAAAACTATTTTCGATCAAATTTAACCTCTGGGCTGTCTCTCTATGAATTATCACGGTTAGGCCTAACATTAGGCCTTTCACCCAGTTTTACTATAAGATGGCAACTAGCCTAACACACTGTGCGTTCAAACTTGAAGGAATAAAGAAAAGTCTGGCGAAATCGTATTAACGTTAGACTCTTGTCTAATAAATTACAGTCTCAAAGTATGTGAAATCTACGCTACACACAGGTTTTACGGCATAATTTTTTTGTTTATCTCGCAAAGAAGACAAAAAGTTTAAGCTTAAATAAATTTATAAAACACTTTCGTGCTAAGTGCAGTGATGCATGTACACAGATTGGGATCACACTCAGTGCAGTTACGTTGCGTATGCGCTAACAAGCTTAGCGCAATGAGACGTTTATTCCTGTAATACTATTACGCTAACCTCTTTGAGGAGGAGCAGATTAAAATGGGATTATCGGACGGCTTAGCTAGAGTTGGGAGCAAGTGCCGTCGGTGCATGAAAGACACGAATACAATGGCGGTAAGGGCGTGTCGCGGTAAATAATCCGCGCTAACTGCGATATCGGTAAGCTTATTCCCGACTGTACTGTATAAAGCACATTATACCTTTATGTATAAAGCACATTATACCTTCATGTATAAAGCACATTATACCTTCATGTATAAAGCACATTATACCCTCATGTATTATGCACATTACACCTTCATGCTTTAAGCACATTATACCTTCATGTATTAAGCACATTTTACCGTCAGGTATTAAGCACATTACACCTTCATGTATAAAGCACATTATACCCTCATGTATAAAGCACATTATACCTTCATGTATAAAGCACATTATACCTTCATGTATAAAGCACATTATACCTTTATGTATTATGCACACTATACCTTCATGTATTAAGCACATTACACCTTCATGTATTAAGCACATTATACTTTCATGTATTAAGCACATTATACCTTCATGTATTAAGCACATTATACCTTTATGTATTCTTTATGTATTATGCACATTACACCTTTATGTATTATGCACAATATACCTTCATGTATTAAGCACATTATACCTTCAGGCATTAAGCACATTATACCTTCATGCATTGAGCATATTATACCTCCATGTATTAAGCACATTATACTGTACCTTCATGTGTAAAGCACATTATACCTTCATGTATTAAGCACATTACACCTTCATGTATTAAGCACATTATACCTTCATGTATTAAGCACATTATACCTTCATGTATAAAGCACATTATACCTTTATGTATTATGCACATTACACCTTTATGTATTATGCACATTATACCTTCATGTATTAAGCACATTATACCTTCAGGCATTAAGCACATTATACCTTCATGTATTGGGCACATTATACCTCCATGTATTAAGCACATTATACCTTCATGTATTAAGCACATTATACCTTCATGTATTAAGCACATTATACCGTTATGTATTATGCACATTACACCTTTATATATTATGCACATTATACCTTCATGTATTAAGCACATTATACCTTCATGCATTGGGCACATTATACCTCCATGTATTAAGCACATTATACTGTACCTTCATGTATTAAGCACATTATACCTTCATGAATAAAGCACAATATACCTTCATGTATTAAGCACATTATACCTTCGTGTATAAAGCACATTACACCTTCATGTATTAAGCACATTAAACCTTCATGTATATAGCACATTATACCTTCATGTATTAAGCACATTATACCCTTATGTATTCAGCACATTATACATTTATGTATTAAGCACATTATACCTTCATGTATTAAGCACATTATACCTTCATGTATTAAGCACATACCTTCATGTATTAAGCACAATATACCTTTATGTATTAAGCACATTAAACTGTACCTTCATGTTTAAAGCACATTATACCTTCATGTATTAAGCACATTATACCTTCATGTATTAAGCACATTATACCTTCATGTATTAAGCACATTATACCTTCATGTATTAAGCACATTATACCTTCATGTATTAAGCACATTATACTGTACCTTCATGTATAAAGCATATAAAGCACATGTGATAAACATTGTTCTTCATGCAGTAGGCTTGGTCTCACACCCAGTATAAATTGCACATACAGCCAAGAATCCCCTAGTATTTCATTAATCAAAAATATTCCCGCTTTATATGATTGGTCCATTATGGACACATCAATTTTGGCCATGTGACATTATTTAAATTAGTTTTCCGGAAATCAAAATTCAAAAGGTCTATAGTTGTACTCTAAATGATACCCCCCAACCCTCCATCCATGAAAATTGTGGTGGACTACAAGTCCTGGAGAGCCATTGATTTTAATTCAAACTAGAGATAAGTACCATCCTTCATGGCCTGGGAAAGGATTTTATCTACCATAAATCGCTGCAATCTAATTCAAGCATGACAATCAAATTATCAAAAGCTCAATTCTGGCCTCAAAATGTATATTTTCTATCTTCCAAAATCGACATAATTTACCAATATTTAGATCAATTGTTTCACAAAATGGCAAATTAGAAAGAAAATCAGTGAAATTACTTTATATGATATTCAGCAGATATTTGTCCAACTAAAATAACATTATATGATGTTTAATTATTCAGCAGATATTGTGCGACTGAAATAACATATGATGTTTTATTCAGCAGATATTTGTCGACTGAAATAACATTATATAATGTTCAATTATTCAGCAAATATTGTCAACTGAAACAACAATAATAGATGTTCAATTATTCAGCAGATATTTGTCCGACTGAAATAACATTATATGATGTTCAATTATTCAGCAGATATTGTCAACTGAAATAACATTACATGATGTTCAATTATTCAGCAGATATTGTCAACTGAAACAACATTATATGATGTTCAATTATTCAGCAGATATTGTCAACTGAAACAACATTAATAGATGTTCAATTATTCAGCAGATATTTGTCCAACTGAAACAACATTATATGATGTTCAATTATTCAGCAGATATTTGTCAACTGAAACAACATTATATGATGTTCAATTATTCAGCAGATATTTGTCAACTGAAACAACATTATATGATGTTCAATTATTCAGCAGATATTGTCCAACTGAAACAACATTATATGATGTTCAATTATTCAGCAGATATTGTCCAACTGAAATAACATTACATGATGTTCAATTATTCAGCAGATATTGTCCAACTGAAACAACATTATATGATGTTCAATTATTCAGCAGATATTGTCCAACTGAAACAACATTATATGATGTTCAATTATTCAGCAGATATTGTCCAACTGAAACAACATTATATGATGTTCAATTATTCAGCAGATATTTGTCCGACTGAAATAACATTATATGATGTTCAATTATTCAGCAGATATTGTCCAACTGAAATAACATTATATGATGTTCAATTATTCAGCAGATATTGTCCAACTAAATAACATTACATGATGTTCAATTATTCAGCAGATATTTGTCCAACTGATATTGAGTGAAGAGCAGGTCCCCTTTCTGGGTAAAGTACAACAAGGGTTAATAACAGCAGATATTCCATGAATTGTAAACACAGGGTATAGAATGTCTTAGATCATTCACGTCAATCACTTATAAGGCCTTGCCAAGTCTTACCTTTAGAGCTACTGCATCACCTCTCAGTTTTTGTAATTTCTTGTCATTTGCAGTGATCTGTGAGTCAAAAAAATGATAGATTAAGAAAACAATACAGGCTTAATGCAAAGATTTACATTATTACTGTAATTCTAATGCAGTTAATTTTGTGAAGACAAAGTTAACACGCACAGAGCACCCCTTCAAGAAAGACAAAATCATATAACAAAGGAAATGATATTGTGAAGACATGTTAACCAGAAACAAGCTTTAAAACAAACCTTAAAGACAAAATAATATAACAAAGGAAATGATATTGTAAAGACATGTTAACCAGAAACGAGCTCTGAAACAAACCTTAAAGAAAGACAAAATAATACAACAAAGGAAATGATATTGTGAAGACATGTTAACCAGAAACAAGCTTTAAAACAAACCTTAAAGACAAAATAATATAACGAAGGAAATGATATTGTGAAGACATGTTAACTAGAAACGAGCTCAGAAACAAACCTTAAAAACAAAATAATATAACAAAGAAAAAATAATGTTTGACAGTTACATGAGAGTTATCTTATGGTAGTCACGATAAAGAAAATGACATAACTTTATGCAGGAATGAACTTCATAAAAAAGATGCAGCAATAGAACAAGCTTTATCTCAGAATAATCTGCAGTACCTTTAAATATTGTGATGAGATTTCTCTTGTCCAGTCATATAAAACAAGTTTTGTCAGGCTACACTTGGAAAACAATACCTCTGTGTGGTTGCCATAGAAATATCATAGAGGTTAGAGAATGTGCAATGGACAACCACAACATTGGTTTCATCATTGAGACACCTTCCTTATCATGAGAGATTGAAATGATAGATAATATCTTTGTGTTTTACCTCAAGAGGCTCATCAGTATTCATCATAGATGATATCTTTCTGTTTTACCTCAAAAGGCTCATCAGTATTCATCATAGATAATATCTTTCTGTTTTACCTCAAGAGGCTCATCAGTATTCATCATAGATAATATCTTTGTGTTTTACCTCAAGAGGCTCATCAGTATTCATCATACATAATATCTTTCTGTTTTACCTCAAGAGGCTCATCAGTATTCATCATAGATAATATCTTTCTGTTTTACCTCAAGAGGCTCATCAGTATTCATCATATATAATATCTTTCTGTTTTACCTCAAGAGGCTCATCAGTATTCATCATAGATAATATCTTTCTGTTTTACCTCAAGAAGTTCATCAGTATTCATTATAGATATTCTTTCTGTTTTACCTCAAGAGGCTCATCAGTATTCATCATAGATAATATCTTTCTGTTTTACCTCAAGAAGCTCATCAGTATTCATCATAGATAATATCTTTGTGTTTTACCTCAAGAGGCTCATCAGTATTCATCATAGATAATATCTTTCTGTTTTACCTCAAAGGCTCATCAGTATTCATCATAGATAATATCTTTCTGTTTTACCTCAAGAGGCTCATCAGTATTCATCATAGATAATATGCTTCTGTTTTACCTCAAGAGGCTCATCAGTATTCATCATAGATAATATCTTTCTGTTTTACCTCAAGTGGCTCATCAGTATTCATCATAAATAATATCTTTCTGTTTTACCTCAAGAAGCTCATCAGTATTCATCATAGATAATATCTTTGTGTTTTTTACTTCAAGAGGCTCATCATTATTCATCATAGATAATATCTTTCTGTTTTACCTCAAGAAGCTCATCAGTATTCATCATAGATAATATCTTTCTGTTTTACCTCAAGAGGCTCATCAGTATTCATCATAGATAATATCTTTCAGTTTTACCTCAAGTGGCTCATCAGTATTCATCATAAATAATATCTTTCTGTTTTACCTCAAGAGGCTCAAGTATTCATCATAGATAATATCTTTCTGTTTTACCTCAAGAGGCTCATCAGTATTCATCATAGATAATATCTTTCTGTTTTACCTCAAGAAGGCTCATCAGTATTCATCATAGATAATATCTTTTCTGTTTTACCTCAAGAAGCTCATCAGTATTCATCATAGATAATATCTTTCTGTTTTACCTCAAGAAGCTCATCAGTATTCATCATAGATAATATCTTTCTGTTTTACCTCAAGAGGCTCATCAGTATTCATCATAGATAATATCTTTCTGTTTTACCTCAAGAAGCTCATCATATTCTCTCATCAGTATTCATCATAGATAATATCTTTCTGTTTTACCTCAAGAGGCTCATCAGTATTCATCATAGATAATATCTTTCTGTTTTACCTCAAAAGTATTCATCAAGTCATCAGTATTCATCATAGATAATATCTTTCTGTTTTACCTCAAGAGGCTCATCAGTATTCATCATAGATAATATCTTTCTGTTTTACCTCAAGAAGCTCATCAGTATTCATCATAGATAATATCTTTCTGTTTTACCTCAAGAGGCTCATCAGTATTCATCATAGATAATATCTTTCTGTTTTACCTCAAGAAAGCTCATCAGTATTCATCATAGATAATATCTTTCTGTTTTACCTCAAGAAGCTCATCAGTATTCATCATAGATAATATCTTTCTGTTTTACCTCAAGAGGCTCATCAGTATTCATCATAGATAATATCTTTCTGTTTTACCTCAAGAGGCTCTATTCATCATAGATAATATCTTTCTGTTTTACCTCAAGAGGCTCATCAGTATTCATCATAGATAATATCTTTCTGTTTTACCTCAAGAGGCTCAACAGTATTCATCATAGATAATATCTTTTTGTTTTACCTCAAGAAGCTCATCAGTATTCATCATAGATAATATCTTTGTGTTTTACCTCAAGAGGCTCATCAGTATTCATCATAGATAATATCCTTCTGTTTTACCTCAAGAAGCTCATCAGTATTCATCATAGATAATATCTTTCTGTTTTGCCTCGAGAGGCTCATCAGTATTCATCATAGATAATATCTTTCTGCTTTACTTCAAGAAGCTCATCAGTATTCATCATAGATAATATCTTTCTGTTTTACCTTAAGAGGCTCAACAGTATTCATCATAGATAATATCTTTCTGTTTTACCTCAAGAAGCTCATCAGTATTCATCATAGATAATCTTTCTGTTTTACCTCAAGAGGCTCATCAGTATTCATCATAGATAATATCTTTCTGTTTTACCTCAAGAAGCTCATCAGTATTCATCATAGATAATATATTTCTGTTTTACCTCAAGAAGCTCATCAGTATTCATCATAGATAATATCTGTGTGTTTTACCTCAAGAGGCTCATCAGTATTCATCATAGATAATATCTTTCTGTTTTACCTCAAGAGGCTCATCATTTCATCATAGATATTCATCATAGATAATATCTTTCTGTTTTACCTCAAGAAGCTCATCAGTATTCATCATAGATAATATCTTTCTGTTTTACCTCAAGAGGCTCATCAGTATTCATCATAGATAATATCTTTGTTTTACCTTTTACCTTTCTGTTTTAAAAGGCTCATCAGTATTCATCATAGATAATATCTTTCTGTTTTACCTCAAAAGGCTCATCAGTATTCATCATAGATAATATCTTTCTGTTTTACCAAGAGGCTCATCAGTATTCATCATAGATAATATCTTTCTGTTTTACCTCAAGAGGCTCATCAGTATTCATCATAGATAATATCTTTCTCATCAGTTTCATCATAGATAATATCTTTCTGTTTTACAAGAAGCTCATCAGTATTAATCATAGATAATATCTTTCTGTTTTACCTCAAGAGGCTCATCAGTATTCATCATAGATAATATCTTTCTGTTTTACCTCAAGAAGCTCATCAGTATTCATCATAGATAATATCTTTCTGTTTTACCTCTCATCAGTATTCATCATAGATAATATCTTTGTGTTTTACCTCAAGAGGCTCATCAGTATTCATCATAGATAATATCTTTCTGTTTTACCTTAAGAGGCTCATCAGTATTCATCATAGATAATATCTTTCTGTTTTACCTCAAGAGGTTCATCAGTATTCATCATAGATAATATCTTTCTGTTTTACCTCAAGAAGCTCATCAGCATTCATCATAGATAATATCTTTCTGTTTTACCTCAAGAGGCTCATCAGTATTCATCATAGATAATATCTTTCTGTTTTACCTCAAGAAGCTCATCAGTATTCATCATAGATAATATCTTTCTGTTTTACCTCAAGAAGCTCATCAGTATTTCATAGATAATATCTTTGTGTTTTACCTCAAGAGGCTCATCAGTATTCATCATAGATAATATCTTTCTGTTTTACCTCAAGAAGCTCATCAGCATTCATCATAGATAATATCTTTCTGTTTTACCTCAAGAAGCTCATCAGTATTCATCATAGATAATATCTTTCTGTTTTACCTTAAGAGGCTCATCAGTATTCATCATAGATAATATCTTTGTGTTTTACCTCAAGAGGCTCATCAGTATTCATCATAGATAATATCTTTCTGTTTTACCTCAAGAAGCTCATCAGCATTCATCATAGATAATATCTTTCTGTTTTACCTCAAGAGGCTCATCAGTATTCATCATAGATAATATCTTTCTGTTTTACCTCAAGGCTCATCAGTATTCATCATAGATAATATCTTTCTGTTTTACCTCAAGAGGCTCATCAGTATTCATCATAGATAATATCTTTCTGTTTTACCTCAAGAAGCTCATCAGTATTCATCATAGATAATATCTTTCTGTTTTACCTCAAGAGGCTCATCAGTATTCATCATAGATAATATCTTTCTGTTTTACCTCAAGAAGCTCATCAGTATTCATCATAGATAATATCTTTCTGTTTTACCTCAAGAAGCTCATCAGTATTCATCATAGATAATATCTTTCTGTTTTACCTCAAGAGGCTCATCAGTATTCATCATAGATAATATCTTTCTGTTTTACCTTCAAGAAGCTCATCAGTATTCATCATAGATAATATCTTTCTGTTTTACCTCAAGAGCTCATCAGTATTCAGATAATAGATAATATCTTTCTTTCTGTTTTACCTCAAGAGGCTCATCAGTATTCATCATAGATAATATCTTTCTGTTTTACCTCAAGAGGCTCATCAGTATTCATCATAGATAATATCTTTCTGTTTTACCTCAAGAAGCTCATCAGTATTCATCATAGATAATATCTTTGTGTTTTACCTCAAGAGGCTCATCAGTATTCATCATAGATAATATCTTTCTGTTTTACCTCAAGAAGCTCATCAGTATTCATCATAGATAATATCTTTCTGTTTTACCTCAAGAGCTCATCAGCTTCATCATAGATAATATCTTTCTGTTTTATCAAGAAGCTCATCAGTATTCATCATAGATAATATCTTTCTGTTTTACCTCAAGAAGCTCATCAGTATTCATCATAGATATATATCTTTCTGTTTTACCTCAAGAGGCTCATCAGTATTTATCACAGATAATATCTTTCTGTTTTACCTCAAGAAGCTCATCAGTATTCATCAAGATAATATCTTTCTGTTTTACCTCAAGCTCATCAGTATTCATCATAGATAATATCTTTCTGTTTTACCTCAAGAAGCTCATCAGTATTCATCATAGATAATATCTTTCTGTTTTACCTCAAGAGGCTCATCAGTATTCATCATAGATAATATCTTTCTGTTTTACCTCAAGAGGCTCATCAGTATTCATCATAGATAATATCTTTCTGTTTTACCTCAAGAGGCTCATCAGTATTCATCATAGATAATATCTTTCTGTTTTACCTCAAGAAGCTCATCAGTATTCATCATAGATAATATCTTTCTGTTTTACCTCAAGAGGCTCATCAGTATTCATCATAGATAATATCTTTCTGTTTTACCTCAAGAAGCTCATCAGTATTCATCATAGATAATATCTTTCTGTTTTACCTCAAGAGGCTCATCAGTATTCATCATAGATAATATCTTTCTGTTTTACCTCAAGAGGCTCATCAGTATTCATCATAGATAATATCTTTCTGTTTTACCTCAAAGGCTCATCAGATCATAGATAATATCTTTCTGTTTTACTCATCAGTATTCATCATAGATAATATCTTTCTGTTTTACCTCAAGAAGCTCATCAGTATTCATCATAGATATCTTTGTGTTTTATAGATAATATTCATCATTAATATCTTTCTGTTTTACCTCAAGAAGGCTCATCAGTATTCATCATAGATAATATCTTTCTGTTTTACCTCAAGAAGCTCATCAGTATTCATCATAGATAATATCTTTCTGTTTTACCTCAAGAGGCTCATCAGTATTCATCATAGATAATATCTTTCTGTTTTACCTCAAGAGGCTCATCAGTATTCATCATAGATAATTCATCAAGAGGCTCATCAGATTCAATAGATAATATCTTTCTGTTTTACCTCAAGAGCTCATCAGTATTCATCATAGATAATATCTTTCTGTTTTACCTCAAGAGGCTCATCAGTATTCATCATAGATAATATCTTTGTGTTTTACCTCAAGAAGCTCATCAGTATTCATCATAGATAATATCTTTCTGTTTTACCTCAAGAAGCTCATCAGTATTCATCATAGATAATATCTTTCTGTTTTATAGTATTCATCATAGATAATATCTTTCTGTTTTACATAGATAATATCTTTCAAGAGGCTCATCAGTATTCATCATAGATAATATCTTTGTTTTACTGTTTTACCTCAAGATAATATCTTTCTGTTTTACCTCAAGCTCATCAGTATTCATCATAGATAATATCTTTCTGTTTTACCTCATCAGATTCATCATAGATAATATCTCACCTCAAGAGCTATTCATCATAGATAATATCTTTCTGTTTTACCTCAAGAGGCTCATCAGTATTCATCATAGATAATATCTTTCTGTTTTACCTCAAGAGGCTCATCAGTATTCATCATAGATAATATCTTTCTGTTTTACCTCAACCTCAAGAGGCTCATCAGTATTCATCATAGATAATATCTTTCTGTTTTACCTCAAGAGGCTCATCAGTATTCATCATAGATAATATCTTTCTGTTTTACCTCAAGTCATCAGTATTCATCATAGATAATATCTTTTCATCATAGATGTTTTACCTCAAGAGGCTCATCAGTATTCATCATAGATAATATCTTTCTGTTTTACCTCAATCATAGATAATATCTTTCTGTTTTACCTCAAGCTCATCAGTATTCATCATAGATAATATCTTTCTGTTTTACCTCAAGAAGCTCATCAGTATTCATCATAGATAATATCTTTCTGTTTTACTGTTTTCATCATAGATAATATCTTTCTGTTTTTACCTCAAGAGGCTCATCAGTATTCATCATAGATAATATCTTTCTGTTTTACCTCAAGAAGCTCATCAGTATTCATCATAGATAATATCTTTCTGTTTTACCTCAAGAAGCTCATCAGTCATCATAGATAATATCTTTCTGTTTTACCTCAAGAGGCTCATCAGTATTCATCATAGATAATATCTTTCTGTTTTACCTCAAGAGGCTTATTAGTATTCATCATAGATAATATCTTTCTGTTTTACCGTAAGAGGCTCATCAGTATTCATCATAGATAATATCTTTCTGTTTTACCTCAAGAGGCTCATCAGTATTCATCATAGATAATATCTTTCTGTTTTACCTCAAGAAGCTCATCAGTATTCATCATAGATAATATCTTTGTTTTACCTCAAGAAGCTCATCAGTATTCATCATAGATAATATCTTTCTGTTTTACCTCAAGAGGCTCATCAGTATTCATCATAGATAATATCTTTCTGTTTTACCTCAAGAGGCTCATCAGTATTCATCATAGATAATATCTTTCTGTTTTACCTCAAGAGGCTCATCAGTATTCATCATAGATAATATCTTTCTGTTTTACCTCAAGAGGCTCATCAGTATTCATCATAGATAACATCTTTGTGTTTTACCTCAAGAGGCTCATCAGTATTCATCATAGATAATATCTTTCTGTTTTACCTCAAGAAGCTCATCAGTATTCATCATAGATAATATCTTTCTGTTTTACCTCAAGAGGCTCATCAGTATTCATCATAGATAATATCTTTCTGTTTTACCTCAAGAAGCTCATCAGTATTCATCATAGATAATATCTTTCTGTTTTACCTCAAGAAGCTTATCAGTATTCATCATAGATAATATCTTTCAGTTTTACCTCAAGTGGCTCATCAGTATTCATCATAAATAATATCTTTCTGTTTTACCTCAAGTCGCTCAACAGTATTCATCATAGATAATATCTTTCTGTTTTACCTCAAGAAGCTCATCAGTATTCATCATAGATAATATCTTTCTGTTTTACCTCAAGAGGCTCATCAGTATTCATCATAGATAATATCTTTCTGTTTTACCTCAAGAGGCTCATCAGTATTCATCATAGATAATATCTTTCTGTTTTACCTCAAGAGGCTCATCAGTATTCATCATAGATAATATCTTTCTGTTTTACCTCAAGAGGCTCATCAGTATTCATCATAGATAATATCTTTCTGTTTTACCTCAAGAGGCTCATCAGTATTCATCATAGATAATATCTTTCTGTTTTACCTCAAGAAGCTCATCAGTATTCATCATAGATAATATCTTTCTGTTTTACCTCAAGAGGCTCATCAGTATTCATCATAGATAATATCTTTCTGTTTTACCTCAAGAAGCTCATCAGTATTCATCATAGATAATATCTTTCTGTTTTACCTCAAGAGGCTCATCAGTATTCATCATAGATAATATCTTTCTGTTTTACCTCAAGAGGCTCATCAGTATTCATCATAGATAATATCTTTCTGTTTTACCTCAAGAGGCTCATCAGTATTCATTCATCATAGATAATCATCAGTTTCATCATAGATAATATCTTTCTGTTTTACCTCAAGAAGCTCATCAGCATTCATCATAGATAATATCTTTCTGTTTTACCTCAAGAGGCTCATCAGTATTCATCATAGATAATATCTTTCTGTTTTACCTCAAGAAGCTCATCAGTATTCATCATAGATAATATCTTTCTGTTTTACCTCAAGAGGCTCATCAGTATTCATCATAGATAATATCTTTCTGTTTTACCTCAAGAGGCTCATCAGTATTCTTTCTGTTTTATCATAGATAATATCTTTCTGTTTTACCTCAAGAGGCTCATCAGTATTCATCATAGATAATATCTTTCTGTTTTACCTCAAGAGGCTCATCAGTATTCATCATAGATAATATCTTTCTGTTTTACCTCAAGAAGCTCATCAGTATTCATCATAGATAATATCTTTCTGTTTTACCTCAAGAGGCTCATCAGTATTCATCATAGATAATATCTTTCTGTTTTACCTCAAGAGGCTCATCAGTATTCATCATAGATAATATCTTTCTGTTTTACCTCAAGAGGCTCATCAGTATTCATCATAGATAATATCTTTCTGTTTTACCTCAAGAGGCTCATCAGTATTCATCATAGATAATATCTTTCTGTTTTACCTCAAGAGGCTCATCAGTATTCATCATAGATAATATCTTTCTGTTTTACCTCAAGAGGCTCATCAGTATTCATCATAGATAATATCTTTCTGTTTTACCTCAAGAAGCTCATCAGTATTCATCATAGATAATATCTTTCTGTTTTACCTCAAGAGGCTCATCAGTATTCATCATAGATAATATCTTTCTGTTTTACCTCAAGAAGCTCATCAGTATTCATCATAGATAATATCTTTCTGTTTTACCTCAAGAGGCTCATCAGTATTCATCATAGATAATATCTTTCTGTTTTACCTCAAGAGGCTCATCAGTATTCATCATAGATAATATCTTTCTGTTTTACCTCAAGAGGCTCATCAGTATTCATCATAGATAATATCTTTCTGTTTTACCTCAAGAGGCTCATCAGTATTCATCATAGATAATATCTTTCTGTTTTACCTCAAGAGGCTCATCAGTATTCATCATAGATAATATCTTTCTGTTTTACCTCAAGAGGCTCATCAGCTCATCAGTATTCATCATAGATAATATCTTTCTGTTTTACCTCAAGAAGCTCATCAGTATTCATCATAGATAATATCTTTCTGTTTTACCTCAAGAAGCTCATCAGTATTCATCATAGATAATATCTTTCTGTTTTACCTCAAGAAGCTCATCAGTATTCATCATAGATAATATCTTTCTGTTTTACCTCAAGAAGCTCATCAGTATTCATCATAGATAATATCTTTCTGTTTTACCTCAAGAAGCTCATCAGCATTCATCATAGATAATATCTTTCTGTTTTACCTCAAGAGGCTCATCAGTATTCATCATAGATAATATCTTCCTGTTTTACCTCAAGAAGCTCATCAGTATTCATCATAGATAATATCTTTCTGTTTTACCTTAAGAGGCTCATCAGTATTCATCATAGATAATATCTTTCTGTTTTACCTCAAGAGGCTCATCAGTATTCATCATAGATAATATCTTTCTGTTTTACCTCAAGAGGCTCATCAGTATTCATCATAGATAATATCTTTCTGTTTTACCTCAAGAAGCTCATCAGCATTCATCATAGATAATATCTTTGTTTTACCTCAAGAGGCTCATCAGATATTCATCATAGATAATATCTTTAATATCTGTTTTACCTCAAGAAGCTCATCAGCATTCATCATAGATAATATCTTTGTTTTTTACCTCAAGAGCTCATCATCAGTATTCATCATAGATAATATCTTTCTGTTTTACCTTAAGAGGCTCATCAGTATTCATCATAGATATTATCTTTGTGTTTTACCTCAAGAAGCTCATCAGTATTCATCATAGATATTATCTTTGTGTTTTACCTCAAGAGGCTCATCAGTATTCATCATAGATAATATCTTTCTGTTTTACCTCAAGATCATCAGTATTCATCATAGATAATATCTTTCTGTTTTACCTCAAGAGGCTCATCAGTATTCATCATAGATAATATCTTTCTGTTTTACCTCAAGAGGCTCATCAGTATTCATCATAGATAATATCTTTCTGTTTTACCTTAAGAGGCTCATCAGTATTCATCATAGATAATATCTTTCTGTTTTACCTCAAGAGGCTCATCAGTATTCATCATAGATAATATCTTTCTGTTTTACCTCGAGAGGCTCATCAGTATTCATCATAGACAATATCTTTCTGTTTTACCTCAAGAAGCTCATCAGTATTCATCATAGATAATATCTTTGTGTTTTACCTCAAGAAGCTCATCAGTATTCATCATAGATAATATCTTTCTGTTTTACCTCAAGAGGCTCATCAGTATTCATCATAGATAATATCTTTCTGTTTTACCTCAAGAAGCTCATCAGTATTCATCATAGATAATATCTTTCTGTTTTACCTTAAGAGGCTCATCAGTATTCATCATAGATAATATCTTTGTGTTTTACCTCAAAAGGCTCATAGTATTCATCTTAATATCTTTCTGTTTTACCTCAAGAAGGCTCATCAGTATTCATCATAGATAATATCTTTCTGTTTTACCTCAAGAAGCTCATCAGTATTCATCATAGATAATATCTTTCTGTTTTACCTTCAGAGGCTCATCAGTATTCATCATAGATAATATCTTTATGTTTTACCTCAAGAGGCTCATCAGTATTCATCATAGATAATTTCTTTCTGTTTTACCTCAAGAAGCTCATCAGTATTAATCATAGATAATATCTTTCTGTTTTACCTCAAGAGGCTCATCAGTATTCATCATAGACAATATCTTTCTGTTTTACCTCAAGAAGCTCATCAGTATTCATCATAGATAATATCTTTCTGTTTTACCTCAAGAGGCTCATCAGTATTCATCATAGATAATATCTTTCTGTTTTACCTTAAGAGGCTCATCAGTATTCATCATAGATAATATCTTTCTGTTTTACCTTAAGAGGCTCATCAGTATTCATCATAGATAATATCTTTCTGTTTTACCTCAAGAGGCTCATCAGTATTCATCATAGATAATATCTTTCTGTTTTACCTCGAGAGGCTCATCAGTATTCATCATAGACAATATCTTTCTGTTTTACCTCAAGAAGCTCATCAGTATTCATCATAGATAATATCTTTCTGTTTTACCTTAAGAGGCTCATCAGTATTCATCATAGATAATATCTTTGTGTTTTACCTCAAGTTTTCAGTATTCATCATAGATAATATCTTTCTGTTTTACCTCAAGAAGCTCATCAGCATTCATCATAGATAATATCTTTGTTTTACCTCAAGAGGCTCATCAGTATTCATCATAGATAATATCTTTCTGTTTTACCTCAAGAAGCTCATCAGTATTCATCATAGATAATATCTTTCTGTTTTACCTTAAGAGGCCCATCAGTATTCATCATAGATAATATCTTTGTGTTTTACCTCAAGAGGCTCATCAGTATTCATCATAGATAATATCTTTCTGTTTTACCTCAAGAAGCTCATCAGCATTCATCATAGATAATATCTTTCTGTTTTACCTCAAGAGGCTCATCAGTATTCATCATAGATAATATCTTTCTATTTTACCTTAAGAGGCTCATCAGTATTCATCATAGATAATATCTTTGTGTTTTACCTCAAGAGGCTCATCAGTATTCATCATAGATAATATCTTTCTGTTTTACCTCAAGAAGCTCATCAGCATTCATCATAGATAATATCTTTCTATTTTACCTCAAGAGGTTAATCAGTATTCATCATAGATAATATCTTTCTGTTTTACCTCAAGAGGCTCATCAGTATTCATCATAGATAATATCTTTCTGTTTTACCTCAAGAAGCTCATCAGCATTCATCATAGATAATATCTTTCTATTTTACCTCAAGAGGCTCATCAGTATTCATCATAGATATTATCTTTCTGTTTTACCTCAAGAAGCTCATCAGTATTCATCATAGATAATATCTTTCTGTTTTACCTCAAGAAGCTCATCAGTATCCATCATAGATAATATCTTTCTGTTTTACCTCAAGAGGCTCATCAGTATTCATCATAGATAATATCTTTCTGTTTTACCTCAAGAGGCTCATCAGTATTCATCATAGATAATATCTTTCTGTTTTACCTCAAGAGGCTCATCAGTATTCATCATAGATAATATCTTTCTGTTCTACCTCAAGAAGCTCATCAGTATTCATCATAGATAATATCTTTCTGTTTTACCTCAAGTGGCTCATCAGTATTCATCATAGATAATATCTTTCTGTTTTACCTCAAGAAGCTCATCAGTATTCATCATAGATAATATCTTTCTGTTTTACCTCAAGAAGCTCATCAGTATTCATCATAGATAATATCTTTCTGTTTTACCTCAAGAAGCTCATCAGCATTCATCATAGATATTATCTTTCTATTTTACCTCAAGAGGCTCATCAGTATTCATCATAGATATTATCTTTCTGTTTTACCTCAAGAAGCTCATCAGTATTCATCATAGATAATATCTTTCTGTTTTACCTCAAGAAGCTCATCAGTATCCATCATAGATAATATCTTTCTGTTTTACCTCAAGAGGCTCATCAGTATTCATCATAGATAATATCTTTCTGTTTTACCTCAAGAGGCTCATCAGTATTCATCATAGATAATATCTTTGTGTTTTACCTCAAGAGGCTCATCAGTATTCATCATAGATAATATCTTTCTGTTTTACCTCAAGAAGCTCATCAGTATTCATCATAGATAATATCTTTCTGTTTTACCTCAAGTGGCTCATCAGTATTCATCATAGATAATATCTTTCTGTTTTACCTCAAGAAGCTCATCAGTATTCATCATAGATAATATCTTTCTGTTTTACCTCAAGAAGCTCATCAGTATTCATCATAGATAATATCTTTCTGTTTTACCTCAAGAAGCTCATCAGCATTCATCATAGATAATATTTTTGTGTTTTACCTCAAGAGGCTCATCAGTATTCATCATAGTTAATATCTTTCTGTTTTACCTCAAGAAGCTCATCAGTATTCATCATAGATAATATCTTTCTGTTTTACCTCAAGAGGCTCATCAGTATTCATCATAGATAATATCTTTCTGTTTTACCTTAAGAGGCTCATCAGTATTCATCATAGATAATATCTTTCTGTTTTACCTCAAGAGGCTCATCAGTATTCATCATAGATAATATCTTTCTGTTTTACCTCAAGAAGCTCATCAGCATTCATCATAGATAATATCTTTCTATTTTACCTCAAGAGGCTCATCAGTATTCATCATAGATAATATCTTTCTGTTTTACCTCAAGAAGCTCATCAGCATTCATCATAGATAATATCTTTCTGTTTTACCTCAAGAGGCTCATCAGTATTCATCATAGATAATATCTTTCTGTTTTACCTTAAGAGGCTCATCAGTATTCATCATAGATATTATCTTTGTGTTTTACCTCAAGAAGCTCATCAGTATTCATCATAGATATTATCTTTGTGTTTTACCTCAAGAGGCTCATCAGTATTCATCATAGATAATATCTTTCTGTTTTACCTCGAGAGGCTCATCAGTATTCATCATAGATAATATCTTTCTGTTTTACCTCAAGAAGCTCATCAGTATTCATCATAGATAATATCTTTATGTTTTACCTCAAGAGGCTCATCAGTATTCATCATAGATAATTTCTTTCTGTTTTACCTCAAGAAGCTCATCAGTATTAATCATAGATAATATCTTTCTGTTTTACCTCAAGAGGCTCATCAGTATTCATCATAGATAATATCTTTCTGTTTTACCTCAAGAAGCTCATCAGTATTCATCATAGATAATATCTTTCTGTTTTACCTCAAGAGGCTCATCAGTATTCATCATAGATAATATCTTTCTGTTTTACCTCAAGAGGCTCATCAGTATCCATCATAGATAATATCTTTCTGTTTTACCTCAAGAGGCTCATCAGTATTCATCATAGATAATATCTTTCTGTTTTACCTCAAGAGGCTCATCAGTATTCATCATAGATAATATCTTTCTGTTTTACCTCAAGAGGCTCATCAGTATTCATCATAGATAATATCTTTCTGTTCTACCTCAAGAAGCTCATCAGTATTCATCATAGATAATATCTTTCTGTTTTACCTCAAGTGGCTCATCAGTATTCATCATAGATAATATCTTTCTGTTTTACCTCAAGAAGCTCATCAGTATTCATCATAGATAATATCTTTCTGTTTTACCTCAAGAAGCTCATCAGTATTCATCATAGATAATATCTTTCTGTTTTACCTCAAGAAGCTCATCAGCATTCATCATAGATAATATCTTTGTGTTTTACCTCAAGAGGCTCATCAGTATTCATCATAGTTAATATCTTTCTGTTTTACCTCAAGAAGCTCATCAGTATTCATCATAGATAATATCTTTCTGTTTTACCTCAAGAGGCTCATCAGTATTCATCATAGATAATATCTTTCTATTTTACCTTAAGAGGCTCATCAGTATTCATCATAGATAATATCTTTCTGTTTTACCTTAAGAGGCTCATCAGTATTCATCATAGATAATATCTTTCTGTTTTACCTCAAGAAGCTCATCAGCATTCATCATAGATAATATCTTTCTATTTAACCTCAAGAGGCTCATCAGTATTCATCATAGATAATATCTTTCTGTTTTACCTCAAGAAGCTCATCAGCATTCATCATAGATAATATCTTTGTTTTACCTCAAGAGGCTCATCAGTATTCATCATAGATAATATCTTTCTGTTTTACCTTAAGAGGCTCATCAGTATTCATCATAGATATTATCTTTGTGTTTTACCTCAAGAAGCTCATCAGTATTCATCATAGATATTATCTTTGTGTTTTACCTCAAGAGGCTCATCAGTATTCATCATAGATAATATCTTTCTGTTTTACCTCGAGAGGCTTATCAGTATTCATCATAGATAATATCTTTCTGTTTTACCTCAAGAAGCTCATCAGTATTCATCATAGATAATATCTTTCTGTTTTACCTTAAGAGGCTCATCAGTATTCATCATAGATAATATCTTTTGTTTTACCTCAAGAGGCTCATCAGTATTCATCATAGAAAAAATCTTTTTGTTTTACCTCAAGAGGCTCATCAGTATTCATCATAGATAATATCTTTCTCTTTTACCTCAAGAGGCTCATCAGTATTCATCATAGAAAAAATCTTTTTGTTTTACCTCAAGAGGCTCATCAGTATTCATCATAGAAGTGATCTTATTCATAGATGCTGGCAGCTTCAATAAAAATTTTTTTTTAAAGACTGGACAAGCATTGGTGTAAGCATTTCACCTTTATTATTGTTACGAAGCTAATCAGCTACTAACCTTCAGGCGTCTAATGCCTTGCATCCAGTATTCATCATAGGTATAGGAAGGTAGATATCCCTATAGGGGAATAATAGAACAACTAACAGAATATGCAAAACAATCTTACCTGTAAGCCTTTGTCGCAGTATTTGATGGCTTCTCCAAACCGCTCCAGCTCACAACAGCACTGCGCTCCTCTCAAGATTGCCTTCATGTAATCAGATTTCAGCTTTAGGGCCTCCCTTACATCACCCAAGGACGAGGCAAAATTTTCTAAAATTTTGTTAAATGTCAGATGGTAATGTTGACAGTGACAAACATTTTTTAGAGCAAACATCTACTATAAGGAATTTGGTGAATTATCAGCATGAAGAGTGGCAGATTGTGACTTTAAGTTAAATAAACAGTAAGTTATTTTGAATTTCAATTTAATGAATATAGCACCACTAGAAATTTGACGCAGTGCAGCAAGCAGTACAGAATGCCAGGGCCAGACCACAGATGAGGGACAGAATACCAGGGCCAGACCACAGATGAGGGACAGAATGCCAGGGCCAGACCACAGATGAGGGACAGAATGCCAGGGCCAGACCACAGATGAGGGACAGAATGCCAGGGTCAGACCACAGATGAGGGACAGAATGCCAGGGCCAGACCACAGATGAGGGACAGGATGCCAGGGCCAGACCACAGATGAGCAACATCCCCTATTCAGCCACAAACCAGCAAAGAGATGGCTCAAATCCAAGAAAAGCTTTCTCAACGAGGTTGAACCCAGTGGAGCTAAAAGTACCAGAGCTGCCTTATGGGAGGAGAGGCTTGAAAATTTCCAACAACAACAACCATGTCCTGAAGTGCCAAAGAAGAACTCCCACCTGGTGCTGACTCAAGCTGGGCCAAATGGAAATGCCTCAACAGGTTAAGATCTGATACTGATTGATGTAAAGTCACTCTCAAGAAGTGGGGTTACCTGGACAGTGAAGATGTGACCTGTGAGTGTGGTGCTGAACCACAGACCATGGACCACCTACTAAAATGTCCACTTCTGGAGCAGGAATGCGAAGCTAAAGATCCAGCAGAATTCAACATTAGTGCGAAGGATTGTGCTCAGCTGTGGCTGAAACACAACATCTAGCGTGTGTGTGTGGACATGATATCTAGCATGTGTGTGTGTGGACACCATATCTAGTGTGTGTGTGTGTGGACATGATATCTAGCGTGTGTGTGTGTGTGGACATGATATCTAGCGTTTGTGTGTGTGGACACAATATCTAGTGTGTGTGTGTGGACATGGTATCTAGTGTGTGTGTGTGTGGGTGTGGACATAATATCTAGTGCGTGTGTGTGATGGGACATGATATCTAGTGTGTGTGTGTGGACATGGTATCTAGCGTGTGTGTGTGTGTGGACATGATATATAGTGTGTGTGTGTGTGGACATGATATATAGCATGTGTGTGTGTGTGGACACACCCAATAGCGTGTGTGTGTGGACATGATATCTGTGTGTGTGTGTGTGAACACAATATCTAGTGTGTGTGTGGACATGATATCTAATGTGTGTGGACACAATATGAAGATCCAATTAACAAATCATTTTTGAAATTCCTGGTGAAGTTAACTACCCTCTAGGATGTATCAATGGCCTTCAAAATAATATATCACAACCCATTGTATCAATGGCCTTCAAAATGATATATCACAACCATACTGTATCAATGGCCTTCAAAATGATATATCACAACCATACTGTATCAATGGCCTTCAAAATGATATATCACAACCATACTGTATCAATGGCCTTCAAAATGATATATCACAACCATACTGTATCAATGGCCTTCATAATGATATATCACAACCATACTATATCAATGGCCTTCAAAATGATATATCACAACCATACTGTATCAATGGCCTTCAAAATGATATATCACAACCATACTGTATCAATGGCCTTCAAAATGATATATCAAAACCATACTGTATCAATGGCCTTCGAAATGATATATCACAACCATATTGTATCAATGGCCTTCAAAATGTTATATTACAACCATACTGTATCAATGGCCATCAAAATGATATATCACAACCATATTGTATCAATGGCCTTCAAAATGATATATCACAACCATATTTAAGGTAAATTATATCATAATATCTTCTATGTTCAAATTGTACTGTAGACTTAGATTTCTATCTCTTTACCATAAACATTACATGTACATTCTTAGAAAAATAATGAAAATGCATTTTAAACCAAAATCTTTCAAATAAAAAATACTTTCCTGTGAAGAAAGAAATAAATTGCAAAAACTTACTTAAATGAAAGTGGGCAGCTGCTCGGTTGGAGTAGAGGATAGCATTCACTTCCTTGTTCTCACACTTTTGTCTCAGGCCCTCTGTATACGCCGCAATTGCCCTCTTGTCATCACCCTTCTTGAAAAATACATTTCCATCTTCTTTGTGCTCATTGGCTAATTCTAAACAAAATAAAAGAGATGCTTGACTCAATATCGGGCCAAAATAAAAGGATATCAGGTTAAAATAAAAGGTGAGTTACTTTAAATAGTAAAATCTTGAGTTGATAGGAAGAAGGTTTTATTTTGGAAAAAATGTAACAACCTTTTCTAATTGTAAAACTTACCTGCTTATAGATTCATTAAATCTACTGATTACAAAGTTTATTTACTGCAATTGCAAGTAGAGAGAGGGGGTGGGAGAGGAGGGCTAAATATGGTTGTGGTGGGAAGCATGAATGAAGGAAGGAGATAATTTTATGCGGAGGTTTTTCTGGAAGAACTAGGCAACTGAGTTGTGGGGAGCGAGGGAAGCTTTGGGAAGGTTGTACAGGGAGAAAGCAAAGAGAACGTGATGGATTGTGAGGTGCAGTGGCAATTGTTGCAGAGGGGTGGGGGGGAGCCAATAAGGAGGTGGGAGTGAGTAAGGTGGGTGTGACCTATTCTAAGATGGGTAATATGAATGTTGTCGACACGAGAGGTTGTGGATGGTGGGTTTGATCCGAAAGGTGAGCTGGAAGACATGGAGTTTGTTATCAATTTGGGAGTCCCATGAGGTTTGCCAGCGGTCACGAACAAGGGAAGCGATAAGCGGTTGATGTCAGAAATGGTTTTGGGAAATGGGGTAGGGGGAGGTTGAGGGCAAGCTTAGTGACTGCATCAGCCCTGTCATTGCCAGGGATGCCAACATGGCTGGGTATCCAGAAGAAAATAATACTTTCTTGCAGAGGGTGGGCGAAAGGAGTCTCGGGAGGAGGAGGTGGAATATGGACAAAGTGGCTGAGCAGAGAGTACTCAATAAAGTTGAGGGTGAGGAGGATGGCCTTTGCTTGGCTAAAAAGATGGACAAGTAGTCAGGAAGCCTGCTACTAAGGGTGATGTCTTGGATGATGGCAGCAGCCGTCTCGTCGCCTTCCTAGGAGCCATCAGTATAGATGGAGTTGGTCTTTGATTTGGTCTTTGATTTGGTTGTGGAGATTGATGAAGAGGTTAGGGTGGGTTTGGGTTTTGTGATGAGTGGAGAGGCCCAGGTGGATAGAAGGAAGGGTGGCCCATGGAGGAAACATGGGCCAGGAGAAGGTGCCAAGAGTGGTGGGGTTGATGCCAAGATGGAGGAGGTCTGATTTGATGCGTAAGCTAAAGGGAGGGGATAGGATTTTAGTCCTATCAAAGAAGGTGGAGAAATTGGGGCACCTAATAAGCTTGTAAACAGGGTTTTGAGTGTTAATGAGGACTCTAAAAGCATAGGAGAGGCTAAGCTTTCTACACATTAGCAGAAAGGGGGGTTCGTTGGCTTCAACATGAAGGCTGGTGATTGGGGAGGTCCTGTAGGCACCTAGACAAAGCCAGAGGGCTTCATTTTGGATGGTATTGATGTGGTTGAGGTAAGAGTTGTCAGCGACACAGTAGACAATATTGCCATAATCAAGCTTGGCACGAATGGTGAGCCTGAAGATTTTGAGGAGAGCGTGGGGGCTCACACCCCAAGTGGTGTTGGAGAGGAGGCGGAAAATGTTGAGAAGGCTGTTGCATTTCTGTTTCAGGTTGGTGATGTGTTGCTTGTAGGAGAGCATGGGGTCCAGAGTTAAACCCAGGAACTTAGTGTGTTCAACTTTAAGGATGCGATTGCCATTAAGCACGAGGTTTGGCTTGGGGTGAAAGTTGAAATGACAGAAGTGCACGCAGACGGTCTTGACTTTGAAGAATTTAAAACTGTTATTGTTGCACCGGTCTTGCAGCCAGTTGAGGCTGAGTTGGAGCCTATTTTCGACAAGAGGAAAGCTAGGAGAGGAGTAGAAGATGGTGAAGTCATCCAAGTTGAGAGCACGTCTGATGTTGGGGCAAGGTTGTCCACGATGTCGTTAATGCTCAATTTGAAGATAGTGGGTAGAGGATGCTGCCCTGGGGGATGCCCTCTTCTTGGGGGTAGGGGTTGGAGAGGGTGTGGCCAATATGAACTTGGAATTGCCTGGGTGAGAGGAAGTATTCAATAAAGATGGGGAGGTGGCCTCTGAGGCCGATGGTGTAAAGTTTGCGGATAATGCCGTATTCCCAAGTAGTGTCGAAAGCTTTCTCGAGGTCGAAAGAGATGGCAATGCGGTGTTCCGTTTTTGCAAAGGATTCCCGGATAGCAGTGTCGAGCGTAATTTACTCGTCTAGGGTATTGCAAAGTTTCCGGAAGCCGCTTTGGTGAGGGGAGAGGATACTGTTGGTCTCAAGGAACCAGTTTAGTCTCTGATTAATGATCCTTTCCATGATTTTACAGAAAGAGCAGGTGAGGGTGATGGGGCGGTAGCTGGAGGGGTTGGTATTGTCCTTCCCCAGTTTGGGGATAGGGGTGATGATAGCTGTCCTCCAGATAGAGGAAGAGGAGTGTGAGGACCAGATGTGGTTGAGGATGGTGGCTAGGGTAGTGGTGGCCTTGTTGGAGAGGTGTTTCAGGAATTGGTGGAGAATGTTATCTGGGTGGGCCCTTGGAGGTGCAGCCAGCATCGTTGATGGATTGGTTTAATTCAGAAAGGGTGAGAGGGGTGTTGTAGCTCACGGTGTTGTCGGAGGGAATGATGTGGTAGGGGAGAGTTGGTCTGGAAAAAGTCAGGAAGATGGTATTGGTAGGTGTTTTGGCACCGTCTCTCTTGAGGACAAGACAACGGGCTTCAGTAACGTGTGGATTGGCCAGTTCCTCTACGTGGTCTTCATCAGTCAGATAGGCAAGGTCTCTACTTCTGACCACACCTTTGCTGGACTTCAGGGAACGGTGGGGGGTGACTGTAACATCAATACCAGTATTGGCTAGGGTTTTGGTGGTGAGGAGGGTGGTGGCTTGAGTGTCCCTGGTGCAGTGCACCAGGAGAACGCCGGCTATGAAGGTGAGACCTTGGAGAGAGTACCAACAAGGCCTTGGAGCACCTTGTGTATGAGAAAAGGGGAAACTCTTTTAAAACTTTTTGGTTCATTGGTGGCCTGTACTATTAGAATTTTGGAGACTGGGGCTGAAGAATGGTCAATGGAGGTAGCAGGTGGGTCACGGGGAGGGGAGGGAGGGTCAAGACAGAAGCGTTTCGTTATGATGGAAAAACCAAAACAAAGGTAACTACTATAGGAGAACCGCTGTACAGATACCGATAAGGCACGAAAGTCTGGTCAGAATGAAAAGTCTGGTTAGGAAGAAAAACAAAAGAACGTTTTCACCGAAAGTTGATACCCATCCACAGAGAGAGAATCCAGGAAAATGAAGATACAAAACAAAATTTAGGGGGTAAAGTGCAAGGTAAAGTGAATCGGAATGAAAAGTTGGAAAGAATAGAATTTGTGATTCACAATGTACATCTGTAAACCTGATGTTAGATTTTATTTGAAGTAAATGTTGTGGCAAATACAGCTACAATGTATGTCACAACCATTTTGGTCTGGACTGTACACTCCTTCACCAAAAGTAGAAGTTCCGATATAAACTTCTCAACCAGGGCCAAACATTCACATTCTGGGCAAAATGAATTTGACATGGATTTGAACCTTCTTACCTTCCGGATTGTCTGACTCGTACTTCATCGCCTGCAATGCAGAAAGTGCTGGGGAAGCTTCAATTTCTTCTGCTGTTGGAATTCTAGTAGCAAGTAATGGCACCTTTTCTATTTCCTGTCAATTTTAAGAAAATTTACAAAGATAAAGAAGATAAATACAACTAACTACAAATGGAAATATTCAGCCAGAAATGGTGGTATTGTCAGAGTCTATGGCTTTTGTCACAACAGCTATCATAGAAAAAGTAGGGGGCATTACAACAATCTCAGAAAAAATATGTACTGTAATGTCATAGCATGCCACAATGAAGTGTGCTCCATGGACCATTTTAGGGTCTGTGGTGAATGAGCTCAAGATTCCATTTGATATTCTAAAGGCGTATGGTGCATTATGGGCTGAAAAAATATAAAGTTTTAGACCAAGATTCTACATTCATCATCATCATTCATCATCAGTTTATTTATTGGCTTCAACTTCAACCTGATATCTCAGAATGACTTACGGTTAGAATATGAGTGATGCATTCAGAGTCAATGACCTCACAACATGCTTCTACAGTCTAGGTGCTTGACCTCACAACACGCTTCTAGGTGCTTGACCTCACAACATGCTTCTACAGTCTAGGTGCTTGACCTCACAACATGCTTCTACAGTCTAGGTGCTTGACCTCACAACATTCTACAGTCTAGGTGCTTGACCTCAGTCTTCTAGGTGCTTGACCTCACAACATGCTTCTACAGTCTAGGTGCTTGACCTCACAACATGCTTCTACAGTCTAGGTGCTTGACCTCACAACACGCTTCTAGGTGCCTCACAACACGCTTCTAGGTGCTTGGCCTCATAACATGCTTCTACAGTCTAGGTGCTTGGCCTCATAACATGCTTCTACAGTCTAGGTGCTTGACCTCATAACATGCTTTTACAGTCTAGGTGTTTGACCTCACAACATGCTTCTAGGTGCTTGACCTCATAACATGCTTCTACAGTCTAGGTGCTTGACCTCACAACACGCTTCTAGGTGCTTGACCTCACAACATGCTTCTACAGTCTAGGTGCTTGGCCTCATAACATGCTTCTACAGTCTAGGTGCTTGACCTCACAACATGCTTCTACAGTCTAGGTGCTTGACCTCACAACACGCTTCTACAGTCTAGGTGCTTGACCTCATAACATGCTTCTACAGTCTAGGTGCTTGACCTCACAACATGCTTCTAGGTGCTTGACCTCACAACATGCTTCTACAGTCTAGGTGCTTGACCTCACAAAATGCTTCTACAGTCTAGGTGCTTGACCTCACAACATGCTTCTACAGTCTAGGTGCTTGGCCTCACAAAATGCTTCTACAGTCTAGGTGCTTGACCTCACAACATGCTTCTACAGTCTAGGTGCTTGACCTCACAACATGCTTCTACAGTCTAGGTGCTTGACCTCACAACATGCTTCTACAGTCTAGGTGCTTGACCTCATAACATGCTTCTAGGTGCTTGACCTCACAACATGCTTCTACAGTCTAGGTGCTTGACCTCACAACATGCTTCTACAGTCTAGGTGCTTGACCTCATAACATGCTTCTACAGTCTAGGTGCTTGACCTCATAACATGCTTCTACAGTCTAGGTGCTTGACCTCACAACACGCTTCTAGGTGCTTGACCTCACAACACGCTTCTAGGTGCTTGGCCTCATAACATGCTTCTACAGTCTAGGTGCTTGGCCTCATAACATGCTTCTACAGTCTAGGTGCTTGACCTCACAACATGCTTCTACAGTCTAGGTGCTTGACCTCACAACATGCTTCTACAGTCTAGGTGCTTGACCTCACAACATGCTTCTACAGTCTAGGTGCTTGACCTCACAACATGCTTCTACAGTCTAGGTGCTTGACCTCACAACATGCTTCTACAGTCTAGGTGCTTGACCTCATAACATGCTTCTACAGTCTAGGTGCTTGACCTCATAACATGCTTCTACAGTCTAGGTGCTTGACCTCATAACATGCTTCTACAGTCTAGGTGCTTGACCTCACAACATGCTTCTACAGTCTAGGTGCTTGACCTCACAACATGCTTCTAGGTGCTTGACCTCACAACATGCTTCTACAGTCTAGGTGCTTGACCTCACAACATGCTTCTACAGTCTAGGTGCTTGACCTCACAACATGCTTCTACAGTCTAGGTGCTTGACCTCACAACATGCTTCTACAGTCTAGGTGCTTGACCTCACAACACGCTTCTACAGTCTAGGTGCTTGACCTCACAACATGCTTCTACAGTCTAGGTGCTTGACCTCATAACATGCTTCTACAGTCTAGGTGCTTGACCTCATAACATGCTTCTACAGTCTAGGTGCTTGACCTCATAACATGCTTCTACAGTCTAGGTGCTTGACCTCATAACATGCTTCTACAGTCTAGGTGCTTGACCTCATAACATGCTTCTACAGTCTAGGTGCTTGACCTCATAACATGCTTCTACAGTCTAGGTGCTTGGCCTCACAACATGCTTCTACAGTCTAGGTGCTTGACCTCACAACATGCTTCTACAGTCTAGGTGCTTGGCCTCACAACATGCTTCTACAGTCTAGGTGCTTGACCTCACAACACGCTTCTAGGTGCTTGACCTCACAACATGCTTCTACAGTCTAGGTGCTTGACCTCACAACACGCTTCTAGGTGCTTGACCTCACAACATGCTTCTACAGTCTAGGTGCTTGACCTCACAACATGCTTCTACAGTCTAGGTGCTTGACCTCACAACATGCTTCTACAGTCTAGGTGCTTGACCTCACAACATGCTTCTACAGTCTTGACCTCACAACATGCTTCTACAGTCTAGGTGCTTGACCTCATAACATGCTTCTACAGTCTAGGTGCTTGACCTCACAACATGCTTCTAGGTGCTTGACCTCACAACATGCTTCCTACAGTTCTACAGTCTAGGTGCTTGACCTCACAACATGCTTCTACAGTCTAGGTGCTTGACCTCACAACATGCTTCTATGGTCTAGGTGCTTGACCTCACAACATGCTTCTACAGTCTAGGTGCTTGACCTCACAACATGCTTCTACAGTCTAGGTGCTTGACCTCATGACATGCTTCTACAGTCTAGGTGCTTGGCTGTCTGTTGCAGGTTTCCTGAAAGGATTTCTTTTAAGTTGTTGTTGGATAAATTAGAATAAAAATTGTGTTGCTGAGGGTTGTAAACAGAATACTACCACAAATTGTCAACATTGTAATGAAAATATATCATACGACAATCTCAGTTCGATATAAAATTTGCAATAATGAAAATCAATATTTCAAAATGAACTTAATATTTGGAGTAACTATAAAATACAGGTCACATTAAAATTGTCCCACACCGCAGCGCGATTCATAGGTGAAAATGATAAAGAACTTCCATCCAATCAAAATTGATGGAATCGGGAATAAAAATTGGTTATTCATCGTTCTTGCTGAAAGGAACAAACAACCTCGGCTGTGGAGTGACCTTTCGAGATGGAAATATGCTGAAAATTGTGTTTTTATATTTTAGTCTTTAAAAGGAATTATCAATCATGGCTGAGCAGCACACTTCTGAGGTGGATAAAGCACCTCAACTTTGTAGCATACTTCCAAGGTGGCCGGATCAAGAATCTTGGCAGTGCTAAATATTTTTGAGAGAAAATAAGAATTTTACCTGAAAATGAAAGAGATTAATAAAGGTTTAGCCTAGATTTGACATTTGACCTTGGAAGTGCACTGCCTCTTCCACAATTGAATTCAAAGTAAACCTGTATTCTACAGCTGACTGTCATAATTCCAGCCATAAGGACACTTAGCATTAGGCTCAATTAGATCGGCACAGAAATTTCATTCTTACAAAAATACCCCTGCCTGCCTAAGTTTCTAAACTCTTTACGTCTCTAAATACATACATTTTACATCTCATTTCCGATGAAAAACTTTAAGATGTTTCCTCCAAAATGATTCAAATCAATATTTTTGGCGCCTTGCCATCTGCATCTGTCTCTTCTCACAAGTAGGCTGCTAACAGTCATTTTGTTTGATACAATTCAAAATGTATAAAATTGATACTTTGGAAGGAAAAAAAACATAATTCAAGAGAAGAAGAAAAGTTTAAGCGATCTTTTGTTGAAAAAGTATTCATAATTGAGGAACATTTTTTACACAAAGTGTGATATTTGAGCATGTTCTCTCAAATCATATTTCAATGTCAATTGTCATACATTTCAAATCGAGTCAAACGAAATGACTGCTAACAGTCTACAGTAGGTAGACTTGTGAACTTTCATGCAAATAAATGTGAGCATGTATCGTTCACAAGCATTTAGTACAGTAAATTTCAAAAGTACACCAAAGCTGCTCCAAAAAAATTGTGCAATCAATAACATTTACAAAGCATTGACTCCATTACCTAAATAAACGCTGGAATTTTGCTTAAATCCAAATCGTGAAAGTTTATTTCTACAGTATGAATCATCATTTTTAAGAAAAATGTGAACAGAAATTTGGTTTAGAAAGAACAGGAAGTTTCTTCAATGTCATTTAATCTCAATATCGCATAACGTTTTTGCTGTACTCACTTGAGCTTTCAGTGAAAAATGTACTCAGTGATACCTCGCTGTAAATTTTTTTTTAAACTATGCCACCACACTGAAGTACTGTTCATATCATTAGTGTCAAGGAATTTGTGAGATTATTTTATTTTTGAAGTCTATAATAAGTATCCGTAGTTCGTATGTAAGATGTTTTGAATTTCACTACAAGCATCCATAGTTTTATGATGAACTTTAGCGTTGTTTACAAGGTAGACAGGTAGAAGAAAGTTGATGATTATGTAATTGCACGACATAGGATTTCAAAGAATGAAATTGGAATTTTAGAATACTAATTCGTTATCAGTTTGTGCGTATTTGCAAGTTAGTTGCAATCTCGCACTCAGGAAACCGCTGGTACCATAATAATATTCTTGGGTGAAGATCTCAGGCCCGGTTAAATGCCGTAGGTGATTCCTCAACCCAAGCCAAAAACAATGAAATTTAGATAAAAACAATTATGCCGTAAGTATTCAATTTGTGTTTAATTTACATATGTAATTGATAAGATATGATCGTAATAGAAATAATTTACATATGTAATTAATAAGATATGATCGTAATAGAAGTAATTTACATATGTAATTAATAAGATATGATCGTAATAGAAGTAATTTACAAATGTAATTAATAAGATATGATCGTAATAGAAGTATTTTTGGACAGATTTTCAAGTCAAAAAGGATTGGTGGAACTTAAATTGTAATTATCGGCAGCTTAGAAGAATTTGTTGGTCAAATTGTTCAATTGGATCAATCCTTTCAAATCATTATGTTTATCAAAAAAATTATATTGGACTTACCATTTGTCAGAATCCAGTTACCAAGAGCTTGTGAAATTTATGTAAAGTTATTGGTATTTTCAAAGTTCGTCATGACCAGCCGAAAGTGATTTGAATTTAACTGTTACAAATTGTGACTATATTGCAATGAGCAATCATTTGTATGAAATTGAAATGAACTGAAGTTTTATGCGATAATTGTCAACCGTCACATAAGAAAATAATTTACGAACTCAAATTAGAACTAGAACGGTTCATACCGTCACGGTTCGCATGCCCATGCAAATTGACACCCATATTATATGACACGGCCAATTATAAAAATGGCATCTCACACTAAGTCCCACATGGCATCCCATGTACAACATGGCATCTCACCCCATGTCCCACATGGCATCCCACATGGCATCCAATCCCATGTCCCACATGGCATTCCATCATATCTTCCACATGGCATCCCACCCCATATCCCACATGAAATCCCATGTCCCACATGGCATTCCATCATATGTCCTACAGGGCATCCCATCCTATGACCCACATGGCATTCCACCCTATGTCCCACATCCAAATGACACCTTACCTCATGTCCCACATGACATCCCATGCCTTGTCCCACATGACATTCCACCATATCTCCCACATGGCAAACCACCATACAGTGTATCATATGGCATTCCACCATATGTCCCACATGGCATTCCACCACATGTACCACATGACATCCCTCCCTATATACCACATGGCATCCCTCCCTGTGTCCCACATCAGTGGCTTCCCACCTGATGTTCCACATAGCATCCCACCATATGTTCCACATTGTATCCCTCCTAATGTCCCATTGACATCCTACTTTATGTCCCACATGGCATCACATCTCATATCGCACATCCCATGTCCCCATGGCCTCCTACCGTATGTCCCACATAGCCTCCTACCCTATGTCACACATGGCATCCTACCTTATGTCACACATATCATCCTACCTTATGTCACACATGTCATCCCAACCTATGTCACACTCTGTGTTACTCGTGGCATCCCACCATGTCCCACATGGCATTCTACCCTCTTCCACATGGCATCCCACCCCATGTCCCACATGGCATCCCATTCCATGTCCCACATGGCATCCCACCCCATGTCCCACATGACATCCCATAGGCTCCATAAAAAGTCTCATACTAGCTATCACAGTCCCTGATTCAGCATACTACGTATGAAAGTGTCAGTTCATATGATAACTTATATGCAAATGACTTGTTGAAATGGGGTGGGACGCCATGTCCCACATGACATCCCATATCATCCTATGTCCCACATGACATTCCATCCCATGGCAATCCACCCTATGTCCTGCATGGCATTCCACCACATATCCTACGTGGCATTCCACCCTGCTCCACATGGCATCCCACCTCATGTCCCACATGCCATCCCGCCCCATGTCCCACATGGCATCCCACCCTATGTCTGACATGACATCCCATAAGCTCCATAAGAAGTCTCATCCTAGCTATCACAGTCCCTGATTCAGCATACTATGTATTAAAGTGTCAGTTCATATAATAACTTATATGCAAATGAGTTGTTGAATAAGAAATAAAGGTGAAGTGAAATAATTATGCCTGATATAGCCCTTGGTGTATACAACATGGTAAATATTAAATCATATGTCTTTCATGGCCACTATCCATGTCCCACATGGCATCCCTCCCTATGTTTATATGCAATCACATCCTGTCACACTCCCTGACTAAGTATATTAAATGAAAGTCTGGTCAGGTCATGATACTGTAGCAACTTTATGCAAATGAGCACAATAATAAAGGTGGAGTTTAAAAAATCATGCCTGATACAACTGTTAATGCCCAAATATTTTAAAGAATTTGAAGATTTTAAATCTCAAGTACTACAAGAGAGACTTGAAGATCTCTGAAGAATATTGGAAAATTATATCATTTTACAGTTATCTTCTAAGAAAATATCAAATGTATTGCAGACTTTTTAGGTAAACTAGTCTTCAATCCTATCTTAAGTATCTCTGAAAAACTTTAACATTTTATAAGGAGATTCTAACCTTCCATAAGGATATCTGAAGACACTTTAACTTTTTCTGAGGAACTCTGAAGAAACTTTAAAATTTTCTGAAAAAATTCTCAAAAAACTTTAACATTTCTGAGGAAATCTCAGGACAAATCTGTGGACGGCTGGACGGCCAGACTGACGTATAAATCGCCATTACATACTGTAGGTTCGCATAATGCTACGCATGCGAACTAAAAATAGAACTTCTCTCTCTCTATCTAAAGATGGCAGATTATATGAGGTCAACTTGAAGGGCTGACAAAAAGGAACAAAACCATCCAAGAAGGGCCGACAAAAGCAACTCTAAACCTTTTTGGAGGTAGTCCAGGATAATATTGGTGTCCCCACTCAAAGATGGGTCTAAATTAGTTAGCAACAGCAAATCTAAAGCTAAACTCCTGAATGGTCAATTCAAATCGGTATTTACCCTTGATGATAATTCTCCGCTAATTGATGCTAGAAAACATCTATATTGACCAATTGGCCAGATAACAGTTTCTACTGAAGGTGTAGGTAGCTAACAGTCACGAGTTCGACCAATTGGCCAGATAACAGTTTCTACTGAAGGTGTAGGTAGCTAACAGTCATGAGTTGGACCAATTGGCCAGATAACAGTTTCTACTGAAGGTGTAGGTAGCTAACACTCATGAGTTCGACCAATTGGCCAGATAACAGTTTATACTGAAGGTGCAGGTAGCTAACAGTCATGAGTTTGACCAATTGGCCAGATAACACTTTCTACTGAAGGTGTTGATAGCTAACAGTCATGAGTTCCACCAATTGGCCAAACAACACTTTCTACTGAAGGTGTAGGTAGCTAAAAGTCATGAGTTCGACCAATTGGCCAGATAACAGTTTCTACCGAAGGTGTAGGTAGCTAACAGTCATGAGTTCGACCAATTGGCCAGATAACAGTTTCTACTGAAGGTGTAGATAGCTAACAGTAATGAGTTAGACCAATTGGCCAGATAACAGTTTCTACTGAAGGTGTAGGAAGCTAACAGTCATGAGTTCAACCAATTGGCCAGATAACAGTTTCTACTGAAGGTGTAGGTAGCTAACACTCATGAGTTCGACCAATTGGCCAGATAACAGTTTATACTGAAGGTGCAGGTAGCTAACAGTCATGAGTTTGACCAATTGGCCAGATAACACTTTCTACTGAAGGTGTTGATAGCTAACAGTCATGAGTTCCACCAATTGGCCAGACAACACTTTCTACTGAAGGTGTAGGTAGCTAAAAGTCATGAGTTCGACCAATTGGCCAGATAACAGTTTCTACCGAAGGTGTAGGTAGCTAACAGTCATGAGTTCGACCAATTGGCCAGATAACAGTTTCTACTGAAGGTGTAGATAGCTAACAGTAATGAGTTAGACCAATTGGCCAGATAACAGTTTCTACTGAAGGTGTAGGAAGCTAACAGTCATGAGTTCAACCAATTGGCCAGATAACAGTTTCTACTGAAGGTGTAGGTAGCTAACAGTCATGAGTTCGACCAATTGGCCAGATAACAGTTTCTACTGAAGGTGTAGGTGGCTAGCAGTCATGAGTTGGACCAATTAGCCAGATAACAGTTTCTACTGAAGGTGTAGGTAGCTAACACTCATGTGTTAGACCAATTGGCCAGATAACAGTTTCTACTGACAGTGTAGCTAACAGTCATGAGTTCAACCAATTGGCCAGATAACAGTTTCTACTGAAGGTGTAGGTAGCTAACAGTCATGAGTTCTTATACAGTAAGTAAATGTTTCACTCAATCGCTCTCTTTACCATCATGTATCTTGTGATTAAAAATGTACCTCTGAAGTAGTCTAGAATATACCATGTAAACCGTTCACCATGGCTTCTGTGTTTATTATATCTGTGTACATGAACTTATTATACTAACCTAATACATCACATAAACCCTAATAAAGCGTCAGGACCAGATGAAATCCCAAACCTGGTACTAAAACATTGTGCTGATAATATTTCACCGGCCTTACATGACATATTCCAGAGTTCACTCAATTCTGGGAATTTTCCAGGTGACTGGCATAAGGCAAACATTGCTTGTGTTTTCAAAAAAGGTGATAAACATCTCGCTGAAAACTACTGCCCCATCTCACTAACTGTCCCTTAGTTGCATGTAAGCTCCTTGAACACATTGTGTGTCACCATCTGAGCTCCTTGAACACATTGTGTCACCATCTGAGCTCCTTGAACACATTGTGTGTAACCATCTGAGCTCCTTGAACACATTGTGTCACCATCTGAGCTCCTTAAACACATTGTGTGTAACCATCTGAGCTCCTTGAACACATTGTGTGTCACCATCTGAGCTCCTTGAACACATTGTGTGTCACCATCTGAGCTCCTTGAACACATTGTGTGTCACCATCTGAGCTCCTTGAACACATTGTGTGTTACCATCTGGGCTCCTTGGACACATTGTGTCACCATCTGAGCTCCTTGAACACATTGTGTGTCACCATCTGAGCTCCTTGAACACATTGTGTGTCACCATCTGAGCTCCTTGAACACATTGTGTGTCACCATCTGAGCTCCTTGAACACATTGTGTGTTACCATCTGAGCTCCTTGGACACATTGTGTCACCATCTGAGCTCCTTAAACACATTGTGTGTAACCATCTGAGCTCCTTGAACACATTGTGTGTCACCATCTGAGCTCCTTGAACACATTGTGTGTCACCATCTGAGCTCCTTGAACACATTGTGTGTCACCATCTGAGCTCCTTGAACACATTGTGTCACCATCTGAGCTCCTTGAACACATTGTGTGTTACCATCTGAGCTCCTTGGACACATTGTGTCACCATCTAAGCTCCTTGAACACATTGTGTGTTACCATCTGAGCTCCTTGGACACATTGTGTCACCATCTGAGCTCCTTGAACACATTGTGTATCACCATCTGAGCTCCTTGAAGACATTGTGTGTCACCATCTGAGCTCCTTGAACACATTGTGTGTCACCATCTGAGCTCCTTGAACACATTGTGTGTCACCATCTGAGCTCCTTGAACACATTGTCACCATCTGAGCTCCTTGAAGACATTGTGTGTCACCATCTGAGCTCCTTGAACACATTGTGTGTCACCATCTGAGCTCCTTGAACACATTGTGTGTCACCATCTGAGCTCCTTGAAGACATTGTGTGTCACCATCTGAGCTCCTTGAACACATTGTGTCACCATCTGAGCTCCTTGAACACATTGTGTGTCACCATCTGAGCTCCTTGAACACATTGTGTGTCACCATCTGAGCTCCTTGAACACATTGTGTGTCACCATCTGAGCTCCTTGAACACATTGTGTGTCACCATCTGAGCTCCTTGAACACATTGTGTATCACCATCTGAGCTCCTTGAAGACATTGTGTGTCACCATCTGAGCTCCTTGAACACATTGTGTGTCACCATCTGAGCTCCTTGAACACATTGTGTGTCACCATCTGAGCTCCTTGAACACATTGTGTCACCATCTGAGCTCCTTGAACACATTGTGTGTCACCATCTGAGCTCCTTGAAGACATTGTGTCACCATCTGAGCTCCTTGAACACATTGTGTCACCATCTGAGCTCCTTGAACACATTGTGTGTCACCATCTGAGCTCCTTGAAGACATTGTGTGTCACCATCTGAGCTCCTTGAACACATTGTGTCACCATCTGAGCTCCTTGAACACATTGTGTGTCACCATCTGAGCTCCTTGAAGACATTGTGTGTCACCATCTGAGCTCCTTGAACACATTGTGTCACCATCTGAGCTCCTTGAACACATTGTGTGTCACCATCTGAGCTCCTTGAACACATTGTGTGTCACCATCTGAGCTCCTTGAACACATTGTGTGTCACCATCTGAGCTCCTTGAACACATTGTGTGTCACCATCTGAGCTCCTTGAACACATTGTGTATCACCATCTGAGCTCCTTGAAGACATTGTGTGTCACCATCTGAGCTCCTTGAACACATTGTGTGTCACCATCTGAGCTCCTTGAACACATTGTGTGTCACCATCTGAGCTCCTTGAACACATTGTGTCACCATCTGAGCTCCTTGAACACATTGTGTCACCATCTGAGCTCCTTGAAGACATTGTGTCACCATCTGAGCTCCTTGAACACATTGTGTCACCATCTGAGCTCCTTAAACACATTGTGTGTAACCATCTGAGCTCCTTGAACACATTGTGTCACCATCTGAGCTCCTTGAACACATTGTGTGTCACCATCTGAGCTCCTTGAACACATTGTGTGTCACCATCTGAGCTCCTTGAACACATTGTGTGTCACCATCTGAGCTCCTTGAACACATTGTGTGTCACCATCTGAGCTCCTTGAACACATTGTGTGTCACCATCTGAGCTCCTTGAACACATTGTGTGTCACCATCTGAGCTCCTTGAACACATTGTGTGTCACTATCTGAGCTCCTTGAACACATTGTGTGTCACCATCTGAGCTCCTTGAACACATTGTGTGTTACTATCTGAGCTCCTTGAACACATTGTGTGTCACCATCTGAGCTCCTTGAACACATTGTGTGTTACCATCTGAGCTCCTTAAACACATTGTGTGTCACCATCTGAGCTCCTTGAACACATTGTGTGTCACCATCTGAGCTCCTTGAACACATTGTGTGTCACCATCTGAGCTTCTTGAACACATTGTGTCACCATCTGAGCTCCTTGAACACATTGTGTGTCACCATCTGAGCTCCTTGAACACATTGTGTGTTACCATCTGAGCTCCTTAAACACATTGTGTGTCACCATCTGAGCTCCTTGAACACATTGTGTGTCACCATCTGAGCTCCTTGAACACATTGTGTCACCATCTGAGCTCCTTGAACACATTGTGTGTCACCATCTGAGCTCCTTGAAGACATTGTGTCACCATCTGAGCTCCTTGAACACATTGTGTCACCATCTGAGCTCCTTAAACACATTGTGTGTAACCATCAGAGCTCCTTGAACACATTGTGTCACCATCTGAGCTCCTTGAACACATTGTGTGTCACCATCTGAGCTCCTTGAACACATTGTGTGTCACCATCTGAGCTCCTTGAACACATTGTGTGTCACCATCTGAGCTCCTTGAACACATTGTGTGTCACCATCTGAGCTCCTTGAACACATTGTGTGTTACCATCTGAGCTCCTTGAACACATTGTGTGTCACCATCTAAGCTCCTTGAACACATTGTGTGTCACCATCTGAGCTCCTTGAAGACATTGTGTGTCACCATCTGAGCTCCTTGAACACATTGTGTGTCACCATCTGAGCTCCTTGAAGACATTGTGTGTCACCATCTGAGCTCCTTGAACACATTGTGTGTAACCATCTGAGCTCCTTAAACACATTGTGCGTAACCATCTGAGCTCCTTGAACACATTGTGTGTCACCATCTGAGCTCCTTGAAGACATTGTGTGTCACCATCTGAGCTCCTTGAACACATTGTGTCACCATCTGAGCTCCTTGAACACATTGTGTGTCACCATCTGAGCTCCTTGAACACATTGTGTGTCACCATCTGAGCTCCTTGAACACATTGTGTGTCACCATCTGAGCTCCTTGAACACATTGTGTGTAACCATCTGAGCTCCTTAAACACATTGTGCGTAACCATCTGAGCTCCTTGAACACATTGTGTGTCACCATCTGAGCTCCTTGAAGACATTGTGTGTCACCATCTGAGCTCCTTGAACACGTTGTGTGTTGCCATCTGATGTCACACCTTGAAAGATAAGATACTTACCAATCTAAACCATGGTTTCAGATCAGCTTACTCCTGTGTAAGATACTTACCAATCTAAACCGTTATTTCAGATCAGGTTACTCCTGTGTAAGATACTTATTAATCTAAACCATGGTTTCAGATCAGGTTACTCCTGTGAAACCCAACTCCTTACCACATTACATAATCTCCTCTAGTCATAAAGGCCACCAAACTGATATTGCCATACTAGACTTTAGCAAAGCCTTTGATACTTGTACATAAACTCCACAATTATGGTGTAAATGTGTAGAGACTTGTAGTTTTAATGCCTGGGTGTGGCATACAGTCATATGCATTGTTAAACTACCCCCTCTATATTCTTGTACAAAGGATACATGTTTGTATATAAAGTGTTTTATAGAAAGGAAATACTATTCTTCAGCTGGTTGCAGGACATTGTGCAACGTATATGTAACTCTCCTTTTGATGTACACGTGCACCAATTAGTTATCATCGACAATTTTGTGTGTAGATGTATCTATACATAGATAACTTATTATTTAATAAACTGAACTAAAATAATAACATATAGCAATGCTCAGAGTGGGGCCTTGAGTTTTATCAACCCACCATTCTAGTTTCTACCTAAGGGTTCACGTAGCTGGATATGTAAGTAACAAATGGTCCAATCCACTCCTGGCTGTCAATTTTTTTAACCAAACGTAACATGAGAGTAGTTCTAGAAAGAATAGCTTCAGAAGAAGTAACTTTTGACTCCAGTGTACCTCAGGGCACTGTTTTAGGCCCACTACCTACACTACATAAATGACCTACCAGAATGTGTCAAGTCTCCGGGACGGTTCTTTGTAGACAACTGCTTGCTTTATTAGTCAATTTCATCATTCAAAGATCACCAAATACTACAAAATGACCTCGCAACATTCAAAGAATGGGCCACCAAATGAGGCATGACATGCAATGTTAAGAAGTGCTACAAAGTCAGTGTACACAACAAATCCAGCTACTTTTACAGCTTAACATAACATAGCATAATAAGATGATGGGCTAAGAAGGGTGGGTCACCCCATACAAAGCCCAAACTAACACTACCACCACCACCACAACAAAAAAATAAAAAATAAAAGACACCCAGAGTTACTTAAGAACTTATCAATGTTAACTTTAAAATTGTGAACAGAATTGGAACTAACCACCCACTCAGGCAAACCATTCCACTCATTAATAACTATTTGCGAAAAGCTAGTCTCATATATTCCCTGATTTTAAGAAATTAATAGTTTCATGACCAGAAATGGGAGAGTTTTTAAATAAGAAATAAAAATAACAAAATTTGCAGAAAAACTACACGCTAAGAAATACCTAATACACAAAAATGCCATTTTCGTGCAATATACTTTCATAACATAATGTTAAGACATAATTTTTGTCCACAAAAATACGTACATGTAATTTTCAGCCATTCCGAGGTGCGAGATTTTGTTTCTTGCTTGAACAAAATCGGACAATAATTAGATTTCTGGGAGCTTTTAGTTGAGGTAGGACTGTGTACAATTTTTGTTGAAATCATGAAACATCATGTTTTACTCCTATTGACCGTAACAATAGTGCCCCTATAGATTGTTATTTCGGGTTAGTCCTATAGTTGTGTGCACATGTGCAGTACCTGATAACAGTAATTTTCTTCTGGACACTCACAAATATTTTACTAAACTAAAGGTGGGGTTTATAGGCACAGCCGCCGTGCCTATAAGAATTTTGTCAAAATTAAAGGCACAGCCGCCGAAGCGGAGGGGGGGGGGCACTTTTTATTGGTGCTACAATTTAAATTTAATCATACCTGTTTCACCACTCCCCAAAGGAAAAATAATAAATAAATACAAATGATATGAGTGACATATTCAAATAAACTTTTGTGCATTGGTAAAATGAAACCACAAAAAATATTTCTTTTCTCCCTCCCCCTCCCCTATTTTAAAAAATATGGTATCGCCACTATAGCCCCTAGGCAAATTGGTAAAGACAGACCTCCCCACCTTCCAACTCAAGTCTTGACAGTTTAGTATGGCCAGGGGATGAATTGGACATGGAGAGAAATTGGCCTGGGAAATTTATCAATAAAATAGCTCCTCAAAAACATGGCTTGTTTATGAAATTGATAATACCTTCTAAAAATTGCCTCCGTTTAAAAATACATATCATCCCTCACTGAATTGAAACTAGGACCTCATGCACTTCGCCCTGTACTAAGTAGCGGTAAGGTAGGGTGTACTTTGCCCTGTACTGAGTAGCGGTAAGGTAGGGTGTAGTGATCATAACCTCATTAGTTTTGATCTGTACATGTTTTACAAAGGTTTCTCCAGCTAATAAACTGGTTTTAGATTTTAAGAATGCTGACTTTGCCGCACTTCAGGATAATTTGTCTTTAATTAGACTTCTTTGCTATGTGACTTAGGTCCTTCTAAAGCATGGGATGTGGGATGTTTTCCAAACTAAAGTTTTGTAGGGTGTAAATAGGTTTGTCCTATTATAGAAAGTATGTAGGCGTAATCAGCCAGTGTGGATGTCTTGGGAGGTTTTGCGAGCTGTTCGGAAAAAGAAGAAATTGTGGCGTTGTTATAAACACAGTGGGTGTCCCGGGCTTGCTAGATATAAGGATCATAAAAAGTTCACTAAAGGTTTGATAAGAGATACTTAAGTGCATTTTGAAAAACATTTGTCCAAAGAGGTTAAAATTAATCCTATTAAGTCATTTCACTCTTATGTTCGCTTAAAGCAAAAAACCAAGGAGGTTGTTGGTCCCCTTCAGGGTAGTGATGGTGTTACTATCAATAGTGGTAAGAATGTGGCTGAGGTTTTGAATGACTTTGTATCGGTTTTTACCCAGGAGTCCCTTGCTGATGATGTTGTGGAGTATCTTAGTGTGCACTCTCCAGTATCCATTAAGGATGTTGATTTTTCAGTTAATGTTGTGTCTAAGAAGTTGAAGGGTTCGATTTCAAGTAAAGCACCTGGTCCAGATGGTATACATCCTGCTGTTTTACGTGAGTGTTCTGATGTTCTTTCTGTTCCCCTGAGTATTATCTTTTCAAAGTGCTTTGATGTTGGTGTGGTTTCTAGTGATTAGAGAATTGCAAATGTCACTCCTGGTTTGGTTTCTTGATGTTTAATGGCACCGTGTCAGTCAGAGTCAAATGTGCCAAGAGGGTCTTAATAAATTATAATGTAAGAGTTATGATAGTGAGGAGATGGAAGGTTTGTAAGGGAGATAAGGGGGGAAAGCAGAATGTGGGGAGAAAAAAAAAGAAAAAAAAAAACTTTTGGTGAAAAGAAAGGGTTATGTAAGGTTAGGTGTAGAAAGGAAGGGAAGGGGGAAGGACCGGTTTGCCCTGTAACTATAGGCCAGTGAGTCTTACTAGTGTTGTGTGCAAGGCCATTGAGTCCACTGTTAAAAATTGTTGTACTAGATCATTTACTAGTCAATAGTTTGCTGAATTTGTCCCAGTATGGGTTTTTACCTAAGAGGTCTGTGTTTCTAATTTATTGTAATTTCTTGATGATATTACTATAAAACTAGTTGATTCTGGTTATAATGTGGATGTTATCAAATAAGACTTCCAAAAAGCATTCCATAAGGTTCCGTTAGGCAGGCTCATGTTGAAAACAAGAGCGCTTGGTGTGGAGGAAAAGTGTCCCTCTTGGATAAATTCCCTCTTGGTGTGGAGGGAAAGTGTCCCACTTGGATAAATTCTTGGGTAATTGACAGGTCACAAAGAGTTGTTGTTAATGGTGAAGTATCTTCATGGAACAAGGTTACAAGTGGAGTTCCTCAGGGTTCTGTATTGGGTCCGCTCGTTTTCTTAATCTTCATCAATGATATTGATGTTTCCCTTGGCTCCAGGATTTGTAAATTTGCTGATGACACTAAGCTGTACAGGATTGTTGATGATGCTAGGGATTCTTCACTGTTGGAAACTGATCTAGATAAGTTAGTTTCTTGGTCCCAAACGTGGCAGATGTCATTCAATGTTGATAAATGCAAAGTTATTCATTTTGGTCAGAGCAATTTGGCTTTTGATTACTGCATGAAAGGTTCAAATCTTGGTTGTGTTGAACAAGAAAGGGATCTAGGTCTTGTCATTACTAGCAATCTGAAGCCTTCTAAACAGTGTGCTTTAGCAGCTGCAAGAGCAAATGAGATGCTTGGTTTGATTAGAAGAAATTTTTGTTTTCTTGGTACAGAGGTTGTCCTTAATTTGTATAAGCAGTTAGTCAGGCCTCACCTGGAGTAGGGAGTCCCTTTTATGAGAAGGATAAGTTCATTTTGGAGCAGGTTCAGCGAAGAGCCACTAGACTTATTCCCAAAGTAAGAAATCTGTCTTATGAATCTAGGTTGCGAATTCTTGGTTTGACCACGCTTGAGTTGAGAAGAGTATGTGGCGATATGATTCAGGTTTTCAAGTTCCTATCTGGTAGTGATGCTTTGACTTCCTGTTATTTCTTGCATGTTTCTTGTGACACATGGTAACAGTTTGAAGTTGACCAAAGAGTTCTCACGGATAGATATTAGGCATTTTAGCTTTTCGCAAAGAGTTGTTAATGAGTGAAATGGTTTGCCTGAGTGGGTAGTTCGCTCCAATTCTGATCACAATTTCAAAGTCAACATTAAAAAGTTCTTTATTACCTCTAGTCATCTTTAATTTTTATTTTTTTTATTTTTTTTGTGCATGGTGGTGGTGGTGGTTTCAGTTTGGGCTTTTTATGGGGTGATTCACCTTTCTTAGCCCATCATCTTGTTATGTTACAGTATGTTATGTTATTAAGGATGCCACACTGAAAAATGAAGTTTAAAGGAAGAAGTTTTAAGTAATATACCATGAAAGAACACAATGAAAGAAACACAAAACACCAAGAATCATCAAAATCGGTCAAGGGAATCCCAAGATATGACTAAATGAAGTGCTTTTGTTTTAGTCGACTTATTTGAAGCGTTTCCATGGCAACGGAAATGCAAGATATTGACAATTTGTAAGAGGTACCACACTTAATAAGCATTATGTAAGTCAATAAAACTTGATTTATTATGAAGTATGAGCCACATGCTTTCCAAACAAATGAAAATCAAGCCTAAAAAGGTTATTAATCAATGTTTTTCGGGACCTCAAACATTGTTCCATTTCGTCTAAAACACCTAAACGGTCATTCCAATTTGCAATAATTAGAAGTGTGAAATCTCCATGTTCAATAATCCATAACTTTTCAGTCTTGCAAGGTATGGACTTCAAACTTGTGGAGGTTATAGATACTTGCCCATAGAATATGAATATGGGCATTTACAGCACAAAACAATTTTATTCAGTTAATTATTAATTAACAAAATTGATGATTTCCTTAACGAGCATAATATCGAATATAGACAGAAAGTCATGCAATTATTCAAAATATGCTTTTATGAGATCTAAGTACCATGTAATTAATTTATTTTATTTTCTATTGCCCCTGTGATGCTAGAAAGCAGTTTAATTACTTTTAATTATTGTTAATTACTGTTATTTAGTACATTATATATATACTATACACATGAACACATATATACATGTACACATAACACACACATTATATATACACATATACTCTATAAGCAGTGATGAACATGCATTTTTATGAAATAAAGTGTTAGCACAAGCTGATATCCTCAGTTTACACTTGTGACCATTAGTTCAGCTGCATATGGACCTTTGAAAAGGCCCTATCCAGTCTTGCCGAGGAGGCTGATCACATGAGACCATTACTCATTTGCTCTAATATGTTCTGCAAATTTTTTCTTTCCATTTTCTAAAGTTTTCTTAACAAACAATACATACCGTTTTGACAATAAGGACAAGTATTAATACAAAAACATGTTTAACGCCAAGATCTAAAGACAAACTTCAACCCCACCCTTAAATCCAGAACCATTCCCGTATTGATTTTGAAAACACCAACCTCCCATTTCCCCCCAGCCGCAACACAAATTAAAACATCTTCCTTCTCCAACCCAGCACTTTCACAATAGGGGCCAAGACTTCCCCCTTTTCTGGGGTAATAGACATACTGCAGGGGACCAGGGCCTAAGGTTGACCTTTGTAATGTTTAAAAATTACACATAAAATATAACGACAAATTAATTTACAATTTGGGCATATGAATTTACTGAAAAAATGATCTAGCACCAGGGGCCTAATTTATGCTTGGTAATTTAAAAAATGATTCAAGTGATTATTAATTACACCTAACAAAGTGCACTAGGTGTCATACTAAATTTGAACTTGTAAAAATGTGTACAAATTAAGCCATAAGCAAAGCTAGGGTAGCCTAACGTGGTAGGCCAATTGCTTTCGTAACATTAGGCTAGGCTATTATTGTACTCTGTTTATGTTATGGCCTACACAGTGACTTAAGCCTGGCTTCGTTCTACAAAAATATAATTTAGAAACACTTTGTTAATGAAATTCCATTACTAAGTGAATCTATCAAATTTTAAAATATATTGCATTACCCCGTTTTATTCACATAATAACAAACATGTATACTAGTTCCACTATTTATAGAAAGACATTTTGTTCATACCCACCAACTTTGACATCCAATTTGCGATCTGGAACCCAACGAGACCAATCTAAGTTATACATATTTGGAAAGCTGAGAAAATGTACTTCTTAGTTCTATATGCCCGATTTGAAATCTTTTTCTTTTAAAAAATGATAAAAACCTTAATTTTCATCTATTATTTAAAAATTTATTGCAAATGAGTTTTATCTTGGGCATATATCATTTTAAAGCTTAAAATTTCATTTTTTTACTTGAGAATTGCTTTTGCATTTCTTCACTTTGGATTAGTAACAAAACCTCTTTTAATAATAGGGTTTTCCCGTTTTATCGTGACCACACACTATTGCATAGCAAACTGGTCAACAGATCAGCGAGACGACGGAAAGTAGCGTTACAAAATCGGCCGATATTTCATTCAATCGAACACATAACACACCATCGTTACTCAATTTTGATACATTAACATCATTTTTGTAATGTGAGTGGATTATTTTTGTGCTTAAATGTTCGTTTTTTTTCCGAGTTCGGAGCTATTGTTAAAATTTCATTAGGCCAAAATAGAGGGCGCGGATTCTGAAACAAATTATTGATGAAATTTGGTATACAGTGGCAACGCTAATGTTATGTACTACCCTTCCATATCGATTTTAAATTGTGAATTTATTACTCTTATTCAATGCCAGAATTGATCAGCCATAGCACGGGAAAGTCGCTGATTGGTCAATCATATCCGTGTCTATAAGAAATTTACACGACAATAAGCACAACGGCCATGTCTATAGGGCTCACCCGAAATAAAAATCTATAGGGGCATTATCGTTACGGCCAATAGGAGTAAAACACGATCTTACGTGATTTTGACAAAAATTGCACATTCTTGTGGTCGGAGTCCACGTTAACCATGTAAGAGCTCAGTACGATTTTGCCAAGTTGGAGGGGAAACTTTATCATTACAGTCAATGGGATATTTTTGTTATGAATACTTGTGTTGCCTCAGCCGGTCAGCAAAAATTAATGGTATATAAAATATATGCCTATGTTGGAAACTATTATCTAATACACATCATATTTGAAGAAAAATAAATTTTGTGCAGTATTTGATGAAAAATGAAACAAAAATGTTTTTCTCCTATTGACTGCAATGATAACTGACTGTTTGTTTTCCCCTTTTGACTGAAGTTTGAAATCGTCAAAAAAAACAAAAACATTGTTACGTCGCTGTGCACCACAACATTCCCGAACCCCGACCACGAGAATACTTATTTCGGGTGAGCCCTATAATATATGACTTCCTACAGAATAAAAATCGTGAAATTGGTATTACACTTAAGTTACAGTAACGTATCTATTTGGCTAGATCTGAATGTCTAACTTCTTTGTTAATGTTTAGCTACCTCTTCCCAGTTCTCTTCCGTTAGTCCATCTTTATAAGGTGTTTTTGGCCGCTTCGACAGCTCTTCTTCAAAAGTTTTCTGGGCCGTCTCCGCAATTTTTGCGGCTAAATTATTTGCCATTGTTCACTCATGTGGTTCATCACGCAAAAATACGGATGCTGCAAACAAGTCTACCTTGATCAATTTTAAGATCATATTCACTTTATTTTATCTAAAAACAATCAAAAAGAAAGATATACTGGAGAAAAGAAGTTATTGTTTTTTTTTTTTTAAATTGATTAGAATTAAAGTTAGTCTTCTAAAATTTTCACTATTTGTATTTTTGAATGGTTTTTGAGAATAAAATATTAATGATAGACTGCAACAAGCGCATCCTTCCCATTTTCCCATGATTCTACGCGCTGCGTTCATCACGGAGTCCTATTATGAAAATACGAGGCACAATCACTCGCGTTATCACGAAAGAAGCAGAATTAAAACTGACTAAAATATGGAAACACTATGCAGTACAAGTACAGTAATTATGCAAAAGTTTTGGGTATTGCAAATAACATTTATACGATGAATAGGAGAAAGAAAAAACAAAAGAAATTCTAGGAAAGCTAGAAGAGAAACTAAGAAAGAACTTCTACAAGAAAAATTGTTTAGCAAAAAGAGAAGTTCTAATCAAGGAACTGAAATGTATTAATCAATGTATCAAAAAACATGATAATAGGCAAAACGCAAAAGTCACCATCAAAGTTGCTGATAAAATTAAACAGCAAGGGGTTAACTCTACAAGCTTCTGGAATTTATCAAACAGATGGACGGAAGAAAAACGGAAGAAATAACAGCAATAAAGGACAATCGTGGAGCAACCTTAGAAGATTCAGAAGGAATAACGAAAGTTTATATTGAACATATGAGAACCTTTTACCAAAAAGATTAGCCAATGATTCAAGAGAAAAAGAAGTGGAATGAATTGTATAACACTGCAATAAAGCTAGAAGACTGTGATCGCTACTAATAAAAGAGCTAAACAAATAAGCTGCAAAGAATAGTATGATGCAAAGAAAAACTCAAGATGAATAAAGCTGATTGAATGGATGGAAAAAATAATATATTAAAAAAGCTGGACCTGATCTGGATAAAAGTATACTTATGACGCTAAATGAAGTAGTAAAAACTAGAAAAGTACCTAAAGATTTTTCTGTACCACAAGGTTCTGTTCTAGGACCACAATGGTTTACAATATATACATATCCTATCCGTGACATTGTAATGAAATATAATCTTGCTTATCACGTCTACGCTGACGATACACAAATTTATTTTTCCTTCAAAGCTTTGCAGCAACATAGTGTTTCAACCATCCAATGCTTAGAAAATTGTATTAGAGATATTCGTATTTGGATGAAACAAAACTTTTAAAACTAAATGATGACAAAACAATGTATATGTTAATTGGATCTCGACAAAAACTTGCAAAATTTACAATGCCAGATATTGTCATTGGTGATTCTAATATCAAATCTTGCTCTCAAGCACGTAACCTAGGTGTCATCTTTGATTCAACCATGAGTATGAACTCTCATATTTCACGGGTTACCCGCACTGCTGCTTTTCATCTTCGAAACATTGGTAAAATAAGGAAATATCTTGACCCTACTGCTACTGTTCAAATCATACATTCCTTTGTGACTTCACGTCTAGATATGGAAATTCTCTACTGTATGGTCTTCCTCAAGAACAAATTCACCGTCTTCAACTGATTCAAAACTCTGCTGCACGCCTTGTAACGCTCTCAAAGAAATCTTGTCACATTACTCCAATCCTAAAAGACTTGCATTGGCTCCCTGTGTCATATAGGATAATATATAAAATACTGCTTATTGTTTACAAATCGTTGATTGGGTGTGCTCCAAATTATATCTCTGACCTTTTAAAATCATATATTCCTACTCGTGCTCTTCGATCCAGTGACAAATTACTTTTATGTGAACAAAAATCTAACCACTCATGGGGTGATAGGTCTTTTGGTATAGCTGCACCACGGTTGTGGAATCAATTACCCCTTCATGTCAGATCATCCAATTCTCTTGCAATTTTTAAAACAAATCTAAAGACACATCTCATGTCCAAAGCGTTTATTTAATATTGTTTTTGTGTATACATATGTGGGTGTATGTGCGTGTGTAGGCTCCTATGTATGTTTTTGTTATTTTTTTTTTAATTGTTATTCCTTTATGTTTTTCACATTGTACGGCGCCTTGAGCACCTTCTGGGTGGATACGTGCGCATTATAAATCTTATTTATTATTATTATTATTATAAAGACTGGAAACACATGAAAATTAAATCAATATATAAAAATAAAAGAAGCAGGAAAGAGATGAAAAATCAAAGAGGTCTCTTCATTACCCGTATCCTTAGTGAACTGATGAAAAAATCCTGCATACAAGGAATACAGAGATATTAGCGAAAAGAATCACTGAGTAGTGTATGAGCTTGCAAGAAAGAGGAACTATCGACCATTTATTCACCTTACAAGCTATAATTGACTATAATAGATATTTAAATAATACCCTATACATCCTGCTAGCAAATGCAGCTACGTGTTTTGATAAACTCTGGTTGATAGATGCCTGTAACGAATTATACAAAATTGGAACCAGCTGAAGAAGTGGAACTTATTATTCGTATGAACGCAAGTGCATACGTAACGGTAGATGCTCCGTTAGGATTGACAGAACAAATGATCCTGCACCACATTGTAAGACAAGCCACTATTATGGGACCAACTTTATGCATCATAGAAACGGGTAAAATAAACCAAATAGGCGAAAGATGCATTACATGTACTACTGTAGGACCTAACATTAAAATTGGAAATCTAATCTACATCGACGATGTAGCAGCAATTAGTACTACAGATACGCTAGAAGCAACAGGTAGAAACCTGATTTTGATAAAAGAAAGGGGAAAAAATTACATTCAACAATGAAAACACTGCCATAACTTAAGCTGGAAAATAACAAAAAGAACTGAACAAGTTCCAAATATACATGTCAAAAAAGGAAAAATTGGTAAAACATGCGAAGTATCTAGGTGTATGGTTTT
>JAIGNY010002899.1:1642500-1697500 GCA_020152595.1 Chiridota heheva | reverse complement strand
TTTTGTTTTGGAGGGGAAATCATGACAAATTAATACTCAGATGAAAAGGACTAAAATTTCATGACAGACAACAACAGGGTGAACATATTTTCATTTCACCACACAACAATGATACGCGATAACTACTGGTTCTGCTCAAAATAACCAAAAGTATGTAATTACTCGACTGATTGTTAAGAAAACAAGGACAGTTTTCAAAATACACGATAAACATATAGGAGCAAGCAACAGTAATTCGCGAGAATGAAACTACACTTCAAGATGGCAAGTTAGCGTGCGGTTTCCCGCACGTGTGACATCTTGTAAAGTAGCCTATTTCTATAAGTGTGTTGTGAACTAAGTAACACATGGGGAGGTGAAGCGGCCGCTCCCCCCCCTTTTTCCTTCTGCATTCCTTCCGGCCTATATATAGCCGATACTTGTGAGAAAAAGGTTTGCAGTGAAGCTGCAGATGACGGTAAATAGTGTAATAAGCACTGGCGGGATTTGAGAAGGCCAAGGGGGCACTTGTCCCCCACCTTTTGCTCTGAATTTTAAACTTTTGTATGGTGATTTTTGCATCTCATCATGATTTTGTGCAGTCCCCACTTTTGACTCAACCCTCCCCCCCCTCCCTTCTCCTCCCACTTTCGGTATGCAAATCCCGCCAATGTTAATAACTACAGTACCACAAACCGAACATGTTTGATCAACACATATAAGCACATATTGTACCACTGCATGACCGCAAATGACATGTGCGCTCCACGCGCTTGAGCGTGTTTCTACGTCCAAGATCTCTGGATGTAGGCTCTCAACAAATTTATCAAAAGATTAGTTTAGGCATCAAGCAAGTCCATCTTAGATAAAAGAGGACTTCCAACGAAACAGAACTTGGTGAAGAAAACATTCAAAAATCTTATTCCGTTGAGGAAATATTTAACTTTTATATCACTTATCTAGAAACGACTGAAATCATACTAGCTGTGACGTCACATTCTCTGATTCATCAAATCTGTATGCATTATATCTGATTTGTCCAGCGATCTTGTGGCTTAAAAACCATTGGATAAGTCAAGAAAGTAGCAATACAGAAACTTGGAAGGATGATTATAATATACCACCTGAAGGAAGTTCAAGGGAAAAAAATTGAAATAGGAAAAATGTTAAATATATAGTTTTTCAAATACATTAACAATTGTTAGCAATGTGAGGATAAGGGCGCCAACCTCTCTGTAGTAGACTTACTACACCAGTTATTTCTGCAAAGATAAGACAGAGCTTTGATCTTGAATATCTCTTTAACGGAATAAGATTTTTAAAGGGTTTCTCCACCATTTTGTCTCTTTTAAAGTCCTAGCCTTTCTTATATGATCAACTTGATGGACCACTTGTACTAATCCTTTAATACACGGATACCTTAACAGCAATCCAAAGATATGCATTAGGTAAAATTTTGTAAAACATCAGAAGCAAATGTGAAATTTCTTTTAAACGCATAAAATCTATCAAAATATATGTATGCGAAATGATTCTCATCCTTAAAAATATTCATCATATTTTGGAAGGTTCTGCGCGCTCACTATTTTGTCACTTTTCGTTGGGTGTTGAGCAGATTAACAAGGCGGTGCGTGACGCAAATACTCTTTACGCGCATAGATGTGGATGTGCACCACGCATGTTGTAGCTACTCGTTTAGTGCAAAGAGCACCGACCAATGATTATCGGGCAACAACAAGCGCAATGAAGAAATACGATCCTCATCTGTCTAAAAATAAAATGATATTTATTTCTAGTTTAGTTGCGTTTAAAAACTATCACTTCTATGTCATAATTATTGTTTTTGATGAATGATATTGTTTGATTGCCTTCTAAACTGTCAGTAGCGAAATTCATACCATGGGTATGAAATTAAATCTTACTTCCGGACCCAAGAGCGCCCAGTTCATGTGTGTGTGACGTAACGCATGGCAACTAGCCCATACCAAAATAAAAAAAGTGGTAGTTTGAACATACATGAGCACCATCCCCATGCGTGGCTTTGCGCGCAAAAAGTTACAATTCTATGACGCATAACTTGGAAACAGGTCTGTTGTTTACCGTTACCGGCGGAGTTTTCAGTAAACAATTCAACCTCGTTAAGTTAAAGGAGTCATAACGACTGGAACAATCATTACATTTGATAGAGGATACAAGTCGTAACCAATAGCCAAAACCAGGAAGTCAAAATCGTATTCCTATCTCAAGTTATTCATGTTTGAAATTGACACATGTTTTGCCATTTTTTTAAATTATGTATTGAAATAGTGTGCATGATGACATAATTTCCCCGATAGGAACATAAAGATTATAATGTATTTGTTTATACAATTGATTAAAGTTTTTATTCCAAAACGATGTGGCACAAAGTTTTAAGTGCATATTTTAATAATGTCAGGTGTACACAAAAATGTCTTTGCCCCTTATAAAAGAAAAACAATTCTTCATCAGCTAGAAAACTTGAGGTAGATTATAAAGAAATACAAAGCATTCCGACATCATGCTGGGATGATGACATCATAATCTGCATGTTTTGAAATCAAAATGGTATCTCCCATGGTACTATTAAGTAGCATTAAAGTTTTTAATAATTACAAAAAATGTGTTAGATTGCTTCGGGAGCTATAAAACTGAATCAGAAAATTTGTTATTTTCAATTCTATCATATGAAATAAGGATTGTGTCAGACTTTATGCCTCCCTTAAGTATTCTTACTGTCTCACAGGAAGAAGTAGTGTGGTTCCTGTAAATGCACGATTTGGGGATTCTCCCGCGAAGTGAGTTTACTCTGCTAGTGCAAATTGCTCTTGTAGGGGTGGCGCAAAGATGCAACGGTTGGTCAGTTTTATCGATAAGGGAATTAGGGACTAGAAATCTCACTGTATTGGGCTGTACCCCCTGCCCCTCGATGCTGATATAATGTGGTTCGCACACTTTATTTCACACCCAAATCGTCTTGCTAAACGTGTAACGACAAACTGGTTTTGCTAATGATCATATATTTCTTTCTTTCAGGTTATGACTCGAATACTTGTCAAACACCAGTTGAAGCTGGATTTAATAATAAGGGCGACATTCCATACCATCTACTGCAAGAAATCGCATAGATTCATGCCAACTGCTGGCTTCCGTGAAACCAAACCCAGTGAAGAGCAATTCAAGATTCAAAACGATCGAATCAGGCCTAGCGGGAGGAACGGTACCCCGTCATACCTTGGCAGAATCCACGTGATGTCATAGCCTCACTGCCTCCTTCAAGCCCATTTTCAAAGGTGACATTTTTGAGTCAAGGTATCAGTCACTCCGTGCAGAGGGTGCGTTACCCTCCTCATTGTCACTTAAGTCGACCAGTGCGAATGACCACTGAAATTTACCCTTGACATCTTTCAAAGATTCTGAAACCTGTTGCTCTAAGGTCACGTCCAATCATAGCACAGGATGATTGAGGACTCAACTGAGTAAGTTTTGAAAAATACCAAATGTATCAAAAGTGAGAACCTTGAGAAGAAATCTGTCTTTTCAAGCAGTTCTATTTAGACAAAAGTTCAAGCAACCGATGAGAGCGATGAAATTTCTGTGGCAAATTCACAATCTTCTCAAAACTCGTTGACGTTACATAATGGCGTCACAAATAGCTTGAAATGGGATGAGAGGAAGGACTGCCCTGAAAATGCCACAGTGGTGTGTCGTAAAATCACCCCTGCGTCAAAAGAACCAATTGAAATGTTCGTATTAAACATATAAATATGAGCCGATTAAGCAGAGTGATTAAATCGAGGGACGTTTACCTGTTTACAGCTAATCTTTGCTAAAAGCTGCAAGCACAAATTGTGATTAGTGCTGTTAGATTCCAATCAAGTCATGATAATGAACACAAAACTCAAAGAATAAATCCATTTTATGTTTTTTCTCCAAAAAAGAAACTGCGTATGTGAAGAACACTCATGGCTCCGAGGAAACTGACAATAAAGTTCTTGATGAACCACAATCAAATTAGGACCAAGTGCAATCATGCCGACTTATTTTTTGAAATCATTATAATCTTGCCTCGCTCAAGATCACTCATGCTTGAAAATATAATAATTGCTTGATTTCATATCATTTTCCTCAAAACCCGATTGTAAACATTTTTATCTTTAAAAACAAGAAAATATCATGGCTATCTACCTACCTTCCTACCAAACTACATTTTTGTACTTTTTTCAAAGAATCTTAGCAAATATTGATAAACTACAAACTCGAATAATTAAACCAATTTTTTAATCAATCTAAACCCATATTTGTTTTGTTTTTGTGCTAATTAAGCTCTTGTCGCAATTCCGTTTTTGGAATGCTTGAAACAGCTTTCTGATATGACACTGATATTACGAAGGAATGAAAGGAATTCGGGCACCAAGCCGAGAAGGCTAAGTGTGTTAGTGTGGGCGTGGGGAAGGGCCACTTCCCAGGGCCCGAGGAACAAGTGGGCCCGGGTCATACGGACGGGTAAAAATTAAGAGAATGAATGTGCGTTCAACATCGGGCCCCCCAAAATAAAGAAAACATATGTTTGACAATGGCGAAAAAAGGGTAAAATTCTACACGGCAATGGGCCCAATTTGGTACAAAGAGAATCTAGAGAATGTTGTAATCTGTGCATACACCAGTAAGGTCTTGAGTATGATATGCGTAGGCCTATAGGCAAGATTATAATGTTACTATGGAACCAGTTTTCTTCGATCAGAACATGGAGATACTATCTGGGAAATCCCAAATAGTATCTCCATTATCAGACCCACGGTCGGATGTAATAGATTTAAGCCGAATTAGCAAAACAAGATTGTGTGGAGAAAAATACCCACATATTTTTTTTTTTCTACAAATAATTCAACACAAAAAACAATAATAAGCAAATCTTGGGGGGAAGTGCACCCTTGATTTTGCACAAATTCCTATTACAAAATATTGTAGTTGTCACAGTGATAAACTTGGTCCGGATGATCTTACCAAAAGTGTGTCTGTGGGCGGGGCAGTGTGTGTGGGGGTGTGCAAGGGAGGGTGTATGGAGGAATATGTTCGGAGAGGGGTGTGCCGGGAGGGGTGTGCGGGCAGGGGTGTGCGGGGAGTGGTATGTGCGGGGAGGGGTATGTGCGGGGAGGATTTTGTGAGGGGAGGTGTGTGTGGGGGAGGGGAGTGCTTAGAGGGTGTGTTTGTGTGGGGAGGGATGGCAAAGTCACAGAATTATACTTTCTTATCAAAAGTGGGGCAAAATCACGAAAGGTACAAAAAATCAGGGTAGGGAGAGGTAAAATCAGTCCGGGAGTGGTCCTAAAATAAGGAACCAACGGACGTCGACCATGGATTTGACCCAGTGCCCCTACGTGCAGCTTCGCCTAATAGATGTGACACATTTTAAAGCGCTTTTCTGCTATAAAATCATGACAAACGTAGGGCTTTCTGCAAAACCCTGTGTCCCCACCAGGGCTTCGCGGCCTTCGCCCCTATAGCATGCCTCTCGAGTTGACACAATTTTAAGCCCCTCCCAATAATGAAGGTGTTACAAATTTATTTTCTTTGGGAAATCTGCAATTTCAGGGAATTCTCTTTCAATTTCTGGGAAATCTGCAATTTAAGTTCGAAAATTTATCTTCATTTTTGTGGAATTTGCTTCCATTTTTATGAAATTTCCTTCATTTTCTTAAATATTCAAGAAGTTTTTCCTCAATTTGAGGGAATTTTATTTCATTTTCGGGAAATTTCCTTAAAAGTCGGGAAATTTTTTCATAGTTGGGAAATTTCCTTAATTTTGAGGATTTTTGTTTCAATTTTGGGGCAGTTTTCTTCATTTTTAGGAAAATTTCTCACGTTTTGGGAAAATTTTCTTCTTTTGCGTGAATTTTTGCTTTCATTTTTGTGAAATTTCCTTCATTTCCGGGATGTTTTTTTCAATATTTGGGCAGTTTTCTTTAATTGTTGGAAAGTTTTTCTTCGATTTGGGGATTTTTTTTATCATTTTCAGGAAATTTCATAATTTTTCTTCAATATTGGGGAAATTTGACCAAAGCAGCGCTTCCAAAAATCCCTTGCACCCCCAGTGGAATATGACCCACCACGCCACTGCTCTTGCCACCACCATAATCCTACCTATAAAGCAAGGCAGAAATTACATGGAGAGAAAATTAACAAGACATTATTTTCAGTTGCCTGCAGAAAAATATCTTTAAAGATAAATTCAGACGGAAATGTGATATTACAATCAAAATTTTAAATGACATGAAAATATAAGAATAATATAATTCAGTAATTATAGATAAACTATTCCTTAATTATCTGTGGTGAAAAGAAGAATCTTCCTTACAGGGTAGAATCTTCCTTACAGGGGTGCTTTAATTCATGATATCAGTCATATTGTAAGGAGGGCCCACACCGTCCTTGGGGTAGGGAAATTGACAACACTGTTCCTACCCATCAACAGTTCAAGCAGTGCTTAAGAATTGATTATTTAAGCCCCTTCTGTTTAATCTAAGATCAATTCTTTGACCTCTGACATGGACCAATTATAATGGCAATTATGCTATTTCAAGTCAGCGATTATAAGGGTCAAATCATATTGGGTAAAACCATATGGGCACATCTCTCCTTCCCTCCCCCTCCTCCTTATACAGTATAAAATGTAGCCTTTTCACTGATATAAATGCCATTCTCAAAAATATTGCCCTCACTGGAACTAAAATATCAAGTATTGCAAAATTGTTTCCTTTAGAAAAATATGGGTATATAGCTCACAACCCAGTTTTACCGATCAACTTCATAAAACAAATATTGCATTAAAAACAAATTGTCATTGTTTTTGTGTGTGCAGGACTTCTTTCTGTAATTTTGATTCTAAATTAATATCGTACATCCTTTCATTGGACTGTTGTCTTACCAATAAAGCTATCACTTCTGCAATTCCCATTTTCTTCTCAATTATAAGTTGTAAGAAAACACAGATGTGTGGGTGGGTACCAGTTATATAACTACCAACCATTTCTTTTTCTGTGCCGACCCCCGTCCTCCTCCCCCACTAATTTCATTTATTCCTATTGTCACTCAGATCCCCTAAAAATATACAACATAAAAATATAAATGATCTGAAGAAAAGTATTATAAAAACTGTAAAAGAACTGCAGTAATTGAAACATTAATTCATGGCATTAAGGTGCCCCATTCACCCAAGTATCATAGCGCTAAGAAAATGCAATCATTTACACATGCCGATAATGACCGAGGAAATGACACACTTTGCGAGAGGAGCTCAACGTCTATTTTCTCCCGGCAAAGGTATGCCAGGGAAAGATTACATTCATGTACATTGTTCATGTTTGAAATATAGGGAGACAAAATTAGAAAAAAAGATGCAACATTCTTTAAACAGTTCGGGAGCAACCCGAAAAAAAAGTGGGTACTTTGAAATACCCACAAAATTAGGTACTTTTAAGTATTACGTCATCGCATTAACCCACACATTTGACTAGCCCACAATAAACATATGGGGTTTCACATTTTTGCACCGGATTATCCAAAATTTCAATGAATATCCTGAAATTTTGGAGACAGATAGTAAACAGGTAAATAGGTATTAAAACCTTTTTGCCGCTGCTTTTTGAAATTTATCGTCGCAATCTTAAGATAACAAAACAGACTGCCTATAATCTGTTTTATTAATTTTCCTAAAAAGGCAACCGTGAATTTAAAAAAAAAGTGATATACAGTTTTGAATATTCATTTACTATCAGTCTCCAAAATTTCAGGATATTCATTGAAATTTTGGACAATCTGGAGCGGAAAATGAGATACCTCATATGTTTAGTGTGGGCTAGTCAAATGTGTAGGCTCATGCGATGACGTAATACATAAAGGTACCCAATTTTTTAGGTATTTCAAAGTACCCAGTTTTTCGGACTGCTCCCGAACTGTTAAACGTAAACAGTAATTTAAACAGAACCACTTAAATTGAGTGAGATAAATAACTTCCCTAGAAAGAAGTAAAATAACCCTGAAATGTACGATGCAATCACATCACAAAGTGTTTATCACAGGATAATATACAATGCAAATAAGAGGTGTGTTCCCTCTCACCTATACCACTGCAGAAAACAAACTCAAGGTTTACTTGACGTTCTATTAAAATAATATCACATTCATAGTCTTTGCTGATATTGTTGCAAAAGCTGTAAAATATGAACGTGAAGGCAGCTCACTATCTTTATATCATTTTCTATATTCATTTCTTTCATATAAGACTGAAAAGAAAGATGTCTGCTCCACTTGTTAGGGGGTGTTATAAAGATAAAGAACAAGCAGATCAAAGAGAGATTTCAAATTATTTAAAAGAGGTACATTGAGAGAGGGCAGTGGCTCAGTGATTAAGGATTCACGCTCGTATTTGAAAGATACCGGGTTTGATTCCTGTTGTGCGCGCTGCACTGTAAGATTGTGTCCTTGAGCAAGAAACTTTACTAGCTTCAGTCCACTCAGCTGTAAAATGAGCATAGCATTACTGAAGAATTGACCTCGATGCCTGCAATGGACTGGCGTCCCGTCCAGGGGGGTCATGTACTCTCATCCGCTTGCGCCATACAAACTGGGGATAAACACCGGCCCTATAAACCTAATGGCTCGAACGGATTTAGCTGGGTAGCTATAAAGATAAAGAAAGTGATTCAGATTGTATCGAATTCAAAAGGTTTGAAAAACAGCCTATTCAGTTTTTGTGTTATTGCTGATGAATCATTTTTGACACATGATAAAGCTGTGATCTATGAACAGGAAGAAAACTCAAGATCTTTTGTAATTCCTATTTTTTCCCCTTCATATCAGACTGAAAATAAAGATAAGTCTTTTCCACTTATATATAGGGGGTTTACAATTGATCAAATGTGGGTTGTATACAAAAGCTTCATTTAGAATGCGGTCATTAATCAAATTGCTGCCCGTAAAAAAGATATTTCCAGATTTGGCATGTATCAAGGAGACGTTGTGGGATTCATGATACCCGATTAGTTTGAAGAGTTAGTGAATACAGATCGGACAAAGTTGTGTTTCCGAAGAGGTCCCTTGGTAAATTAGTCTGGCTGAAGTTAATAAGCTTAAGGGTTGAGAGAGAAGGGTTGAGAGAGAAGTGCACTTCAAACGGTTACTTAAGGTGATTAAAAACATCACGGATTTACAGCATAAAGGAAGGAGGTCCACTCGTTCATACTTAGAAAAATTGTACTTTAAGACTATTTCAGAAAGTTGGAAAATGATTAATTTCTAAAAGATGTTGATACAATTTTTGGAACATTTGTATGACAAATAATGTATTTGACGTACCTGGGCGCTTACGAAAAGAAAATGTTACAGCTTTTTAGGCCCAAAGTTTCTTCCTGATAAGCACAGGCATAGGAACCGGGAAAGGGGAGGGGGGGGAAAGGGGGGGCACATGCCCCAAATGTTGCAGTGACTTACATTATTCCCCCTTAACTAAGTCAATTTTTTACTATTGAACTAATGTTGTAGCATATCTTTGTGCCCCAAAAAAAAAAAAACATCTTCCTATACTGATTGACGCCCATGTTCCGTGGCCGCGTACCGTGTGTTATTCAAACTACATTGTGTGAGCTGCTTCTATACTAGCCCCAAAATGACCACCACAAAAAACATTGGGAGTGTGATATGCAAAATAAGCAAATGATGTAAACAAATAAACTTATATTAAGTCTTCAAATCAAATACATTGTTATCAGCCAAAAACAATTGAGTGGGCGTCTATTAGAGCAAGGGCGCTTAATATGTCCCATATGATAATCATTTTGTGGTAATCATTTTACGGTAATCATTTTATGATTGCACTTTACGGTACCGTAAGCACTTTACGGTAAGCATTTTACGGTAAGTATTTTACGGTAAGCATTTTACGGTAAGCATTTTACGGTGGGCATTTGATGGTAAGCATATTTGCTTTTGCACAAGATAGATACTGCAAGCAATATAGAAAATAAGTAACTTAAGTAATCGATGATCATGAAATTAATCTACATTCCACTTAAATCAATAGAATATTATTGACTTAGTTGTTCTTATTTTAGTCATTATTAAACAAGATTTCACAAATTTTTGATGAACATGGAGTTACTCCTTTCTACACTGGCATCCTTTGACAAATCCAGGCCAGGGTTTGTTGGGGCGTAACAATATATCACGTCATGCTACTTTGCTTAAAAACAAAATAGAATATATCTTTACTGTCAATTTCCATCAAATCTATTTACCAACAAGAGCACTTTACCTACCAGTCACACTTTTAACCAGTGACTTTTAAAAACTTGGGGTGGGAAAGGCTTCCTTGTGTAATCTCTACATGATATACCCTTGCCTACACTTCATTTCATGACAACAGCTTGAAGTTATTACATTATTTATGTGCACTGTGTCAAAACATACAGAAATTAGAAAATTAGCACCCCGTAGAACGCATATCTTTGCCCCCGTTACAATTCCAACATGCCTAGATCAATTTATTCCAATACTCAATATTATCTACCTCAGGAATCGTAGGGCCACCAAGATTCATTCATCCCCAAGTTTTGATCTGGAATGCTCATATACATTCTGAACTCTTGAAGATTATCTTTTGAACACATGTAGGTTATCTTCTGATTGGATTTCTTCCAAGGCCATGCCAATGTTTTTAGTTTTATTCAGGCGAAGCATTCATTGTTTGAGTTCTTTTCATTCAAGATGCACATTCCATCATTTTCCATTCATGGCAGAAAGCTATTGTTTCATTTTCTTTGATTCCAAAGGCCACTTGAGTTTTGTATCTTTAAGTCCAGAAAATGGATTGTGGGATTTCTTTTTATGGTATTAATTCATTGTTCACCATATTCCAGTGGAAAGTTTCAAGTGTTTGACAGACCTTACCCTAAGCATCCCCACCACTTGATTCTGCCCTTCCCTTGTACCAATACTTCCCAAATTTAAATCACTTGTTTCGGTAGCAGTGATAAAACCACACATCAAATTGAATAAAATCCAATCATCAATTCTTGAGATATTCTAATGACAGATCAAATGTCCCCACCACCATTTATGCCTTTCCCCATATTCTAATATGTCCCAAATTGTACCCCAGTAACAAAACCACACACCAAATTTGATTCAAATTCAGTCATCAGGTTTTGAGATATCTTGATGGAAAAAAAAACAGACAAACTGAGGCAAAAACGTAGCCTCCGTCCAACTTTGTTGGCGGAGGTAACAATATCAGATTAAGTACTGTGACAGTAATATTTCTAAAACAGGAGACATGATGGTCAAAGTCACAACCAGAGGTTGCCTTAGAATTTTTTGTCTGACGTATTTGGTTGCAACAAGCCCTTGATTTTCAGCGTATTTTGTCAATTTGCCGTCGTAAGTACAGGGCACTGCGTAATGTACAGGGCACTGTGCGCTAGCGAAGCTTGCAAGTATTGTTATTCACACACACACACACACACACACACACACACACACACCCTCACCCACACACACTTACACACAATTACAATGACACGCCTGCGTATTCGCTTATGATAGTACAAATGCTATCACGAAACGCTTAATACGACCCAGACGAGAACACAGGTACGACGTACGGACAGACATAACATCGACAACTCAATGTCCACGGCCTTTGATAACCAGTTGAATAAAAATCGTGGTCTGTAGACAGGTATTATAACCGCTACACCACAGTAGGTAGATTTACACACACTTATGTAGTAAAAGTGAATAAAAATTGCGCTTAAAATACTCAAAACATTATAAAAAAAAAACGTACTATTATTATCATACAAAATATTAAGAAAAAGTTCATACCTAATCATTGTATAATGTTGATTGTTAGATTATGAAATTTTGGTATTCAATCTAAAATAAAATAGGAAAATAATTTTGTTTATCGTATCCAGACTTTCATGAGGTTTTAGTGAACTTTGACCAATTGTCAAATATAATATACTATTGAGATCTCGAACAAGCCTACTTCTTTACAGTATAGTAACTTGACTTGCAGATTGTGATCACTTCACAGTTACACGACCAACACAATATATGCGGAAAGTAGAATCCTAGCTAATAATATCGTTGACAACTGACAGCCTGCATTGATCAAAACAACATCAAAACGTTTACATACACTACTACATGTACATGTGTACGTACATCATGCATAGGGCCTATGTAGTATATGTGTTTATGTGCAGTACAACTACGGGCATGTTAAATCATTCGGCCGTTAGTCTCGTAGTTGTGTCATTTTTCTTTTATTTATGAGTAATTTAAAATCATTTTTGTGTGAAATAAAACTTTCAATCCCATCAGAGAGGTAAGATGTTGATGATTTTTATTTAAGTTAATGAAAAACTCTGGCGTAAAATTTCACATGCTATATCTAAATCTTACGACGCAGGTACAACATGTGTCGTGAGAAGTTTCAGCCATAGCATAATATAAAACAAATTTGTCGTTAACGCGAATCCTGGTCACCATATCATCTAGAAATATTAATCATCAATACATGTTGTATTATTATTAGTCCAGAGGCTTAGGTCCAAATCTGGCTCATATCTATACACGTTGGATTAAAGCACCAAACTTTGTACATTGAATGTTTAGGTCCTATAGAAAAATTATAGAAAGAGTTGCCCGCTTTTTTAAGTCTAGGTCAGGAGTAAGTCAAAGGTCAGTATGGGATCCAAATTTTAAAATGGCCCAATCCTATTGACAAATATATCAAATTACTAAGCTGGTCATAAGAAATTCAAAAAGCATAGTTTGCTTTATCTGTGACCTTTAAATATCTTGCTGTGGTCGGAAATATGCTTAAGGTTATTGGACTTTTGATTGGTCACTATACAGGGGGTAAAAACCGATACATTTACCGATCTTTTTAAAAAGGATACCAAATGAATCGTAAGATCATCTATATTAATAAAGTCTACAGTGTGATGTACCTATTATGCCCAGTTTTAGAGATAAAGGGCGGTATCCAGAGTGTACCTACAGGGGCATATGTATTTTTTGCTAAGTCACTGGACTATATAGGTACATGTTGTGATACCATGTCTCCACATCATCAAAGAGTATTCCAATACATACTTTGAATATTAACAATAAGTTTCAAGATACAAATGTCAAAATATCATAAGGGTCAGACATCATCACAGGTTGTGATATCATTAATAAATGTCACCATGTCATCAACAAATGTCATGGTGTCATCAAAAAATGTCCCCATATCAAGCTCAAATATCATAAACAATGTCACAATATTATCAATGGCAAGTCACATCATCATCAAAAATGTCACACTGAGAGAGAGCTACTTGCTCAAATTATACTGTGTCACATTTCCATTATGACAAGATCAAACTTGATGGGTACAATTTAAAAACCAAATTTGTACTAATACATTTACAGTCTCCTGATGGTTAGTTGTGGAATGGATTGATTGAATACACTTCAAAATGAAGAATGTTCTAAATAATTAGAGGTACATTTATAATGGTCAATGTCACACTTTCATCACTTAATGTCACGATATCATCAACAAATATCACAATAACCCTGTATCATCTGTATCCAAATATCATTTAGTAAGTGTCTCAACATCATCGTTAAGTGTCACAATTACACAACATGTGGTGACATCATCAATAAGTGTCCTAATACATCAATGAATGTCACATCATCATTAAATATCACTATTTAATCAATTTTCTCAAAACCAATGTCATGATATCACCTATAAATATCACAACATCAATATGTGTCCCATGTCAGTGTCCCAATATCATTATTTGATATCACAATTTTATCAATAAATGTCGCAATGTCATCTATGGCTGCTGTACCATCAATAAATGTCACAACCTCATCAATAACTCACTCTATCATCAACAAATATTCTGTTAACATTCATAAAATGTCATGATACAACCAATCAATTCCACGATACTACGGTATGTCACATCATTGATGATTCTCATGATTTCATTGATGATTCTCATGATATCATTAAATTGTGTCACGATATCGTAAGCATCTGTCATGAATGACATACATAACTGACAATGCCATAAGAAAATGTCACACTGACTTAAGTCACAGGCTGAAGTATTGCTCGGTCACACTTTTAAAATGACATGATCATCTCATTGTCCAATGGGAGTGTCATCAAATTTGTACTCGCACAATACTTTAAGTCTCCTAATGGCTAGACAAGCAATGGCTAAACTGATGAGCACGATCATGATGATAGCCCAAGTGTCATTAGACTGCTGTTGGTGAGCCCCTGATCTTTCTCCCGATAACGGCGATGATGATGGTGGTACTGAGGTGTAAGAGCTCGGTCTTGGTGTGGTACTGTTCCCCGCTAAGTCACCTGCCGACCTCTTTTGCTTTAAACCAGACTCTAAACTCTGATTTGTCCCTGATGCACTTCGAATACTTGATTGGCTGGTACTTGAAGGTGCTGGTACCTGATTGGTTGAATTTAAACTTGTATCAGGTGCGCTTGTTGCTGATTGGTTGGGAGGTTGAAAGGAAGCTTGCTGATTGAAAGGAATAAATAAATTTTGACCTGGGTTCATGATGTTATTTGGAAATTGTGGAAACATACTTGAATAGAATGAAAGCCTTGATTACCAAACATAGGGAAGGGATTGGGCGGAAAAGGACCGTGGTTCTGAGGTCCAGGTGGATGTTACTGTTGCGGCCCACTTGCCGCTGGAGTCTGTTGTTGATTGGTCTGATTTGTCTTTCTTTGTTTCTTTCTGCAAATAAAGAAAAAGGAAAATCTCAAGGATTGGTTGGGTTTAATGGCACCTTAAGTGTAATAATCATGTGTGCCAACAGTAGGTATAATGTGAGAAAATATGATAAAAAATAACCAAGTGTTTTTAAGTGGTTTGAACTGACGGTGAAATGAAAGCGGCTTAGCTAATGGTGGAAAAAGAAGGGTTGGTGAGAGTGGGATGTAGTTGTAGAAGTGAGTGTGCAAGGCTTTGGTGCTCTCTGTGCTTCTGTACGGCTGTGAGACGTAAAAGATTAATAGAGGGAGAAGAAGAAGCTTAGTGCTTACCAACTCAAGTACTTGAAAAAGATTATGAAAGTGTGGTTGCAACAAGGAATTAACCTCACTGGGTTGATAATTGACAGCTTTTTCAACCAAGCACCGCACGAATATGCCTAGCAACAAAATCTGCGTAACTGAGTGGTGCAAAAATCCTACGTGGTTCTGGTACAGTACAGCTAGCTAGTGGCGTTGCACCTCATGGGCCTGCATATACTGGCAAAACCATTTCTGTACATCTGAGTGACGATTCCCAAAAATTGCACCTACGGGCCTTACCTTTGTGAATCCGAGAAGATTGTTAGCAAAGGCAATCTATTCCTTCTGCTAAAAACTCGAAAGATCTAGAGAAGTGCTATAAAGGAATAAAAACTTGTGGCAGGACACATGAACATCTAAATGTCAATGTATTAGTCATGCATGATTGTGGATTTGAGGTTTGTTTGCCACCTAACTTATACCGCGTTACTATGGTGGGTGTAGCTTATTTTCTAACTCAGAGACGTCAATTATGAATGAAAGATTAGCTGCTATGGTAAAAATTCATAAGTTTACTGACAAACTAAGAAGAAAAAGATGGACTGGGTTGGACATGTGTTAAGGAGAGGAATAGATGACGATCACGTTATTCACTGAATAACTTCTCAAATACATATGAATCTAAAATGACAATGGTATGAAATAGTTTATATGCCAAGTGATTTGTATGTGACTTGTTATTTTAGCTATTCAAATAGATCCATTTTCAAGAAAGAAGAATTTTCTTTAAAGCCGGGGGCTTAAGGCCCCTTTGTCATAAGTGGACGCCCTTTTAACGCGCATATACTGCGTCCTTGCCGCGAGATCTCCGCCAGATTCTTAACAATAGACCTTTTATAGCAACCCACGCTAATCCGCCGCGTGAAAGACGCGACCGTTATATTCACTACGTAATGCAAACATGCACTGCCTGCTTCTCGTAATAGCGGCGCGTGGGAAAGTCAAGTTAACATGTACTATTAAAGATGACAAAATAAAGCAGTTACGATCGTATTTTAAATATTGTTATTTGTCTAGTATTTTTATCCTGACATAATTGGTTCTTAAATGAATGAATAATTATCCCGATCAGAAAATCATATATTTCATGTACTTTCCTTGTCAATTACTGTTAAAAAACGCTTTGTTTAATGAGGAACGAAAATATAGAAATCATAGTGCCAAATTTGATGGTGACTTTAAAAAAAGAAACATATAAAATATTAAGGAATTTCGTTTTGAATTTATTCTCCTAATTGTTTCATTTGACTTTTTGGAACTGTTCACCATGATTGATAAAGAAATTACTTCTGTTTTTCCTCTTGAACTTAACAAAATACTTTTGTAGCTCGGTGGTGAATTGATTTTAACGAAACCTAACGGCCCGTATAGTATACACTGGACGTTAAGACTTCGTGACTTCTACCCCAGTGATTGGGTTAACGGCTCGTACAGCTGACGCAGTATGTTAAAGATTGTTCCGTTCAACAACACTTCTCCCTGTGCGTTTCGCTGACGTTTAGTTTTTCGCTCATTTCTGTCCATCGGTCCTCTCCACAACAAGCAGGTTCTGAGAATTCGGATTGAAAAAGAAGCAGGAACCACTATAGGAAAAGACAGTTTCCGTCCTTTCCTTCCTTCTCACTTCCTTCCTTTCCACCTGAGCCCAGGCGTGGATATAGGAAGAATGATAGTGTTAATCCATGGAAAGATGTTTCCTTCCTTCATGGACTTCTTAAAATCCAGGCTTCTGTCTTAGATCACGCAGGCCGTGGAGGAGAGGCTGCTGCCTCCCACACAGCACCGGCCATCAGCGACCGATGCGTACTTTCGACACTCTTAGATTTTACTTTGTGAGGGGGAAAACGTTGTTGAAATCTACCCTCGGGCTAAAGATGGTCTCACGGAGACTTCGGCCATCCTGGACTTTATACAAGGCCATATATGGCCGCTAGAGGAGAGAGTTCGAGCCGTGAAGGAAATGGCACTTTCCTCCTCTCAATGCGAACGTCTCTGCCGAGAGACTGGCTGAAGCTCAAGTCCGCTTCGCCAGTCTTTCACGTAGTCCACATGTGCAAGTTCCACAAGAGGAACCCACGTCCCCTTCTGCTAGATCTTTGACAGTCCCTTCCATGACACCATAGTACCGCCGCTTCACACCTTCAGACGGTGGCCAACCACGTTAAGTGGTGGTGCAGACACTCCCACCTGTCGTGCGGAGCGAAGTTTTTACCCGTCAGACCTTCACCGTCAGTGGTGACAGACGCGTCTTGGAAGGAGTAGGAAGCACATTCCATGTGACCCACAATAACAGGAACTTGGTAAGGTAATTGACCTGTTTCACAGGCAACATGCCATGCATTTTTATATTTTACCGATAGTGCTAAAAAAGCAGTTCAGATACGCGCCGACTTTACACCTCTGCTGTGGTCTCTTTCTTTCTTCCAGACAGAGAGGAACAGAGTCCAAGAGTCTCTGGAATCCTTCCTTTCCTATATATATATATATATATATATATATATATATATATATATATATATATATATATATATATATATATATATATATATATATATATATATATATATATATATATATATATATATATATATATATATATATATATATATATATATATATATATATATATATATATATATATATATATATATATATATATATATATATATATATATATATATATATATATATATATATATATATATATATATATATATATATATATATATATATATATATATATATATACATATATATATATATATATATGTTTATATGTGTATATATATATATATATATATATATATATATATATATCTATATATATGTATATATATATATATATATATATATATATATATATATATATATATATATATATATATATATATATATATGTATATATACATATATATATATATATATATAAATATATATATACATATATATATATATATATATATATACATATATATATATATATATATATGTTTATATGTATATATATATATATATATATATATATATATATATATATATATATATATATATATATATATATATATATATATATATATATATATATATATATATATATATATATATATATATATATATGTATACATATATATATATATATATATATTTATATATATATATATATATATATATATATATATATATATATATATCTATATAAGTAGTGAGGTGGGTGCAGGATCACCCCAGGATCGGACCTTGAGGATCAGCCCCAGGATCGGCCCTTGAGGATCAGCCCCAGGATCGGCCCTGAGGATCAGCCCCAGGATCAGCCCCTCGAGGATCACCCTCTAGGATCAACCCCTCCAAGATCACCCCTTGAAGATCTACCGTCCAGGATCACCCCTCCAAGATTACCCTTCCAAGATTACCTCTCCAGGATCGGACCTTGAGGATCAACCCCTCCAAGATCACCCCTTGAAGATCTAAGGTCCAGGATCAGCCCCTCGAGGATCACCCCTCTAGGATCAACCCCTCCAAGATCACCCCTTGAAGATCTACCGTCCAGGATCAAAAATAAATAAAGTAAACACCGTATATAAACCTGGAGTTAGTGAAACAGAATTTACACAGCAGGGTATAAGTATAGTAATATACATATCTGATAGTAAGAGTTTCCGCGCTACTTTTCCGAATATTTTTGAGAAATACAAGTCACCTCATGTTACATCTGATAAAATTGTTAATTTGTGGAAACGTCAGCCAATGAGCTTTTGGCAAAATCAATTAAATTGTGTTACACGGATGGCAACAACAGGTTTGGGATATCTTATGTACATCTAAATCATGATAATCCTTTAATCAAAACTGTTTATAGATTTCAGATTATTAAAAGAAATGGGCTGTCCTACTCCATTTCAAAAATTATTAGGTAGGTTTTCGAGAACAAGATAGATATCTCTGTCTATAAAAATATATGTGGACAGTTTCGTGTTTCACCCCATTCCATGTGGAACAACACGAAGATAATTACAGCAATGGGTAGGGGAACTGCTTACCATTATGATGGTGGTAAGTCACTCCAGTGCCTGACAATGATTATGATCATTCTAGCTTAAACAACCCGTATGATAAATGGAATGAATATACGACTGCTACAGAGATGAGTTTTGGTGATCATCCATTTAAGTATACTGTTGCATATATAGCTCAAGAGTGTAAGTAGTGCTTAGAAAGGATTTATTTTCGATAAAGGTAAATAAATATACGATGGGGATGAGGAGATGTATCATGTCATCGGAGGATCTGATGGATTTATAGATATCGGCGTAGAAAGGATCAATGATTCTATCCGAACATATATTTATGCGAGGAGCCCAAGTTCAGACAAAAACAAGCATGCTCGCTCCAGGGACCGGAACTGATGCGCGACGACAATTTCTGAATATTGTTGAAGATTGTATTACCTCACCTGTTGATTTACAAGGCAGCATAGATCGCTATGAAGATTGTTTGCAATATGCACGAAGTAGTCTAAACTTCATGCTTGGGGAAGACCTGTACCTTATAACTTCGGATATGAATCTACGCATTGGAAAATACGAAGGCTATAATAACAACAACAATCAAATAGCGGAATTATCAGAGATGAAGGCAATTAGTTTAGGTTTTATCCCACATGTTAATTCTGAACAGCGACGCGGATGATCGGGGGATCGGGGGGACTCGAGGGAGCCATAGTCGTGCCAGTGCCCGCCCCGGAGCCTCGCGACTCAAGGGAGCCGGCAGGTGACTCAGCCTCGCGACCAAAGGGAGAAAAATTCCTCGAAATTATATTGGAAATAATGTAATTTATCTTTTTGATATAAAATAAAAATGCATTATACATTTGAAATAAAAACTTTTGATTAACCAATAATATTAGAGCAACCTATTGGCAATCGAAATTCAAAGAGGGTTCCATAATCGTAAAATCAGTTATATATTGGGTAGGGTATTATAATGTTCCAAAGGAGAAATTACGGAAATACTATTAGAAGCTGGCCTTTATAACATTCTGCAGCTTTATAACATAATAACCAGACAAGTTCCATGGATGAAAATTAACGTAAACAGATAAACAGAACGAGTAGCCTTCATGATTCCACCAGAGAAATCTAATTAACAGATTTATTTAGTATGGATTATAGATGGTTGGCAGATGGAAAACACATTGGAAGGAAATGATCAGTTTTCAATCATTTGAAACTATTTATATACACTGCGATCAAATTTCCGCAAGTGATAACTTTTGGAAAATCCTCAAATCTTTTAGAAATTATTCCTGCTGGTGATACACCTTTTGGGAGTAGTATGCATATTGATTTCTATAGCAGCGTTCTCAAAGGAAAACCTTTGATACCAGGCCTAATTAGTGAATTTAAGTTCAGTATAAAAGATTCCAAAGGACAAGAAATCAACAACTACGGTCTACCCGTAATATTAACTTTGGAAATAACATAATTTTTATATATGTAAATAAAATGAGTATCTTTGGTCCAGAATTTGGCAATGACAAAATGGCAGAGCTAAATACATATGTAAATACTGAAATACTTTAAACAAAAAATATGGAGAGATAAGTACAGGAAAAATATCAAACTCCGAAAATGATAAAACTAATTCATACGAAGATGATTATATAACTATTGAATGGAATGGAGCATATAAGCAACCAAGATTTATGCAGAAACGTGTCTTGGCTTACGGAGGAAGTATTACTACTTTTGGATTTAGAATTAAGGGCACTAATCGCGCGTGCAGTACAGGGGCTGGAAATTATGAATTAAATCAATGGTGTTTCTTAGTGCTGATGGAATAAAATATAAAGCATTTGATTTTGATACTCCTACATACTTTTAATGCGGTGTGTGTGCTAAGAAAACAAATTGTAAATTTATTGGAGGCGTAGAATATATTTGCTACGAAATTGAAATATATTGAAAAATAAATTATGAAAGAAAAAACCAGATTATCCAAATATTTATCCTTAATTGCAAGAAAATCCCACTAACGTAAACGCATACAGGTTGCAAACAATTAAAAACATTCAAAAGGAGATTGAAAAGAAAAATCAAGGCTAGTCATTACATACAAATTATAAAAACAATTATTAATATATTAGACTATGCAGAATATGCTGCAGAAGTGGCAGCCATTGCTAGCGGTTCAATTGGAATCGTGTCTTTATCAGGTGTTGTAACAGCGCCTATATTTATCATTTTGAAAGGGTTTGCATTTAGTTGTGGCATCGGAGTAATGTTCTCTAAATACTTTTCGCGAAAATTAATAAAGAAAGCCAAAAAGCATAATGAGATTAAGGTTCTAGCTATTTCTAAACTGAATACTATATCAAGTTATATTTCAGAAGCCTTACAAGATGGTGTTATAAGCCAAGAAGAATTCAATTAACTTTGAGAGAATCTGACAAGTTTTCTGCAATGAAGGAAGAGATTAGGCATAACTTGGCTACAAAAACAGGACTACTCAATTACTAAAATCACAAAAAGAAAAATTAATTGAAAAGGATAAAAATGTAAAAAAAATAGAGGAAATTCTACAAAAACTTACAGCTTAAAATTACAAACTGAGATTGTTCTAGGAAAGGAAATTCACCCTCCTCCATACATACACTCGGAATTAAAAATACGTCTGTAAAAAGTAAAGAGAATAGATCACACAACAAAAAAACAAATTAAGAAACATTTACTATAGCAGTACTGGAAAGTGGAAAGGAGATGCCGCAATAAAGAAACTAGCTAAACAAGCAAGAGTTACAGATAAAGTCGCTAAGGAATATTCAACAAAACAAGCTTTGTGGCAAATATATAGGGCTCCTTTAAAATATATTCCACGGTCAACGAGTGTGAATAGTAACAGCGCAAAACTTAATGACTTGCATGAAGCCGATCTGTTATTTTTGTCACATGATACAATTGGTAGAAAAACCTACAAATATGCACTTACAGTCGTCGATGTGGCGAACAGGTACAAGGAAGCTGAATCCCTTACTGATAAAACAGCAGTTCAAGTAGCTAATGTTTTTAAGAAAATCTACAAAAGGGGGGCTGTTGGTCTTTCTAAAAATAATCAAGAAGGTTGACCCACGGAAAGATTTTATGGCTAGTGTTAACACTTTAATGAAAAACCACAATGTTAATATTCAGAGGGGTGAAGTTGGGGACCATAGATCGTAAGCGATTGCAGAGCGATTTAATAGAACTTTAGCTAAACGCTTATTCTTTCATAAGTATGCTAAGGAAATGGCGAGCCTCCATGTGGGCATTGCATTGAGTCGCCTCGCGGCTCCGACTCAATTAACTTTGAGAGAATCTGACAAGTTTTCTGCAATGAAGGAAGAGATTAGGCATAACTTGGCTACCAAAAAGGACTACTCAATTACTAAAATCACAAAAGAAAAATTAATTGAAAAGGATAAAAATGTAAAAAAATAGAGGAAATTCTACAAAAACTTACAGCTTAAAATTACAAACTGAGATTGTTCTAGGAAGGAAATTCACCCTCCTCCATACATACACTCGGAATTAAAAATACGTCTGTAAAAGTAAAGAGAATAGATCACACAACAAAAAAACAAATTAAGAAACATTTACTATAGCAGTACTGGAAAGTGGAAAGGAGATGCCGCAATAAAGAAACTAGCTAAACAAGCAAGAGTTACAGATAAAGTCGCTAAGGAATATTCAACAAAACAAGCTTTGTGGCAAATATATAGGGCTCCTTTAAAATATATTCCACGGTCAACGAGTGTGAATAGTAACAGCGCAAAACTTAATGACTTGCATGAAGCCGATCTGTTATTTTTGTCACATGATACAATTGGTAGAAAAACCTACAAATATGCACTTACAGTCGTCGATGTGGCGAACAGGTACAAGGAAGCTGAATCCCTTACTGATAAAACAGCAGTTCAAGTAGCTAATGCTTTTAAGAAAATCTACAAAAGGGGGCTGTTGGTCTTTCTAAAAATAATCAAGAAGGTTGACCCACGGAAAGATTTTATGGCTAGTGTTAACACTTTAATGAAAAACCACAATGTTAATATTCAGAGGGGTGAAGTTGGGGACCATAGATCGTAAGCGATTGCAGAGCGATTTAATAGAACTTTAGCTAAACGCTTATTCTTTCATAAGTATGCTAAGGAAATGGCGAGCCTCCATGTGGGCATTGCATTGAGTCGCCTCGCGGCTCCGACTCGAATTAACTTTGAGAGAATCTGACAAGTTTTCTGCAATGAAGGAAGAGATTAGGCATAACTTGCTACAAAACAGGACTACTCAATTACTAAAATCACAAAAAGAAAAATTAATTGAAAAGGATAAAAATGTAAAAAAAATAGAGGAAATTCTACAAAAACTTACAGCTTAAAATTACAAACTGAGATTGTTCTAGGAAAGGAAATTCACCCTCCTCCATACATACACTCAAATTAAAAATACGTCTGTAAAAAGTAAAGAGAATAGATCACACAACAAAAAACAAATTAAGAAACATTTACTATAGCAGTACTGGAAAGTGGAAAGGAGATGCCGCAATAAAGAAACTAGCTAAACAAGCAAGAGTTACAGATAAAGTCGCTAAGGAATATTCAACAAAACAAGCTTTGTGGCAAATATATAGGGCTCCTTTAAAATATATTCCACGGTCAACGAGTGTGAATAGTAACAGCGCAAAACTTAATGACTTGCATGAAGCCGATCTGTTATTTTTGTCACATGATACAATTGGTAGAAAAACCTACAAATATGCACTTACAGTCGTCGATGTGGCGAACAGGTACAAGGAAGCTGAATCCCTTACTGATAAAACAGCAGTTCAAGTAGCTAATGCTTTTAAGAAAATCTACAAAAGGGGCTGTTGGTCTTTCTAAAAATAATCAAGAAGGTTGACCCACGGAAAGATTTTATGGCTAGTGTTAACACTTTAATGAAAAACCACAATGTTAATATTCAGAGGGGTGAAGTTGGGGACCATAGATCGTAAGCGATTGCAGAGCGATTTAATAGAACTTTAGCTAAACGCTTATTCTTTCATAAGTATGCTAAGGAAATGGCGAGCCTCCATGTGGGCATTGCATTGAGTCGCCTCGCGGCTCCGACTCGAATTAACTTTGAGAGAATCTGACAAGTTTTCTGCAATGAAGGAAGAGATTAGGCATAACTTGGCTACCAAAAACAGGACTACTCAATTACTAAAATCACAAAAAGAAAAATTAATTGAAAAGGATAAAAATGTAAAAAAAATAGAGGAAATTCTACAAAAACTTACAGCTTAAAATTACAAACTGAGATTGTTCTAGGAAAGGAAATTCACCCTCCTCCATACATACACTCGGAATTAAAAATACGTCTGTAAAAAGTAAAGAGAATAGATCACACAACAAAAAAACAAATTAAGAAACATTTACTATAGCAGTACTGGAAAGTGGAAAGGAGATGCCGCAATAAAGAAACTAGCTAAACAAGCAAGAGTTACAGATAAAGTCGCTAAGGAATATTCAACAAAACAAGCTTTGTGGCAAATATATAGGGCTCCTTTAAAATATATTCCACGGTCAACGAGTGTGAATAGTAACAGCGCAAAACTTAATGACTTGCATGAAGCCGATCTGTTATTTTTGCCACATGATACAATTGGTAGAAAACCTACAAATATGCACTTACAGTCGTCGATGTGGCGAACAGGTACAAGGAAGCTGAATCCCTTACTGATAAAACAGCAGTTCAAGTAGCTAATGCTTTTAAGAAAATCTACAAAAGGGGCTGTTGGTCTTTCTAAAAATAATCAAGAAGGTTGACCACGGAAAGATTTTATGGCTAGTGTTAACACTTTAATGAAAAACCACAATGTTAATATTCAGAGGGGTGAAGTTGGGGACCATAGATCGTAAGCGATTGCAGAGCGATTTAATAGAACTTTAGCTAAACGCTTATTCTTTCATAAGTATGCTAAGGAAATGGCGAGCCTCCATGTGGGCATTGCATTGAGTCGCCTCGCGGCTCCGACTCGTTAGAGTGGGTTAAAAGGCTACCTGAAGTTGTAAACCATTAAATAATGAAGAAACCAGATAAATTGACTCTAAACCTAAAGATGCGATTAAAAGTGACTGCAGCAAAACAAGCTTTGGGGCATAGTGAAAATGTCAGTCCATACCAAATCATCATCCTTTCACTCTTTATTGCAGATTTGTGTCGACAACACCGGCTAGCAGATACCAATGAAAAACTCTTTAATGAACTTTTGCATGCTGTGATGCCGCTGATATGGCAAAAATCGTGTGATTGAAAGCTTGGATGCATGATCAAAAGAAAGGAGACTGTAAAATGTATCTTAAAAAGATTAATGTTGCTTGGAATTCCATTGTTGTTGTATTTATCATTTTTCTGAGTGTGTCATAGAATATACATTACCCACATAAAATCAGTGTTCTTTTTATTCTTTTCAATTTCCTTGATTTTAATTTTTTCTATCGAATAACCCTGATGGTATAAGCGATCCTGAAGGAGTGATCCTGAAGGGGTAATCTTAAGGGCTGATCTTAAGGGCTGATCTTGGAGGGGTAATCTTGGAGGGGTTGATCCTCAAGGTCCGATCCTGGAGAGGTAATCCTAGAGGGGTAATCTTGGAGGGGTGATCCTGGACGGTAGATCTTCAAGGGGTGATCTTGGAGGGGTTGATCCTAGAGGGGTGATCCTCGAGGGGCTGATCCTGGACGGTAGATCTTCAAGGGGTGATCTTGGAGGGGTTGATCCTCAAGGTCCGATCCTGGGGAGGTAATCTTGGAGGGGTAATCTTGGAGGGGTGATCCTGGACGGTAGATCTTCAAGGTCCGATCCTGGGGGTGATCCTCAAGGTCCGATCCTGGGGCTGATCTTCAGGTCCGATCCTGGGGCTGATCTCAAGGTCTGATCCTGGGGCTGATCCTCAAGGTCCGATCCTGGGGCTGATCCTCAAGGTCCGATCCTGGGCTGATCTCAAGGTCCGATCCTGGGGCTGATCCTCAAGGTCCGATCCTGGGGCTGATCTTCAAGGTCCGATCCTGGGCTGATCCTCAAGGTCCGATCCTGGGCTGATCCTCAAGGTCCGATCCTGGGGCTGATCCTCAAGGTCCGATCCTGGGGCTGATCCTCAAGGTCCGATCCTGGGGCTGATCCTCAAGGTCTGATCCTGGGGGTGATCCTGCACCCACTCACTACTTATATATATATATATATATATATATATATATATATATATATACATATATATATATGTATATATATATATATGTATACATATATATATATATATATTATATATATATATATATATATATATATATATATATATATATATTCATATATATATACATATATATATATATATATATATATATATATATATATATATATATATATGTATATAAACATATATATATATATATATGCATATATATAGATACATAGATGGATACATAGATATATACATAGATAGATACATGGATAGATACATGGAAAGATGCACATATACATACATCGATAGCTACATAGATACAGTAGATAAATAGGTAAATACACAGATAGATACATGGATAGATACATAGATATAGATCGATCGATCGATCGATTCATTTTCATTGCTATGTTCTTAAAATACTTTACGTTCAAAAAGTTCCAAATCTCATAAACTGCACAAAATAGTCACGAGAAAGGGGAGTAGAAAGTTCTAGGTAAATTGATTAACTGTGATCAAAATAGAAGGCACCTCGTTAAAAACTGAAACAAGAACACTTAAAAATATAATTCTCCTTTAATTTTCGGTGCAGTCCTTACATATCTAAAATCGTTATAATCGGTAAATTACCTTTAAAGGAAACTTTATTTAAAAGCCAGCTGTCGTGTTAACGTAGCTATTATAGGAGAACTAAATCGAATAGTGAGGATGTATTCTTAGGGGTCCCAAAATAATCAATTGTTTTTTCTTCTTCTACCTATTGATTTCGTTAGTTTGCCACAGATATATTTTTCCACATGCATCCTACTACCATACTGATCAATAATTTGGTTTCATTTATTATGCTTAATAATTGTGTTCATATGTGACTACCTATTAGCCAATCAGTTTTCAGAAATTAAACAAAGATACTTATGAGTGTCTGATAACATTCAAATCGGTTGAATCTTGAAATTTCCCAGTGCGTGTATGGAAAAGGAATGAACACTGGCTGCAGTAGACAATCTGTCTAATTAGGGTTTTAAATTTTGTGCATAACGTTCCGTATTTTTTTCGGTTAGGATGATCATTCCCTTGTCTTATCAAAATAATAATTTTATATTGCAGCGTGTACTCTTTGGATAAACAATAAGTTATTTTGTTAAAATGTTATGAGAAATTGAAGTAAAACGTACATAAAACGCTGTTATTTTTTATATTACAAGTAAGACAACCAAAAGAAGTGTTCTTTCTTTCTTAGTGGACGCCCCTCTGCCTGACATTGGGCATACAATACGACATCCGCTGTCAACGATAATACCTTTCAGTAAAGACGAGAATACATTTCTAATCAGATTTGGTCCTGTTTTTCTGCTAATATTTTTCCTGTTTTGCAAAAAAATTGGACAATAACCAAAGTTATATCTACGTCCGTTAGAATGATTTCTTTTTTCATCGTCAGTTGCATTTGTTGTACACTAAATTTGAGGATGTCAGTGGATTTTGATTTTTCTTGATTTTTTGTCATCCTTTTACGTGAAAATTATTTGATGTAGGCCAAGCACATTACTGATGTCGTGTCCTCTAGTCTTATACATGTATCTTGCGAAGAATCGGCCTATGAATATGATTAAGATAAAGGTTTTAATAAATATAACATCAGATTACAATTCAAATTTGAAACTAACAAGTATCTTTTGTAATTACAAAATATTTCAAATTAATTTAAAATTTTACAAACTATAAAGTTACGGAAGCAGGTGGCAAAAAGTTATTTTAATTTCAAAAATACAATAAACGATAAACTACGTAAGAACTATCATCCAACTCCGTTAGAAATTGGCTATTTTACAGCATTTTGAGGTTTAAAGTTTTACTGAAATAATTAATTTTCTAGAATCACAACTTGATTGGTTTGTCGAGTATTGTGTAAATATTTTAAACAATCAGAAACTTTGGATTGTATTGCATTTTGACTCGTCGTACACTAATGGTTGTACCGTACTACTCCGAGCATTAAAGTATAATTTTTTTTTTTTAATAATTAGTATATCAATTTTAAAATATTCTCACGAAGTTTCGCTAGGTGTAAAGGCATAACCAAGGTGGAGTGATATCTAAAAACTCCATCACTAAATTTTGGCGATGCTTACAAATATATATTCGTTTCTTACAGTTTATTTCCCGAAAATTTATAGTACAGTGTATACTAGTATCTTCCGCTACTTACACTTTAATTACGGAATTTCGCCATGTGGAAAGTTGCCCACACCGTCCCCCTCCCCCACCCCCCCCCCCCCCCCTTTCCCCTCCTGACTCACACTGAATACGTATTGAACGATAATGGAAAGTATGACCTCGCTTGTCCATTACAATACGAACTTGAAACAAGTTTTGAATTCCAGGCTGTTGTTTGAAATCTTTTGCACACACCAGTGAATAAAACTACTGATAATCACAGTATTCTTTGTGCAACTGTGGAAAATATTCAATAATATTAAGCATGTGATTTCGTGAGTACTTCCTGAATCTTTTCCTTTATCATGACATAAACGCCAAAACAACACAAATTTACGCTCAAATAAATTCAATTGTTGTCGCACTTTTCTATTCTATATATCAATGTTCCTTGAAAAAAAAGTCTCCCGGATAATCCTCTTGAATCCCAACTGGTACAAAGGGGTTTAAACCATGCAAAATTGCGACAACTAATTTTGTCAAGGATTGTAGGTTCTAAAGCTCATAAAGTTCGCAACACAAGAAGTAAGGTGCGTTTATTGTTCACACTGTTATCAAAACAAAAGTAACTTGGTCAACAAATAACACAGGAATACGTAAATCCTAGAGGATTTATTTGTTGGATCAGGAATCTTACAAAAAGTGTCGTAAAGAAAAATATAATTCTTTGTATATGCATTTCATACCTGTATCTTAATATAAAAAGCCAGTGCTCTTCACGTTGCGGCAGTCCATTTGGAGAAAGCGAAATAATTCAAAGTAACAGCGTATTTAGATACTTTAATTAATAAACAACTTGAATCCTTCATTATAACTGTTTTGAACAAGGTCGAGGGCGAAAATTGCATTTTAGAAACCCCATAGGTTTTGCAAGTTAAACATATTTGTTTTTTACCGCAAACCTGTTAAACGAAGAATTTCATTATAAGTACCATGCATAATACTCTTGCTTAAGTTTTAATAGCTTTGAAATCTTCTATAGTAAATAAACAAATGCTTCCTAACCAGTAATCTTAGGAAAAAGGTAATCTCACCAAGATATATAAGTACAGCATCAAGCAGGAAGGGATGTACATTACAGAGTTGCTTAGTTATAATCGTCACCATTACCCATAGACTTCATTTGACGAGAAAGCTGGACAGATACTTTTCACAGAGAACTCTATTACAGAACAAGCAAAAGAAACAGTCCCTCTAGCCCTGAACAACAATCCCGGACAAAAGTCTTGGCAGTTTCCCACCTTCTCCCGATTCAATGTTGGCATGTGCTTCGCAAGAAAGTTTTGGATAATATATCTGCAACATTGAGGAGAGGTATAAAGGAAAGAAAAAAGGGCCAAGTACTTTTGTCCGGAATTAAAGGTCGATTCAATGACATAAATTGACCAGGTTATTAAGGTCATTCGGTTTTACACACGTTATTTAGATTTGCATGCGTATCCGTCAAAAATTGATACTTGAAACATGTAAAACATTTATCGTGTTTTTCCTATTCAAACTTTTCAGTTTATTATAAACAAATCAGAAAACTGTAGTTTTTAGGAACATGTGTTTAAAAGGAAGCTTCATTTCCAGTCAATGAAAATATATACGGAAAAGCAGACGCACTTGGAGCTATAACGCACACAGACGCTAAGGCGGAAAATTCATGATCTATCATTGCCGAGAAATCATGTTACCTGGGGTGTACTTTCTTTCTGAAACATCAACACACTTTTAAGATGTTAAAGTAGATCGATTTTTCAGAGGCAGTTGTGTTTTGTTAATCTTCATCTCGGATACAGTATTCCTATTTTATATCAATTCAGTCAGATATACCTTTTTCCAAATGCATGATGTATCTATTTTCAAAACATGAATTATGTTTAATTGCCTATAAACTTGCTTTAAAATATAATAGGCATTTAATGCTATTAAAAACTGTAGAAAAAGATTAAAAAGGAAGTTATATAGCTACGTATTATATTTCAAGTTGCTGTCCACTGGAGACGAAAATGGATAATAATTTTCTGTCTGTCATAAATTGTCAATGTTCCGTTCTTTATGAGAGCAACGTTTCCATGATAACCACGCTGCTTTCATAGAAAGGGTGGAGAAATAATGATGAGCCAAGAAAGATCATGTCAGTGCCACTCATTAAGAATATTAGGCAGATGTTATAATAAACTTGAACATCGAATATATTGCACATAACTTACTGTTCGTGTACTGCACCACGTGTTTCCTTTCATCCTGTTTTCATGTTTAAAAGACAAAATATTTATTAAAATGAATGAAGAAATGTTATGTAAGGCTAATTAAATAGTGGCACAGTAATTTTGCAATATAAATCCATTTGAATTGATTTATTTTCGTGGGTGTGGGAAACATCCTTGGCTATTGGCGAATAGTGCATGGCAAAGAGTAGATATGGTCGGATGACAGTGTTAAGGAAAATATGGAAATGTAATACTCTAGTCAATACTCCTCATTAGTACCAATTGACCCCCTCCCACGCCCTTAATCCAAATTAACCCCAATCAAAATGTATGTGTGGTTTACCAACAATCCATCCACTGTTGTGAAATATTGTTCTAGATGTTTGCAAAACATTTTTGGAAGCTATTCAATATATTATGTAAATCACTGACAAATCATACCTGTTTAAATCAATTTACTGATATATCTTTTAAATTTGCAGCACAAAAAAAAAATACTTCATTAAGATTAAGAAGTTCCACTTTACAAAAATACACAAGGACTTCAGTGTTCCTTCAAGTCCGATATCAGTCGAGTCGTAGAAGAGCTTTTGCTTTCGTTTTTTCAAACAAAGACTAGAAACATACGTTGAATTATATGTATACAGCACATATATTTATCCCTCTTCAAAATCTATGGTATCTGCCGATCATTCTTCATATCAATCCAAATCTCTTAGAACCAATCTTTATCATTATTTTCATTCCATTGCAGCTATGGAATAATTAGATAATTATAACTATCAGCTAACTTTCGAGGTAAAATTGGTCGGTAGAAAGGCCCGGGAAATCAGTCAACTTTGCATAGGTAAATCAACAATAAAGTTTAGAGTATGTTGTTCATTACCTAGATGATTCATGTAAAAATTAATAATAGCATACCCAATTAAGCATAACGATTTCTTCCGAAAAATGCAAATTAATTAGACAAGTGATCTGACCAATCAATCAATTTAAGCCTCTATACGCTCTACTACTTGTTACTTTATCAGAATTGTAATCTTCGCAGAAAGGTACACAATATTTAGTTTTCTTTTGGTTTGAGTATGTATATAAGCAATGCGCCATAATCTTTTGTAGAAAAGTTGTTTGATATTTATTAGAACATGGACAGTGAGTTTTCATTGTTAAAACTGTAGGAGAAATCGATAGATACGCTAATTTGTTCCACCAACGTTGATCACAACAGTGTACGTGAGGATTTTCATTCTTGAGGATAACGTCCCGTAGTATTATCGATCAGGAGGAACACTTTTTATACTTAAACAATTGTTTTATATTGGAAAGCTTAAATCTGGGATAAGAGGTAAGGGTTATTTGTTAAATATTCATGGGAAATCGATAAAAGAGTACAGAAAATCGACAATAAGCTACGTATTAGGTATCGTACTGATCACCTTTGGGGCACTCGATTTAATATTAAGTACATGCCTAATGCGTTATTTCTGTATTACTTGCAGAACGCACACAATAAGGAAATCAGCTGTAAACGCTGACGTCATTCAAGACATCAGGTGTTCTATTCCTACAAATTTCAAACAGTCAGACCCGACTAGATAAATAAGCAGGTCACGCCACACTTTCCCTTTTGATTTTCTTAGTTCTGAAAACCAGTACTATAGTAAGTTGATTGTGCTGACTCCTGATTAATGTAACTATAAATATTACTGTTAAAATTTTAATAACATTAAACAGCTCAGCACTAACTAAAATTAGTACTGACTCCTAATTAAACTAACTAAGATTCTATCAGTAAATTTTAAATACATTAATCAGAAGTCAGCACAATTAACTTGCTGTACTACTTCTGCCTAATAAATAATTGAAAAGGAGAGTTTAAAAATGTTAATTTTACTTGTGGTGAGAAGATTAGCAAATCTGCTTTTTCTTAAAGTCAAATTTCCCATAGTAGATTATTGACATTTATTGTGAGAAGTATAAATAATACAATAATTGCTTGATTGATCTGTTTTTAAAATCAGTTTTAATTTAAAGAAAAAAGATTTGTAAGCTTATCTCAGGTGTCCGCATCAGGCATAACATCATTTTCTCGCAAGCAGTTTTAAAATGAATCTCTGTCTTTGCAATAGAATAAACAAGCCCATTTCATTTGCTCTCTGAAATCTTCAGAAGTGAATTGTACTTTTGTGAAAGAATCCAAACACTCCGGTTTGTATGCCAACCACTAAAAGCCGATTCACTAATCGTGCATTTTCCAAGGCCCGCATTCTTGGTATGCGATCGAAATTTCAACTTTTTTGTTGCGGAACAATGATCAATGATAAACAAAGTTTCATCTCCCATAAAACGTTTATAAAAAGCTTCTATTGTTTCATGTAAAAAAGCATTTTCCATATTACAAAGGTACATTTCATCATCTCCCCAAATCCATTTTCTCTTTTGATATGTTCGATTTCATTTAATTCTCGGGAAAATTATAACAATATGTTCAAAAAAGTGTAAGAAACCACCTTCCTCTTGGGGAGTTATTATTGAATTATGTTTTACCACAACCTGTTTTCCTTAATATTAAGGCGAAATGTGGAAACAATTCACTAAAAGAATTCATTTTTATTTCAGTAAACAGAACCTAAAAATCTTCCATTTTCTATATTAAGTTGCGCATCCATAATAACATAGATGTAACATACTAATTATCCTGCTGCTTTGGCAGTTCTCTCAAGTTGAATCGAGATTCTTCCTGGGCAGTTTTCAACTCGCCGTCCACTTTCATGCAGATTATTATGGTCAGTGCTTCTCATATCTAACCAAAGGGCATATTGTGTTGTTAAAAAGCGATATAATTTAGAGCTTTTGCCACATGCATTCCATGTTCGGTGACCGAATCGCCAAAATATTTGTCTATTTCATTCCAATGTTCGTATCTGTAAAGTCCATGAGCGTAAAGTTAATTTGGTTTGCCTTCTATAGTAATTGCTGTTTTCTTAATCTTTTGGCTATAATACTTTTTGGTGTCTCTATTGTAAGCGGCACCACCACCACCGTCAGAGGGATCTACAAAGATAACCAGGATGCCTTTCATACTTCTAGCAGGAGTATTAAGATTGATATTCCAAATAATATCGCTTTTGTTTAACGTTATTTGTCTATGGCGAAGAACACTTTATTAACATATAACAGTTGGTGATTTATATTGGTCTCTTATCATTCAGGCTAACTCCGGAATGGTAACCATTTTGTATTACACACTAATTCCAGCTATTACATAAGATGCATTAGTATATGTGCTCTTTAAAACTCTGGAATAATTATTGAATGTTTATTCATAAATCACTCGATTACCCAAACCCAATTGATAAAATGACATATGATCTCGAAGCATTTCAAAATCTAAAGGAATACAAAATCTGTTGTCATAAGCTAGCGCAATAAACTGATCTTTCCTGTCAGTTAAACCTGCGTTTTTATTACCAGCATTCTCTCTTAGCTTCCCAATATTATCCGCTAGAGTCCCATTTTTATTGAGATGATATCCCTGATATGACGTATTCATCAGTCGATTTTAAAGTAACCACATATCTTTATAACAATGGAAAACATCTGCGTCATCAAGTGAATAAACTTCGTTACCTTTGATTTTTAAGGCAATTCTTTAACAATGGCTATTCCTATATTGTTGACAATGGTTCTATTATGGTTATCTTCTAAGGTTAACCTTAAAGAGAATGATAATTTTGTAGTCTCCGGCACTATAACATCATCAGAGCTTAAATTTGAAAACTGTACCGTTAATGATTGATTCTAATCAATTGTACTTGGATTATTTGTGATTATAACAGTTTGCCTTGCACTTTTAATGGCAAAAGGATTTTTTATTTTACGATAAGGATTCAATTTGTGTCCATAGTTTCCGACATACTTATTTGTTAAAAAATTATTATGTTTAAAAAAACAATTATGGCAAAAGGAATCGAATCAGAAAATCTTAATTATTCTAAAGTTATAAGATATTGATGATTTTGAGGACACCCAGGACTATAAGTTTGATGAAGTAAACGATCTTGGTTGGCTCCTAAATACTTCATGAAACTATCAAGATAGGCTTGATATGCAGCGTTCAAATAATTTGAGTTTATCAGGACAACAAATTGAATTATAAAAACCAAAGTAGATGCATTCAATAATGCTATTGAAGAAAATTTGAAACTGAAATCAACTTTGATTGAATATGGAAAAATTACATATTATGGTGGGAAACTTTATTTCAACGGTAAGGAACTTACCTATAAAAATGACAACCTCAAAATTTGTATTGATAGCTACGTTGAGGGGAAAATACGGCACTGATTCATAAAAAGTGATCTAAAATCTACTGATTACCAAGCCGCCACCAAGTTGAATCCAAAGGTTCGAGATTAACAACATAAGTCAACCATTAGTCAACACACAACCAGAAGAAATACCAATGCAAGATTTACCACAAACTGCTCTTATTCTTGAACAGATAATAGACGAATTAAATGAACTTATATGTGCAGGATGAGGATCAACTCAAAGTAAAGGGCGTCCCCTTTTTGAGCTGCTAGAATTAAATGAAGCTTTACCTCGAAAGACAAGAGGAGAACTAGTAGAATCTTTCAGATCTTAAAGAAATAGGAGCAGGGACACTAGAAGCCCTTCCGGGTATCATCGGAGCCGCGGCATCGTGGTTATTTGATCTGTTAAGCGGTTCTGTTTGATGGCTAGCTGAACATGTCAGGGCTTTTATTACTGCTGTAGGGTTCTTGATTCGTATGTATCTACAAAAAGAACTATCTTCTTAGTACCCCATAAAGCATATAACCAATTCCAGTGATGGTTAAAATTCCAACAACTAGGGTTGCCTTTTCATTTTCATGATTTACTGCATCTGTGAGTAAGACTGAAGGACTACTCAACTCCAGGGCGGGTATAACTCCCTTGGATCGCATGCCTCCCTCGGGTCCCTCGGTTTCCTCGAGTCGCATGGCTTCCTCAGGCCGCTGGGCTCCCTGTGGTCCCATGGCTCTATGGGATCGCATGGCTCACTGGGGTCGCATGGCTCCCTGTGGTCGCATGACTTCCTTGCCGGGTGCATGTTCGGAATCAACGTGAGGCTTAAAAGCTAAACGAACCACATTTGTCTTTGTTAATTCCGCTATTTGGATGTTGTTTTTATAGTCTTCGTATTTTGCAATGCGTAAATTCATATCCGAAGGTATAAGGTACAGGTCTTCCCCAAGTATGAAGTTTAGACTACTTCGTGCACATTGCAAAGAATCTTGATAGCGATCTATGCCGCATTTTAGATCAACAGGTGAGTTAATACAATCTTCAACAATATTCAGAAATTGTCGACGCGCATTAGTTCCGGTCCCTGGAGCGAGTATGTTTGTTTTTGTATGAACTTCTTCTCCTAGTATAGCATAAACATATGTTAGGATAGAATCATTGATCCTTTCTACGCCGATATTGTAAATCCGTCAGGTCCCCGATGAACATGATACATCTCCTCATCCGCATCGTATATTTCTTTACCTTTATCGAGAATAAACCCTTTCCAAGCATTACTTACACTATTACTGTGAGCCATATATGCAACGGTATACATCGAAGGGTGATCACCAAAACTCATCTATGTAGCACTCGAATAATCATTCCGTCTATCATACGGGTTGTTTAAGCTATAATGATCATAATCATTGTCAGGCACTGGAATATAACCACCATCATATTAGTATACAGTTTCCAACGAATTGCTGTGATTAACTTTATGTTGTTTTTATCTGAAACGGGGTGAAACATGAAACTGTCCACATATATTTTCATTGGCAGACATATCTATGCTTTTCTCGAAAGCCGACCAATAATTTTGAAATGGAGTAGGACAGCCCATTTTTTTAATAATCTGAGCTGATAATACACGTGAAATTTATAGACACTTTTAATCTTGGGATTTTCATGATTTACATGTACATAAGATATTCCACAACCCGTTTTCGTCATCCATATATCAATTTCATTGATTTTTCCAAAAGCCTATAGGCTGGCTACTCCACAAATTAACAATTTTATCAGATGTAACATGAGATAACTTGTACTTCCCAAAACATTTGTGGACAACTGGCGGGGAAACTCTTACTATCAAATATGTATATACCTTATTGTGTAAAATAAGTTTCACTATCACTAACTCCAGGACTTGTTGGCTTATATACGCTGCTTATTTTATATCGTTTTAAAAAATTACTTTGAAATGCTGTTGGTAATGTTTTCATTTAACTTTTTCATATTAAAAAAACAAACTGCATCATACATTTAAAATTAAAGATTTTGATCAACCAATAATATTAGAACAACCTATTGCCAATCGGAATTCAAGTGGTTTCCATAATTGTAAGTCATATATTGGGTAGGGGACTATAACGATTCAAGGGGAGAAAGAATACAAATTAGAACCAATAATATAATTACTGAAATACCATTAGAGGCCGAACTTTCTGCAGCTGTATGACGTAATAACCAGACAAGTTACATGGATGGAAACTAACGTCAACAGAAAAACAGGACAAGCAATCATCTTAATTCTACCAGAGAAGTATATTTCACTTAAATTTTCTGAAAATCTTGCAGATTTATTTAGTATGGATTATGGATGGTTGTCAGATGAAGAACACATTAGAAGGATACATTTTCAACCATTCAAAGCTATCTATTTGCACTGCAATCAGATTTCCTCAAGTGATCATTTTTTCAATGGAAAACTCTCAAATCTTTTAGAAATTATTTCTGTTGACGCTAAACCTTTTGGGAGTAGTATGCATATTGATTACTTCGGCAGCGTTCGCAAAGGAAAAACTTTGATACCGGGCTCAATTAGTGAATTTAAGTTTAGTATAACAGATTCCAAAGGACAAGAGATCAACAACTACGGTCTACCTGTAATATTAACTTTGGAAATAACATTTGTTTTTTCTAAATACATTTAAATAAAATGAGTATCTTTGGCCCAGAATTTGATTCTATAATATTGATGACAAATTGACAAAGCTAAAAGCAGATGTAAATATTGAAATACTTAAGGCAAAAAATATGGAGAGATAAGTACAGGAAGAGCACCTAACTCCGAAAATACTGTTTATATGAAGATGATTATATAACTATTGAATGGAATGGAACATATAAGCAACCAAGATTCATGCAGAAACGTGTCTTGGCTAACAGAGGAAGTATTACTACTTATGGATGTAGACTTAAGGCACTAATCGCGCCGCCAGTATGGAGGCTGGAAATTATTAATGAAATCAATGGTATTTTGTAGTGCTGTTGGAACAAAACATAAAACATTTGACTTTAATATTCCCACGTACTTTGAATGCGGCATATGCGCTAAAAAAAATGTGCAAATTTATTGAGGAGCAAATTATATTTGTTACGAAATTAAATATATTGAAACTAAATTTTGATATATGTAAAATATGAATAAAAAGAAGATTTGAAGCCATTGCGGCCGAGTGCTCGTGATTATCCAAATATTTATCCTCAATTGTAAGAAAATCCCACTTACGTAAACGCATATAGGTTGCAAAAAATTGATGATAATCAAAAGGAAACAGTAAGGCGAGAGTCATTACATAAAACGTATACAAAAATATATTAGTCTATACAGAAGCTGCTGCAGAAGTGGCAGCCATTGCTGGCGGTTCAATTGCAATCGCCTCTTTATCAGGTGTTGTAACGGCGCCTATATTTATAATTTGGAAGGGTTTGCAATTAGTTGCGGTATCGGAGTAATTTTCTCGAAATATTTTTTGCGAGTATTAGGCAAGAAAGTTAAAACGCATAATGAGATTAGAGTTCTAGTTATTTTTAAACTGAATACTATATCAAGTTATATTTCAGAAGCCTTACAAGATGATACTATACGTCAAGAAGATTTCGAATTAATTTTGAAAGAATCTGAAAAGCTTTGCAATAAAGGAAGAGATAAGACATAAATTGGCTGCCAAAAAAGACACTGCTTAATTACTTAAAGCAGATTAAAGAGGTTAAAAAAGACAAACAGAGAAAATTCTATAAAAACTTACAGGTTGAAATTACGAACTGAGATTTTTCTAGAAAAATAAATTCACCCTCCTTCATACATATATTGAACACAAATTATGAAAAAAATATGCTTGCAAAAAGTAAAGAGAATGGTCACAGAACGAAAAACAAATTAATAAACATTTACTATAGCAGTACTGGAATATGGAAAGGAGATGTCGCAATAAAGAAACTAGCTAAATAAGCTAGAGTTACAGATAAAGTCGCTAAGGAATATTGAACAAAACAAGCTTTGTGGCAAATTTACAGGGCTCTTCCAAAAATATTCCATGGTCAACGAGTGTGAATAGTACCAGCGCAAAACCAATGACTTGCATGAAGCCGATCTATTCTTTGCCACATGATAAAATTGGTATAAAAAAAAACCTACAAATATGCACGTACAGTCGTCGATGTGGCGAGCAGGTACAAGAAAGTGAAACCCTGTACTGATGAAACAGCAGTTCAAGTAGCTAACGCTTTTGAGAAAATTTACAAATGGGGTCCGTTGACCTTTCCAAAAATAATCAAGGCTGACCCAGGGAAAGGATTTATGGCTAGTGTGAACAAAAGATTTGTCCCAATTTCCAAATGGCGAATCCATATTTTACCATTATATGCCATTCGACTCAATATTGTATGTGTGCCATTCGACTCAATCAGAGCCAATCGACTTGTTGTAAATGGTGCAATTTGTAGGTTTGTCATTCATTGAAAAATAATTTCTTTAATACAATACGACCAAAAACAGATTTGTCCCAATTTCAATGAAGCATTTTTGGAAGAACCAGACAACAAAAGGTAAAAATCTTTATATATTTCATTGCAAAAAAGCAATCAGGTAAAGTAAAGGACCACCATTTCCCTGGTCGGTTTTTTGTAAGAGTAGGTCAACAGAGTGGGTTAAGGGTTACCTGAAGTTGTAAAACATTAAACAACGAACAAACTGGATTAATTGACAGTAAAATTTATAGTTACATTAATCAGAAGTCAATTAACTTACTATACTACTAAACCACAAGTAATTAGGATCAAATGTCCATTATCTATGGCTCCATTGTATTTGTTCTCCTGTTGGTCAAGAGGTGTTGTGTAGTTGGTGTTGAGTATCATATTAGCAATGGATGAAGTCCTTATTGTGTAGTTAAACACTTATTTTAATTAAGATAAGTGGTATCATTACCAGCTACAGTAAGTTTGTGGTTATGATTTGCTGGAGCAAATTGTTAAGAAAAAAGACAAGTCATGAACAGTGGGCACACAATTTTCCGCTCATATTTGTCTCTTTTCATAATGTTTACATATACGTAATATCATGCAGATATCCCTACTTTCATTCTTGGTATAAGAACACATTTTATATACGAGTTACACGTATTGTTCAGAGATTAATTGGTTCGGTAAACAATCAATGCACTCAAAATTTATATTTACTATTCATGAGATACATTTAAAGTCAATGGTGGTCAAGCGTTTTTGTTTTTTTACTGAATCGCCAAAACTAACCAAAAACAGTTGTTGGGGAACAAAGGAGCATGTACACAACATGTTTTGTTGATATTTTCCCTTTTCTTTTTATTTGACGGTTTTTTTGCTCATATTTTGTTCTTTTTCTGCTTACATTTTCTCCCTTCTTTTCTGCACATATTTTGTCTTTTCTTACTGTCACAAATTGATATGGTGATTATACAATTCCGTACAATTATTTCTCTTAGTACTCTCTTAACAGGGAAGGCACTAGATTTATATTCTCAAATACCAGTATCATAAGCCAAAGATTATAAGAGATTAAAATCGGCACTACTTTTCAAATATCAATTGACTACCAGAGGTTGTAGGCAAACATTTAGAACAGCCAAGTGTGAATCTGGGGGCAGTTATGCATTTAGAACAGCCAAGCGTGAATCTGGGGGCAGTTATGCATTTAGAACAGCCAAGCGTGAATCTGGGGGAAGTTATGCATTTAGAACAGCCAAGTGTGAATCTGGGGGAAGTTAGGCTTAGTATTGTGAATGATTAAGGGCTTATGTTTTGCGAAGGGTGGAGTTGAGTGAAATAGAAAGTGCGTACGATGGTATTCTTGATTATCTCGTCATGCAAGAACGTATATCAACAAGTGGTAGCGAAGAGTTAGCATTGTTTTTTAAAGAAAGATATCAACAGAATGCAAATTAAATGTGTGATCTAGCAGATAAATATATGGAAGCACACAGGTTTGAAAATAGAAGCAGGTGGCAATTCGTTTCTGCACCTGAAAGACAACAAAATCAGGCAAAAGTGAAAAACATTCCAAAGACACAACGCTACAATCGGGGACAACTAATTACAAAGCAAGATATAATAGGGTACGCTACATTTGTCGCAAACTAGGGCACATTGCCAAAGGTCGTAGGCAAAATAAATTCAAAAGAAGTTCCCAAGAAAGAGGAGCCAGTCTTCAAGACACTCAGGTACAACAAGAAGTAAGAGACATTAAAGAAACGAAGATTGATGGTAACTATGTTGAATGTTGTGTACATGTTTCTTCAAAATTATGTCACTTAAATAATTCAGTAAAGCTGGCCTGTGGCGCCTGTGGCAATTAGCTTCCTGTTATGAGCGTTGCATGTAGCTCGGGTAATAAGATGCCAGTAAGTGAAGGCACAAGTGAAGAATATTATAACTCCCTGGTTCTATAAAAATGAAAAGGTATATCATTTTAAAAGGTTTGATCAATTTTGGCGTATCATTTACATTTCACCTAAAAAAAGGTCAAAATATGACAGAACAAACGACATAATATGGGCAGAGAAAAAGAACTACTTTTCATATGAAGGTGAATCATCTAGAACTGAAATCACAATCCTGGTTTGCCTTGAAGGGATATTAGATAAGTTCTTGACTGATTAGTACTTGGCTACTAAAAATATTTATGCATTACATGCATAAGGCTGAAATTGTGCAATGTCCATAAATGATTGATGGACCATGAAGAAAAAAAGAATATCTTTAAAAGCTATTTCATGAATAATTGGCAATAAATACAGACAACCCTCGCTGATTTTTGTTTTATTTAAAAATTGAGATAATGATTTGGCAATTATTACATGATGATTTTCATGACGTCTATAATGTGTCAGAAAATATAATGATCTTGCCATCTACAAAATACTGCATCTACAAGTCAAGTGGAACAAATAAGCAGATAAGAGAGAGACATGTTACTTAGTTTTAAGTGTACCGCTGGTAGAAGTCACGTTTTCAAACTAATTTGTGAAACACAAGAATTGATATTTTTCCAATCAAGTACGATTATAAATGATATTTTGCACAGACTCACAATCAGTCTGGGGATATTCTCGAACGAGTCTGCCATTCATTATATTAGGAACTGTATATAGATTGTTACTGTATATGAACGAGTTCGCCGTTAATGATATTAAGAGCTGTACATGCATATAGATTGTTACTGTATATGAACGAGTCCGCCATTACTGATATTAAGAGCTGTACATACATTGTTACTGTATATGAACGAGTCCGCCATTACTGATATTAAGAGCTGTATATAGATTGTCACTGTATATGAACGAGTCCGCCATTGTATATGAACGAGTCCGCCATTACTGATATTAAGAGCTGTATATAGATTGTTACTGTATATGAACGAGTCCGCCATTAATAATATTAAGAGCTGTACATAGATTGCTACTGTATATGAACGAGCAATTTTTAATTAAAAGAAAAATCAGCGAGGGTTGTCTGTATTTATTGCCAATTATTCTTGAAATAGCTTAAAAGATATTCTTTTTTGTTCATGGTCCATCAATCATTCATGGACATTGCACAATTTCAGCCTTGTGCATGTAATGCATAAATATTTTTAGTAGCCAAGGACTAATCAGTCAAGAGCTTATCTAATTTCTCTTCAAGGCAAACCAGGATTGTGATTTCAGCTCTAGATGATTGACCTTCAAGTGAAAAGTAGTTCCGGCTGTGAGTGTATTATCATTGGGGCACTGTATTTGTCTCAATGCCAACTTCCTAGTATATGGATTGACTTTTGATAGTTTACCAAATTAGGCATATGCTATAACCTGGATGTGGACTCGTGCCTTTGGACTGGATCTTAAGGTGACCCATATATCTGTGTAAACAAGTGAAACATTTTTAGGTCTTTGAATGAAAATGTAAAATATGAAGACAACGTTGATGTGGTAAGTCATGACTTAGCATAAATGTTTTTGATATTTTCTATTTCCCATACGGGAAAGATAAAATATACTTCATAAAGTCAATGTACAAAAGTATATACTTCGAATGGGGCCTGTGGGGATGTCCTCCGTGCAAAGGCCTGTAAAACCATATGAAAAATAAAATATACATGCATGTGCCCTCTTTAAAAGTCTGAGCATCCCTCCTCATCCCTTAAAAAAATGGTCATGCTTTAGAACTAGGTGGTAGGTCAACAATCTTTAACAATTTCAATTACCTCGTCTTCAGTGGGGACAAGCTATGCACTTCATCAAAGCTACTGTACATTTATCATGGGATCTTCTGAACTATGATTCCAAAGGTCATCAGGAACTGGTAACCTCAGAAACTTCAGGGAGTTACATTTCCAAGCTCACTCTCATATCTGTTATTAGCTTTTTATGAAATACATTGGCCATTTCATTATGGAAATTTACATTCCATTCTATTCACATTACTCCATACGTCTTAAACAGTTAGGCTTCCCCAATCAAACTCAAATTTTTGAGTCAAAGTCCAGATTCATATGACATAATTAATCTTATCTCTGCTGGATTCTCTCACAAAGATTCTTTGTCTTAATATCACAACAATTACCAAGGGTTACTACAGAACATAGCATTGTTCAATATAGTGGACTACTATCAATCCATATGAATGCACAAGGGAGCTGTAATCAGGGAGGTCCCTGCTGTTACTAAACACAGAGACAAAACAAACTTGTAATTTTCTACTGGCTATGATTGTGTGGAAAGTTTCGAACCCTAAGAAAGTTTTTTTGTGTCGAGTATTAAAGCTATATCAGCAAGCTTAGGTAATTCATTAAGTTGAAGTATTACTTCTGAATTGCTTTTTACAGTTCTTTATTGTTGAATCATTGTCTAAATAACGCTATTGGTTTGATCTTCAAACATTTATTATTTAAACTGCATATATTTTAATTTGTTTTCTTCAAGTTGTGTATAATATAAAATAAAATTGAAAGGATCATATATACATCATCCAGACTATTTAAACATACATTTATTGAAATAACTTGCTTCCTAAAATAAAATAACAATCTCCTAATTTGAATAGCATTCATATAGTACTTGGAATTTCATTTTATTCAATTACTTCTTTTCTCATTTCTAATTCCCAATGATTGAATATGGAATTTAATTATACTTTCAATAATTGCTCAGGACCTTAGCGTTTCCAGGTTTACAATTTAAAAATTTAAAATCATTATTGTAATATTTTTTCTCTTATAGTTTTCTAATGATAATTGTGCGCAGCTTATGCTTATATTCTAGTAAATTCTTCTATGTATAGTCAACCATTTCGGAACTACTTAGGAAATGGGGGAAACTGCCCCTGCCCTAGAGTAAGAGGGAGGAAGAGGTCAGGAGGTGCCCTTTTGATAGGAGGGGCATGGCTCTCCATTAATTTTTAAAAGCACAGGCCTTTTATCTATTTGCCCAATTGGCAATTACCAACATTAGTCATGACTTCCCAATCTGAAACCCATAGACGGGATGTGCCTACCAAAAGTTTGGGGGGGGGGATCAAAAGTGGGTAGGGGAAATACATTTGTTAAAAAATGTGGGGTGCGAAAATGCCTGCTGCTCCCCCAAATTCCGCCTTTGCTCAAACCATATATGTAGGAACCCGGGGCACTGGGAAAACTCTGTCCCACTGTTTCGAAAACTGACAAAAGTTCCCTTCCTTGAATGCCCTTTCTTAAAATAAAAAGTGCCACTCGGCTACTTTGAAAAAAGTGCCCTCACTTGATTTTCTTCCCCTTTCTCCGAGATCGTTCCGCAACCCTGTGCATAGTACTAACCTATCTTGTCTATAGATACATAATTTGAAGAATGAATTGAGTTTCTTCACTTTATTTGCAACACAATTCATTCAACATTCCGAAGAAATTTACTGTGGAAGAAAGTACAAGTTAATATATATTACAGGAATAGAAAATGACATACAGAATGTTGATCATAAGAAAAGGTTAAAATGACTCTACAGAGAGTTAGGAAAACTTGCTAAACGTAAGTCGCCGAGACATAACATAAAGATATTTGAAACATTTAAACATATATTTATATATAGAAACGATACAAAATTATATCGAAAAGGATATATATGAAAAATAGGAGAACAAAAACTATCAAAACAACTGAACATACCAGAAATCATGTCACTATCTGACCAAATCCCTACCCCAGCCCCAGCCTCTACACCAGCACCTACCCAACCACAGCCCCTACCTACCCCCTAACTCCCACCCAACTAGATTTCTAAAGCATATGTATGCAGGTGTAGTAATGGGCTTAAGGTTACTGTCATCAGGTAGCTACTAAACTTGTTTTAAGACATTTTTTGAAATAAATTGGAGACACTGAAGTTTGTAAAGAGTTATCTAGAGAATTCCAAAGTAAAGCACCAGCATAACGGATATGATGAGATAAGGTGAGTCTACAAAGAGGTGTATTGAGATTGTTCGTATACCTTGTACTTACATAATGATAACGGATATGACGAGATAAGGTGAGTCTACAAAGAAAATGTATTGAAATTGTTCGTATACCTTGTACTTACAAAATTTTATTGATTTGTTTATGTTTATCACTCCCATTGAGATAACAAAAGAAAATAAGGTAACTCTTAAAAAAAAAAAGGTTTTGACACCTATCCCTTTTAATCATTAGAAATCATAGTTTATGGATTGGCAATGTAAATATTAACTCAAAGAGAATCTGCATGTAGAATATCCTTGATTAACTCATACATAGCCTTAAGTTGAATCATTTGTAATCCTAGTGGTTATTCTTGTGTGATGAAACGAAATCATGTGCAAAGTAAAACTCAGTCTTTCAAAGTTTTCAGTTTGAGAAAAGTTGATTTTAGATTCAATTGAAATAATTGAAAATTATTATTGTTTTAGTTTATGCATGGAGCTACTAGGATGTTAGTAAACTTCATTCACAAGTAAGTGGAATTCAGAGTCGGCAGTGGACGCAGGAGTAGCTAGACTTTCCAGTGTCAGCATATGCATAGCAAGCAGTGGTTGCCCCCAACATAGTATTTTTTCGGGCAAGCAAAATTAACTTGCCATTTTATAGGTGTGCCCCTATGACGATTATTTTTGTTCTTCTGGAAATCATTAACTTGCCCCCTAAATCAATTACAGCTGTTGTGAGTGAGAAAAGAGGAATTTGAACAAATTTTCTCAATATCTGCAATACTTGATTTTCTCCCAAGTTTTAAAAGTGATTTCATCCCATTTTGGATAATTTCTAATTGGAACTACTGAGTTTTAATTATTATTATTGTTATTGTTATTAATATTGTTATTATTATTATTATTATTATTATTATTATTACTATTATTATTATTATCATTATTATTGTTATTATTATTATTATTATTATTATTATTATTATTATTATTATTATTATTATTATTATTATTATTATTATTATTATTATTATTATTATTATTATTATTATTATTATTATTATTATTATTATTATTATTATTATTATTATTATTATTATTATTATTATTATTATTATTATTATTATTATTATTATTATTATTATTATTATTATTATTATTATTATTATTATTATTATTATTATTATTATTATTATTATTATTATTATTATTAATATTATTATTATCATTTTATTATTATCATTATTATTATTATTATTATTATTATTATTATTATTATTATTATTATTATTATTATTATTATTATTATTATTATCATTATTATTATTATTATCATTATCATTAATATTATCATTATTATCATTATTATTATTAATATTATTATTATTATTATTATTATCATTATTTATATTATTATTATTATTATTATTATTATTATTATTATTATTATTATTATTATTATTATTATTATTATTATTATTATTATTATTATTATTATTATCATTATTATCATTATTATTATTAGTGTTATTATGATTATTATTATTGTTGTTGTTGTTGTTATCTTTCGGGCAGGTAGTAAGGGGGTTGCAGTCTTTCCTGGAAATAGACATGCTACAGCCTTGACTTATTGTTTAACAATTCTGTTCACAATTTCAAAGTCAACATTGATAAGTTCTTTATCAACTCTGGGCGTCTTTGATTTTTTGATGGTGGTGGTGCTGTTAGTTTGTTAGTTAGTTTATGGGGTGACTTACCCTTCTTAGCCCATCATCTTGCTATGTTATGAAGAGAGGGGCAAAAATACAGAATATGGCAATTTGAAAGGGGAGAATTAAATCTTCAAGAGCATAATATATTTGATGGACACATTCCATCCCCACCTCCAAAACACATTGATGTTATTTTCCACACATTATTACACTATTAAATACTGAGGATATCTCCTACATGTAATTGGTAATGGTGACACAAATCATTTCACAACCATTGAAAATCTGCACTGCTTAGAATTTCATGTAAGTAAAAAAACTATTTCTGTCCATATACCTTTGATGTCAAACCTGTTGAAGGTATCTATGTCATTCTGGTCAGGAATGACTGTTCTTAACCACGTTTTTCTTATGGTGGGTAACTTCAACTGTCGTGAAGAGTCACTATCACTGTTTTTATTTATTTTTGGAACTCTTGTTTTTAAACTGTATTTATGAACTGTTTAGTAGTGGATGGTAAATCTCCTAAGTCTGATAATTGTGCAGATGATATTAAGATTATCTACTATTGTGTTAAAATCATGCCTGATAAATGTCCATACGAAAAACTTGTATGACTCCTTTGATATTAATCAGTAGTATACAAAAGGCTGGTTTGGCACATTTTTGCGTCGTTTTTGTTTTTACTGCTTCTGACACACTTTTGCGTCGTTTTTGTTTTTATACACTAGGTGGACTGGGGTTCTGATGCACTTTTAAGTCGTCAACCCACCTATCCTGAAAATTTATGACAGAAAAATATTTTTTAGATTGTATTTATTTATTTATATTTTTTAACAATACATAAAAGAACAGCAAATCTTTCGTGGGAGAAAGGCAGGAGCCACTTTTGACTACAACTTCAACCTCTGCTCGCTCCTGCCTTTTTTAGTTCGTGTTTCTATAGGTGCACCTATTTACAGATTTTTTTCCTCTCCTAGCCTAGCCTAAGTAACTTTGCCACGTGGGATCAACAGTCCAACATGTCACCATCGACCATCATTTTGTACTTCAGCAGACTCTTCAAGTGCTCTGTTCTCTTTTTCCACTGCTGCTGAGATCTCGCTGCGCGCCGCTGTGCACGAATAAAGCGTCATTTACCTCCGGGGCAATTATTTATCGTTCTACAACCGTTTATATACCCATTACATTATACAATACTAATATTAGCAGTGTACACATTACAGTTATTTATAAACGTCATTACAATTTACCCTTCCAATATTTTTATAACATATACAAATTGTTCGATTGTGCATACCGAATTGTTTAGTTATTTTTACACCCGAATATTGACTTATCTTTTAAAGTAAATCACAAAAAGGTATTCTAGATACACCATTTGCATAAGCAATGAATATTCATTACAGAATCCGCCCCTTGAACACTACTCCATCCTGGTTTTCTGTGCCTATGGCATTCTAGTAACCGCATGGACGATTAAGTGACATTGATATGCGGTCACTGAATAGTTTCGAGTTTCCTATTTCATTTCCACGTTACTCCACTTCGTATTGTTAGAAGATTTGTGGTCAAATGATTGCGTAATACATGGTCAACTCGTTGAGAGAATGTCCTTGAAACGGGATGAAAATGACAGTGGCAGTTTCATACCGTCCGTATTTCAAGGGGCGCTTTCTTCAAATGTCAACACGTACTTCCACTTATTCAACACGTACTTCAACTTGACCTCATTTCACGACATGTGTGAGTTAGGTGGTAAACAAATATTACCCAGTTCACAGATGTCATTTCATCATTTCATATTGCTATTTTCTGTGTTTTAAAAATAGCTGAATGATTTGAAGTGTTTCTGTTCTTTCATTTTCAGATGTACTGCATCTTTCATTATTTAACCCACTATTCTAAGCAACTACGTTAAAGTAATACAAATTCTTCGTTTTTATTAATCGGACTGGTGCACTTATTATAACACTTTTGTCACACACCTGGGTCCACCATTATTGAACATTTATGACCGATTTTTTTTTTTTTTAAATGATAATAATTAATATTTTTTGATTATTTTTTGTATGTATTATTTTAATATATTTTTTAGTTGTAGCTGTTGTATGTAACCCCCAGAATTAAAGCGCCGATGATAACAATCGATAATGCTATTTTTTTTTTTTTTTTTAGCTTCTAGTGTATCATCCACCCCACCCATATCTGGTAGGCTGCCGACCCCCGTAACTTTACGGAACTTTATCCGGTAAGCTGCTGACCCCCGGAACTAGAGGTTCTGGATCCGGTAGGCTGCCGTATTCTATCCCAGAATCAAGAACTGGAGGTTCTGGGGCTGTGATAAAATGTATATTATGGTGCTTACCTATAGCAAGGTCTTAAGCAACCATGATATTATTGTTGTAGCCAATTTGGGTATCTAAACGCAAAAGCATGTTGCTAGGAATCATATACAAATCTTGATCCAGACTGAAATCTCAAGGAGTTGAGGCATAGGTCAGGGTATCTTGATAACGTTGAATGGAAGATGGGAGATCTATAGGAGCAGCCACCGCATCCTCAACATTAAAAATAAAGTGTTGCTGAGTATCCAGACCACCAAGAATTGGACTGCGATTTGTGCTTGAGCACCTAAAACAGCCCACACAAGAACACGAATGCTGTCGTTGATATAGTTGATACCAAGGTCTGTGAAACCATCACTAGTTGGTTTGATTAGTTTTAAGTAACCAGCTTTCATATTTGATGGTTGGCAGCATCGCTGCCCAGTCACTAAATGACATGATTTTTGTATCATAGTAATTGCTGCTGATGCTGATGATACCCATGTTGTTAGCCACACTCTGGATAGGGTAATAAGCGGTTAAGTACCACTTTCAGGGTATCCATAGTCCCTGGCTTGGAACCACTGGTGGAGTCCACTGAGTAACTTCCGGCAAAATCACAAGCTCTTCACACAATTGTTTTATTGCCCCGTCACTGGACGGGTTATTGTAAGGGTCAAAGTAATCCTCATCTGGTAGACAAACTTTAAGTCTTTTCAATGTTCTCCGTATGGTGTAATACACATGAAAGCAATAAGCCATGCGAATCGTCCAGTGTTTGTAGTTAGTCATCTGCTCGGAAGAAACACCACATCCATCTGCTGCAATCCACAAGGCAAAGTTGAACTGCGTTTGCCAAATTATCATATAAAATTCAGAACGACATTTTACGAGAAGTGGATTAAAAAAGAGTTGTTTTAATGGTCCTTTTGGACCTGAGCTTTGCATTTGATAATGTAGACCATGCTACCCTACTTATTCGTCTTGAGAAACGCTTCAAAGTAACGGGAGTTGCACTCAGGTAGTTCTCATCCTACCTTACAGGATGGAAGAGCTCTGTGAGTGTCTCTAATGAGTTATCAAAACCAAAAACACATAGCTATGGACTCCCTCAAGTTTCCATATTGCAGTATTGGGACCCTTGCTCTTCCCGGTTTACACTGCACCACTGGGTGACATTGCAAAACAACATGGAGTGAGTTATCATATTATTGCTGACGATTCACAATTATATGTCTCCTGCAACCCTCGCAACACCAGTGACATAGAAAATGCTATGACAAAGTTATTCTCCTGTATTGCTGAAATGAGGATATGGATGAAAGTCAATTATTGAAATTAAATGATACTAAAACTGAATTTTTCATGACTGGTTCACCTCATCTTCTTAGAATACTGCCTGAGTTGGAGATCACTGTTGGGTCGAGCAGTATCAAACCATCCAAATCAATCCGTAACCTTGGTGTCACGTTTAGTTCTTCGCTTTCCTTATCCAGCCATGTTGACGCTCTACGTCGGTCAATAATCTACCACATCAGAAGCCTCTGGCGTATTCAAAATTTATCGACACAAATACATGTCACCACCTAGTTCGTGCTTTAATCACATCCAGATTGGACTACTGCAACTCACTCTTCACTGTTATGTCGCGTAGAGACTTGACAAGATTGCAGCGTCTCCAAAATAGAGCAGCGCGTCTGATATTCGGTGTTGGTAGACAAACTGGTCCAGGTACATTGATCAGCAAGCTACACTGGCTACCAATACCAAAACGGGTCACCTACAAAACACTACTCTTTATCCACAAAATCCTGAATGGTGAGGTGCCTTGGTATTTAAAGGATATGATCAAGATAAGGAAACCCACACGTGAACTCAGATCGGGTAATGACTCCACCCGACTTCACATACCCATATCCAATTCTGCCATAGGTGACAAAAGATTTGAAATACATGCATCCAGATCCTGGAACACTTTACTCACCCACATGAGAACTTCTCCATCCACCACAGTATTTAAAAAAAACTCTTAAAGACCCACTTATTTTGATATTTTTCATTTTGTTTTATTTTACTTTGTAAGCGCCATGGTACTTTGGTGAATGGCGTATTTAAGTAGCATTTACTATTTATTATTATTATAGGGTCGGCACGCCACCTTTCCACAGTCGCATCATCATGTAGACTGTGTTTTCGGTAGTTTTTAAATACATTTTTAAACTTTGTCAAAAAGTACTGATCTGATCCGCCTGGGTATATCCGCTGTTCTGTTAGATAATCCACACCCATAGTCTGAGCATCCTGCCAAACAGGAGCCTCTGGCATATATCCGGAATGTGTTTAAAGGCTGTCATATATATACATATATATATATATATATATATATATATATATATATATATATATATATATATATATATATATATATATATATATATATATATATATATATATATATATATATATATATATATATATATATATATATATATATATATATATATATATATATACATATATATATATATATATATATATATATATATATATATATATATATATATATATATATATATATATATATATATATATATATATATATATATATATATATATATATATCATAACGCCTTCAATATGGAGGTGGATCACGCTGAAATCTTAACTTGAGGCTACACCTAGTGCTTTGGCAATAACCTGCTGCGCCTCCTGCCGCCCAAATTCTTGGCCACTTTGTACATCTGGAACTGAGTTTATTGTGTCATCCATATATGTGAATTTCAGTACTCGTTTTACATACATTGATAAACCTACAGCCATCTATAAACCTATGGTGACCCTTTTTTTTAATAGTGTGATTTTAGAAATTTTCGAATCACCAAGAGCAACTCTAACATCAAAGAACCTTGAAGAGATAATACTCAAGGGAACAGAAAGAACATTATAAATCTTGCGTAAGACAGCAAGATGTATACTACCGAAACGGGTGTTTTATTTGAATTTAAACCTTTCAACTTCGTAGACAGAACATCAACAGACGTTTTGAACAAACGTTTTTTAAAAAGCACTTTAGTGTTTCTTTTCAAACCCTTTGTGAACTTTCATGATCCTTATACATACAAAGCTCCGCAGGGCACCTTCTGTGTTTACTACAATCCCACAGCTTCTTCTTTTTACTAACAACCCACAAAATTACCCCGAGACATCCACATTAAACAGACTTTCTTTAATGGGACAAACCTATTAACACCCTCCAGAACTTTAGTTTGGAAAACTTCCCATGTTTCAGAAGGATCTAAGGCAAAAAGAAAATACATCCAATCAAATGACAAATTATCCTGAAGTGCAGCAAAATTAGCATTACTGAAATCTAAAACCTGTTTATTAGCTGGAAAAGCCTCAGTCAAACAGTACAGATGAATACTAATAACGTCATGGTCACTAACCCTACCTTTCCGCTACTTAGCACATTTAATACCATACTTTCTTCACTACTGAAAATCAAATCAAGACAATTTCTACCAGGCAAAAAGCAGTCTGATACAACTTCCACAAACTCTTTACCATGTGGACCACAAGTACAAAGATTCCAATTAATGTCTGAAAAATTGAAGTCCCCGAAAACAATACTCCCCGAAGTGTCAAAGCAACTTACTTGAAGCAGTCAAGCAATAAGGTATAATTTCATCGCCAAATCAGTTTTTGCTTCATGACGTAAATTGACAAACTATGTTTCATATTACGAATTAATTACACATTTCAACATTTTTGTTTGAAAAGTGACAACAAATTTGGAATTTTTTCAAGGCCATGAGTGTAAAACATGTTTTAAATTTGCTGGGCGTAGATTGAATGGCGGACATGGGCGTACGAGATGCGAAAGGCGGACTTACTTCCTTTTTTACCCCATCAATTCACCGGTCACATTTTTGTGTATGTTTAAAAACTGGACAAACGGTAAAGTCTTACAATATATTTGAATTTTCATTTACTTGGGCACTCTCTAGCTCCATAGGCAAAGTCGTCTACAATTCATCACAAATTTACATACACATTTGCAAAACGCTAGTCATCTGATGATTTGTTTTTCGTACTTTCATGGATTTTAATAGATTTTAAAGCAATTTAGGTTATGTTCCCACTGAATGTCCATTTACGTTTAATGGTTTGAAAAATACATTCGTATTAAATGCTTACTTGATTATGAATGAATTGATATTGTTTATGTATAAATTACTATTGCTTATGAATACTTTTTATGTGCAATTCAGTTTGCGCAATCTTATTGCATAACATTAACATGCATTGTCTGCAAGGATGATCTATTTTGACCAAATTGAATACGAATGCTCTGTTGAAGTCTGCAAGAAGTTCTATTTCAGATGGTGCGAACTTTTAGATTTGATATTTTAAGAAAATCGGCTTTCGAACAGTGAACAGGTGAAAGGTTTATGAATATCTTCTCAATTTGTGTAACAATGTGCATAAGTTGATCAACTTAGATTTCAAAACGCTCTTTAGTTTAATAATCTACTTTCCACAGATGTTAAAGCAGCTTAACTAATGTTGCCTCTAAGCGTACCTTTACCGGTTTTAAGACCTGTCATTTAAGATAATTAATAAAAATTTCTACAGCCTTATTTTCTCAACGCCAAAAAGCAAGGTTTGGCAAATCCACTGCACCAAACATTTTACATTTTCAATAAAGCTGAAGACTTGCGCATTTTCATCAGTGTCATTTCATTTGTGTGAACAATGGTAAAAAGCTGAGTTAAACTAGTGAGATAACATACATCCTAGTTAAACAATGTGATGAGAAACTGACACAAAGTTATCCTATATAGTAATTGAGCAAAATTGAAGGAAATTATTTAATAGAATTAATATTTTCTCCGAAAATAGAAGGAAGTTTCCCGAAAATAAAAGGAAGTTTTCCAAAGGAAATAACTAGTCTTTTACTAACGATTGACTGCTGAGTCGAATAACTTAATTTATTATTTATTATCTTAATATATTCCTTTCATATGCATATTTTCTAAGAGTAAAACAAGAATTATCCACTGGGGGCAGCCAAGAGATGCTATAATAAAAAGGGTGGGGGTCACAAATTAACGTTGAAATACAAGAACAACTCACCATACAAATGATATCAATTCGGGAAAAGTGTATGGGGGAGATGGAATGCCCTCTTTGAATGTACTCCTAATTCACGCATATTTAATTCAACCGTCGACCCACACCTGGATGAACATTGCGTGCACTATATTTAGTTTACTAATTTTAAGCTGTTTGCAAAACTTTTGATTACAAAACTTTTGTACTTTGTTGAGTGTCATCGAGAA
>JAIGNY010002899.1:1632500-1640000 GCA_020152595.1 Chiridota heheva | reverse complement strand
ATCTGGAAGAATTATCATTTACGAACAGCTATACAAAGAATACAAAAAAATATGTATCTTAGATTTGTATACACATTCATTACGCAGCAAGATAATTGTTCGAGCGATAGTGGATGCTGATTGTTACGTATCGTATCTTTTCTAATAAGGGATAGCTGAACAACAGCCCTTGTGGGTCGTTCTCTGATTGTAGATTTAACAACTTTTAACGAAAGTGGAAACCTATTATCAAGTATTGTGTATTTTTCTTATAGTGGACAGCTGACAACTTTATAACTGGGTCGTTTTGTGATTGCTGCAGATCATCTGAAATAATCCAGATCACAGATACTGCCTGTAGTTAGAGAAGAACAAAAATCATTGCAGAAAAGTGGCAAATTCAAATACATTCGAGGCAATGTATCTGATCACGTATTGCGTTCTTCCATTGATCTTTGCTGGTAAGCATGCTTATATACAATGTTCCGTTCATGCCTTCATTTCCTATTGCAATATTTGCTTTATCTCTTTAAATTGAAACGTCAATTTTGGAAAACTTTACAACTGAACGGTGGTGATGTGGATTGGCGCCGCTAAAGCTTGAAATCGAGTTGATCGTAATATTAAACAAAAACGGCGATCGTTTTAGTTTTCCACTGTTTTTCCCTTGTTTGAACAACAAAAGAAAATATGTGTAATTGTGCAATCCTTGCATGCTAAACACACCTCAGGCAACATCAGAAGGGGAATATTCATATTTCCTCTTTGTGAAAAGATTTTTTAGTTTGACTTTCATTTTAGAAATTTCGATTCTGATAGATCGGCAACATGCACGAATAACCCCACCGGCAACCAAAGAACCAAGAGCGCCCTTGCGTCCTCGCACAACAGTAGCGGAAGGAAAGCAATTCCTTTTCAAATAATACTTCAAAATCTAGCGTATCAGCGGAATATAAGTTAACGCGATGTTTGCTTACTTCTCACATCATTTAAATCAAAAAAACAATTTTATATTTATAGTGTTTTCTAATTTAAGTACATAACTCCCTGATTTACATGGCTGTGCGTGCATACAAATTTAACTCATTTGCAAACCAAAACCCTTTCTGTCGTTTCAGCGTCCTCAATGATTTCAATTTTTGTTCAAAACTGTAGATGGGATGTGGCACATTAGTTCAAGAAAATGGTATTTATTTTATTGGTACAACAAAGGAGAATCGTGTTCTCAAATTCCTCTTAAATACTCTGAATGATTATGATTATAATCATGACAATAAGCTACTCTTCATATTCTTTATTATTATAAACAATAGCTTGGTGGTAAAAAGTATTCAGGCGTGATGTGCAAGATAATCATTGATAGGTAGGATGTGTGTACTTGCTTATTACGTCATTTGAATAATAAAGAAAGCCGTTTTGATTTCGGTGTCCACAATATTCTACCCTGATTATTAAAAGTTTCTTATAATGAGAAGTTTTGGTACTTATGTGTGAAAGCTATTTTGCGTCTTTCTATTGTAAAGAAACATCGTTTCCTGCGATTACTATGATGTATGACAACGACAAACGATGCGGTAGTCGTTGTTCTCTAAGAACAATCTAGCTAAAGCTGTAGGTCTTTAGGTAAATGTTAGGGATTTTTGATATCAATGGTGATTTCTAAAGGACGGTTTCGAATGCAGAGGTTTATCAATGAATACAATTCATATGTTAAATCGCGAATCTAAGTTTGACTTGTTTAGCACATGTGGTCACGACACTAGCTTGGGGTCGAAAGCTTTCCAAAGCGATGTGGAAAACAGTTTCCTTCTGTATTGGAAAATGCTCTGCAATGCGAAGAAAAAAAGTGATATTGCAACACAGTGAAACTTTCGATCTTTTGAAACCTCTTCTACTTGGTCTCTTGTATTGTTCTCCTGGACTATCGACAGCATTAATACCATATATTTCCACTTAGCGTTTTTGCAATACTTGGTGGTCAATTGATGGTATCACAAACGGACGAGAAGTTTAATATGACTGAAGGGCAGAGAAAAGACCATTCTGCATGATATGCTCGATATGCAATTGTATTTCTGCATATAGGTCATTGTCTGAGAGATATTCTTGAACCTGTTTGTTAAGAATTAGCTCAATAAGCTTGGCTAGATAAGAGAGGCTAGATATTGGTCTATAGTTTGCGAAGTTATTGGCATCCAGCCTAGGTTCCTTGATATGAGGAATTATCACAGCCTGCTTCAAACAATAAGCATGGCAACTGACCAGTGAATAGCGAAAGATTGACAATATTTGTTAGGACTGGAAGTAATTCGAAAATACATTCCTCTAAGTTATAACTTGAAAAAGGATCGAATTAGCAAAATGTGAATTGTAATGAATTAATAACATCTCAAATATCTTGTTCACTAATTTTTTGAAAAACTGAAACACCGAGTTGCAGTCACATGGTTCCATAGACTGGAGGAGTAATAATATTCCCAAATCACATTGAGAAGAACATATTTTTTGTTGAAAAAATCAGCAAGACGATTGCCAAGGTTCTTAGAATCAGCATAAATTGGAGAATATTATCCACTTTTGGTGAGGTCATTTTTTTATGACGCGATACATATCCCGTTAGTTTGCGGAGCTAATTTGCTGTCGGGAGTAAGAGGTCTTAAAGTTAATACATCTCTGTAAAGCTTACATTGATTCATGTACATCTCCTTGTGAACAGTTAGTCCAGAAAGTTTGTACTTTCTCTCAAGCTTACGATTCTCTCGTTTAGCTTAGTAGATGTTGTTGCTCTACCATTTTATTTCAGAGCGAATAATTACATACCTTTATGTGACAGGTGCATGTTTGTCTATTACTGCACAGGGAAGTGAATTCTACTGCTTCCCAATAGAGTCCAATTAGTCTTGAGGATTTAGATGATTAATAAAGATGAAGACGCAATACTATAACGCAACTAATTAAAAATCAATTTTCTTTTGATTGCAATTCATATTACATTTCCTGAAATGTGGTGGTCGAAACATGTCAATTATGCAATTTGCAACTGAGTGATCAGATGTAGATACATATATATTATTACACACATGTATAGATTTAAGAATATTTGGTTTTTTTGTGAAAAGATCAGATCCACTGTATGTCCATTGATATGAGTTAAGTTACAAATATGTTGCAGAAACTCAATAGTTTGGAGAATGTCATTGGATGTAAGATAATTTTGATGTGTTGCAACGTCAAAATTAATGTTGAGAAATCTACTAGAATAAATGGGGTCACACCAGGCCTATATAAACTAACCAAACGTATAATAATAGATGTTTATGAAAAATACTGATATCCATTAATTCAAAAGATTTAAAATTGTCAATGCCATTTGATTTAACTTAAAAACCTTTCTTAACCAGAAAACCCACCCTTCCTCTTTGTGCATCATCATCGTCATCGTCATTGTCATCTTCACCGTCATCGTCACCGTCACCGTCATAGTCACCGCGTCGTCGTCGTCGTCGTCGTCATCATCATCATCATCATCATCATCATCACCACCACCACCATCACCATCACCACCACCACCCATCACCCACCACCACCACCACCATTATCATCATCTGCAGCATCATCATCATCATTATCACCATCAGCAGCATCATCATCATCATCATTATCATCAGCAACAGCAGCAGCAATAGCATTATCTTCATCTTCATCATCATCATCACCATCATCATCATTTAAGCATCAGCATCATCATCAGCATCAACATCACAAGCTTCAGCAGCATTAGCAACATTGTCGTCGTCGTCGTCGTCATCATCATCATCATCAGCAGCTGCATCATCATCATCATCAGCAGCAGCAGCAGCAGCAGCAGTAGCATCATCATCATCATCGTCATCATCATCATTATCATCATCATCATCATCATCATCATCATCATCATCATCATCATCATCATCATCATCATCATCATCATCATCATCATCATCATCATCATCATCATCATCATCATCATCATCATCATCATCATCATCTTCATCATCATCATTGTTATAATTTGTATTATTATTATTAATTGTTATGGGTTAATACCGCACTAGTTTCTAGTATCATGCCTAGCTTCGAAACTATTAAGATTGTTAAAACCAAAATCTTGTCACGACAACTTAAGCTGGAAAATAATATATTCATTCAGCTGTCTGAAATTTCAATTGTACAGGACCATCAGCAAATGTCTGATATTATGACGTAGCTTTAGCGAAGCTGTAAAATATCGACATGTATTAGTATATAGTTTTCGTCGCCAACGATTGTTTAACATCGGTACATGACTATAAACACCTACGACCCTGAAACTTGGCACAATATTCAAAATTATTGGCTCGTCTGTTTGTATAGTTTGTATAATAATTAGCTCATTTTCGTGAACACGGCGGCGTACACACATCCCAAAGCGTAGTGCATAACTTTACATAGGACTAACAACTGTTTTGAAACTTGGCACAGGGGTAAGGCAAATACACTCAAAATAAGGACGATAGGGGTTGTGTATGCGCAATGATTAGCTTATGTGCTTAATAAGATAACTATAGATAGGAGTGATCCTGAAGCTATACCAAAGTGTTTAGGTGGTCCGGCTATAGCGGCCGGATCTTCCGTTAAATATGTTATTTGGATTATTTGATTTTCAAAAATATAACTTTTTTTGCATAAAACCCCATCGGTTGCGAGAAAATCGCAAAAGAAAAAGGCGTTTTTTCGTCACCTTGAAGCAAAAACCCAGAATAAGGCTCAATGCGCAATGACGTCATTTTGGGAACGATTGTACGTAAAGAATGCATTGATGCCACGTATAACGTGTGTCCGTCATTGAAATGTCACAACTAGTATCGATAGCATCTCTGTTTGATCTTCTAAAATATTACATCATCCAAGCAAATAATCAACAAAATGCCGCAGCGTTGTGTACTTGGAGGATGCAATAATATACATTCTCAAACTAAAAGTCGTTCATCAATGGCAAAGGGCAACAAAACGAGACAAATCTGGACGTGTTTTGTGTACTTGACATGAACCGAGTTTTCGGGGCTAATACCGTGTAGAGTGTCATATTCAGCTCACGCCAGATTGGTACCCTTGTTCTGTTTGATTTAAACAGTAGCTTGACCGCATCGTCTCTGACATGATAACTTTACTGTTTTACAATATTTGGTCCAGAGCTCTCCAATTCTTATACTACTTGCTGACTTCAGAAATACGTCTTACTTCATGCAATCCAATTTCATAACAATATGATTTAGAAAACCATGAGTCTTAAATTTATGTAGAGCCGACCTATGATTATTAAATTTGGCACACTGATATAATCAAAATGGGTATGAAAACTAAGAACCCATCACGATTGTAAAGAAAAACCTTTTCTACTAATTTTCTCAACATTAATGAAGTTTCCTGAATGCTTTGTAATAGAAATATTTTCTTGAAAATCGATTCATGGGAATTAGAACGAAATGCATTTTTGTATCCAAGGCTTCAGACCAATCTCCCTCTGACACTGGTCTAATAATGCGAGCTACAAAATGTCTGGTGTTTGTAAATCTTCAGGGTTCAATCTTTCAATCGTTTGAAGGCACATAGCTGACCTCGAATACGATGTGAATTGAAACTTGGTTATCACTGGATGTAATATTATCAATGGAGACAAAATTTATCAGAATATTTAAATCAGATAATGGTATTAACTCTTCACCCTTTAACAATTTTTCTCAAGAACTCAGTTATAGCATCAGCTTCAGCTCCAGCGACGACTATGTATTCTCATTGGTCACACCCTCTTTCCCTGCAGATTTTTCAGGAGGTAAGTCGAATACAATTCGAATTGTAATTAACGAAGATATTATTATAGTTTAATCAAATATTGTACACATCATAAAGCATCAAATTGAGAAATCAAGATGATTCATCATGTGTATCTTCATCATCAGGTTGGTCAAATGTGACTACTTTATTTTATAGACAAAATCAAAACTTTAACAAAGATTCTATGCATTCGAGTTCACCAATAGCAACAACAGTTCGAATGATACTCCTGACAGTAATATCGCATAATTAACTGTCATCGTGATTCCAGGAGTAAACTCAAGAATATGTCTAGTGCTAGTCTCTCCATTCGTGATACTTCTTTCAAGGCATTTCATAAACAAAATACCATTTCTATGACTATGTTGTTAATTCGAAAGGACCACGTAAAATTCATGCATTCCTTCTACAGGAAATAGTCTCAAACAAAATGTATATTTAATAAAAGAAATGTAGAATCCATTGCTTATTCAATCTCTGAATTTTGGCTGATCAGGTTTTCAAGAATTTCGTGATATACACAATATTAACAAATTCGTCATAATTTCTTCGATTATATCCTTTTAAGATTAGGTAAAGACACATCAATTCTCAAAGAGTTTGCTAGGTCTTCTTCTCCTTTTGATGTTAGGCTAAAGGAGCACTGACCGAAAAATGAGGGCGTATTTTTAGGGTGTCCCACCAAAAAAAAAATACGAATGCTTATTTAGCAGAAAACGGTATGACAATTTTCCCGTTAGTATAAATATTCAAGTGACCTTTGCCCTCACGTCGTCTGTGGGTTATAGAGACATGAAGTTGATCGATCTGTTATGGATAATATATCTGTGAAATTCACAAAAAACGAGCGCCCTTAGATTTCAGTCTACTGGTTCTTTAATTGTTGCCAGATTACTTGTTAATAGGTTGTATATGAAGTGTTTACACGGTGCACTGCAGCATGTAACTGCTTAAACTTGTATTCTGCAGATATAGCTAACGTCTAAAATCACACAATTCTATGGTTTTGTTCTTTTTAATATCCAATATGTTCTGCCAGCTGCATTAATCATGTGATGTCTTTAAAAACCTGTTCTAAGCAGAAACTTCTGTAAAAAAATTATACCACTTTTCTTTGACAAGCTTCTGATCCCATAACGTGGATTTCATTCACAATTGAAAAATTGTTGACTACAGCAGCAATTGATTTTGAATAATTTGGATATACATTTAAAGATGTGCGTATAAGAAGTATGCCATAACTATTATTGTCCAAATTAACCACAGAACTCACATTTCCACGCTTGCCTTGTTTGTTCACGGTGAAAATATAAACAATCACAGGAAGCCGGATTTAGTAATATTCTTGAATAATTCGTATTAGGCGTGTGAAACGATATATAACGTATATATTATACAAATGCACCTTACGCTTTTTATTTCAAGTTCTGTTTAGTCTGTGCAGATTGAAACAGGTGACAAGATCTAGTGTGCGGTACACAATTACACCAGCCACATACAATGAAGTAATAACATCAGTAGAGATAAGCCCAGAAAAATCCGAACAAAGCATATTAACGAGTGTTTTATTATTAAGTTAAGCGTTATTCCGATCACAATGACTACTTACCGCTGATTTTCTTATCTATATATCTAGCAATAAAAACGCACAGACTATATGATTTCATA
>JAIGNY010002899.1:1457500-1625000 GCA_020152595.1 Chiridota heheva | reverse complement strand
GGTGGCCATTTGAAATTTGACCCCAAAGTCAGCCGTTTTGAATTTCAAAAATATACTCTTTTTTTTAAATCAGTGCATCCAAAAACCTACAAATAGACACCATAAGTACTTTAATGGTTCGATGTTAAGCCATTCAGTAAATTTGGACAAAGAGGGGCCACATGGCGGCCATGTTGAAATTTAAGCCCTAAGTCGGCCAGTTTGGATTTTGGAATTAAATTTTCTGAAATCGGTGCATCCAAAAATCTACAAATAGACACCAAAATTACTATAATCGGTCATTTTTGAGCAATATAGTAAATACGGGGTTCTCGTGTGGGTACTTTAAGTCCATTTTAAAATTTATCAGCGTATGCTATAGTAGTCAGCCGAAAAAAATTACTAAAGAATCACTTTTTGATGGGTTCCAACTTCTTCGAAGACTTTTAATTGTCAGAACCGACCGGAAGTTGAAAAACTTTGCAAAACTTTTAACCCCTTCTTTCTTTGATCGTATTAAAAAGTAGTCTACGATACCTTCTTTCAATTTTTATCTTTTTGAAGAGTTTTTTACAGTGCTTGATATATTTACTTTTTTTCGTTTAAAAAAAAAAAAAGAAGAAACCCATGTAAAGTGTGAGATAAAGGAAAATTTTCGGAAAATGCACAAATTATGAGATATATTTACGGGGATTACTTCTATGTATTATTCAGTAGTATGATGAGTTATCATTGTTTACTTGTCAAAATTCTAACAAATCATATACTTTGTAATGTGTACACGAACAACATATAACGTAAAATATTATTGTATTTTGAATTGCAAAATTGATTTTTGATGATATTCTTATATTAGAATAATATCAATTATTACCTGCAAGGTATGACATTCAAAATACCAATAAGTCTTTAAAATGGACTAAAACTAAGAAATAATCAAACATCGTGGTGTATATGGTATTTTTACACAACGAGCAAACATTTTTGGAGAAGTTCTTATCGAAGAACGTTTTGCTTTAAAGTATTGCCAAAATGATCCTTACTTACCCCAAAACCGCACAAACTAAAAAGATCTGAGGAAGTTTTTTCGATGTATTATGGTGGATTTTTCGGGGGAAAATCTCTGTGACGAAATGATAGGAAAAATTCCATGATGTAGTTTATACATACACGGGTAAATGTAAATGTATGAGGCATTGTGAGTCAAACTTAAAGTTGGCGGCATAGTGCGAATAGGCTAAAACCTGTGCTCCGCAACTTTTCACTTCTTTTTAGTATCTCGTCATCACTGAATTATTTGAAATTTATTTTACTACATCATTATGTTGTCTTTTCAAGATATTGTTGGAAGTATTGTTTTGAAAAATGGCAAACCCACAAGGCGCAAGACGTGGAAGACCTGTAGGTAGTAAAAATAAGAAACCTAAAGAACACTCCATATTTCAGCCTACACTCTTTACTTCACGTAGCACTAGTTACGTAACAGAGGATTCCGAGGATGACAGTGAAGCTCCAATTGAGCTAAAGGAATTCTGCGAAAGTGCTATCGAAAAAGCCATATATTTAAAAACGAAGGAATGAAAAAACCTGGTAAAAAGCTTCCAACGTGCAATTAAGTTTGAATCTGAACGCATTTTTAAACTTGAAAGTCAGAACACTGTGCTGAAAGATAAATGTGCGAGTCTTGAAAGAAGGATGAAGGCACTCGAGGAGGGGGAAAGACGCATTCTGCCACTGCCAATAAACAAGAGCGTCTGTCAAGGCGAAACAGTTTCAGAGTGGTTGGGCTTCAAGAAAAAAAAGGTGAGGATTGTTTGTCCTTGGCAAAGAAGGTTCTAGGAAAAGTTGGTGCCTCTGATGCTCGTATTGAACGGGCCCACCGCGACGGGCGAGTACGAGGTGACAGAAGTCGCCACTTATTGATCAAATTGTCTTTTTTAAAGAAAAAGTTACGGTGATGAAAAACGCGTCACAGTGGATGATCTTACCCTCATCGACTTACGAGAAAAGAAGAAGTGGGGAAAAACCGTGTCTGACCTTTACTCTAGGGGAATCAAACTTCGTTTTACTGCAGGTAAATGAAGAGACGGATCAGGCTCGCCATACAACTTCGCTAACAATGACGCAGAACTTACGAGTTAAATCAAGTTTGTTCACTACTTCTAAATATTGTATATGCGGCAACTGTAGCCCGGGTTGGCCCTGTCTTGGTTCAGTTTAAGGGTTTAGACCCCTTGCCATGGATTACTATATTAGCAATTCTATGGTTTATACTTATTTCTTGTTTTATTCTTTTTTCTTTTTTATCTCCGTTTATATGCGAATTCGTATTACGACAACCTCGATTTTGTTTGATCAATCAACTCCCACAAAGATTAAATGTAATACTGTTGACATACACATTGTTTATCGTCTGTTGATAATTGTATTTATTGTTGTGCTAAAATTCCATAAGTAAAATTAAGATAGCCACTTTTAATACCCGTGAAATTAGGAACCGTAAGAAAAGGAGGAAATATTTTACTTTTTTCTATCACCATTCTTTTGATAATATCTTCCTCTAGGAAACTTATTCTTTGATAATTTATGAAACTTGTTGGAGTAACGAATGGGGAGGGAAAATCATTTATGCTCACGGTACAAGCGATAGCAGGGGTGTTGCTATCCTCATTAAGCACTCAATTAATCTTAATATTATCAATACTTTTTGTAGATGACAATGGCCAATTTATTATTGTTAATTGTTATATTCATAATGAACCCCATCTTTTAATTAACGTTTATGCACCAAACATTGACAACCCTAATTTTTTTCATGAAATCGGCAACCTTATAAGCAACCAGGATAATATCAATATTATAGGGGTGGAGATTTAACTTTGTTTTTGATACCAAGCTTGATAAGAGAGGGGGAAATCGTGTAACTAACTTTCACGCTAGAAATTTCGTTCTTGACCTTAATTGTAAATTTGATTTGATTGATGTTTGGAGGGAAAGAAATCCAGACTCTAGTAATTACACCTGGCATTCCACTATCGATTCTACCATTCATTGCAGGCTTGACTGGTTTTTATTTTCGAAGCACTTGTTAAACACTGTAGATAATGTATTCACTCAATCTCTCTTTAGTCCTGATCATGACATTGTTGTCCTAGAATTACTTACATCTAATGGTCTTGGCCCAGGTTTATGGAAGTTTAACGCCTCTTTACTTAAATATAATGTGTACATTAAAGAAACTATTCCCAACATTTTAACCTGTCATTCAGATTTGAACCCATCTCTTATGTGGGAATATATTAAAATGCAAATCCGTTTTGTAACTATTGTTTATTCTAAGCGTAAGGCACGTGAAATATTGGTCTATCAACGTGACCTCATACGTCGTATCTCTTATTATCTGATTATGAACAACTTTGCTCCTTGCAGGCCAACTGTGATAACTGTAACATTCTTAAGAATCTTAAGACTGAGCTAGATGTAATTTACGAGTCCAAATTGCAAGTATCTTTATTCGTTTTAGGGCAAGGTGGGTCAAGGCAGGGTAGAAGAACACTTGTTGTTTCTTAAATCTTGAACGTAGGAATAGGGCCACTAATTCTATTACTAAACTTATTGATAATAGAGGTGCTACCATTGTTGACAGGCAAAATATTTTTAAAGGAGGTGGAACATTTTTATCGTACCCTTTACTCTAATCATTCTATTGAGGACCCTTCTAATTGTTTCGCCCACTTAGAAAGTCATAAATGTATTTCAAATAATGACGCCCTCACTGCAGAAGGTTTATTAACCATATCTGGGTGTAGTGATGCGCTTTTTTTTCTATGGCTTTAAATAGATCTCCCGGAACTGATGGCCTCTCATCAGACTTCTACAAATGTTTCTGGGAAAACGTCACTGGGTCCTTTAGTTGTGAATTCCCTCAATTTTGCCTATAACAAAGGCCAATTGTCCCCCTACAAAGTCAGGCTGTTATTTTATACTCCCTAAACCCGGCAAAGACTCTTGCATTGTAAAAAATTAGATACCCATTGCCCTTTTAAATATTGATTAAAAAATTGCAGCCAAATGTTTATCTAGTCGTTTAAAGAATATTTTACAAAATTGTATAAGCCCGGAACGAACAGGATTTTTGAAGGCAGGTACATTGGAGAAAATGTACCCTTAGTATTAGATATGATTGATCATTGTGCGAATAATTCAGTACCTGATTCTTTTATTTTCCTCAATTTTTAAAAAAGCCTTTGATTCGTTAAGTCATTCCTTTATAGGAAAGGTTCTTTCCTATTTTAACTTTAGTCAAAAGTTTCAGACATTGAGTTAATACACTTATTTTAATGCTAGTTCATGTGTAACTAACAATGGTATTGTAAAAATTGTTTTTCTATTTTGCGTGGAATGCGACAAGGTTGCCCCCTTAGTCCCTACTTATATATCATGTGTTCATAAATCTTATGTTTTTGTATAAAATGTAATCATAATATCAAAGGTATTGTTATAGGGGATACTGAAGTTAAAATCACACAATACGCTGATGATACGGTTTTATTTACAGATGGCTCCAGCTCATCGGTTGACAATGTAATTTCTGTGCTAAATGATTATCAACAAATTTCTGGTCTCGTTATTAATTTTTAAGTCTCTTATTTTTCCTGCTGGTCATTATATTGATTTGCCCCCTGATTTTTTTCAAGACTGTATATTCAATATCTCACAAGGTCCCATTCAGTACCTCGGTATTTCTTCCACACACCATAAAGACACCTTTTTTCATTTAAATTATCTCTCCATATTGTCTTGACTCAAGAATGCACTAAAATGAGTGATCTCACGCCGATAGGTAAAATCACCATTATAAAAACATTTGCTTCGTCCAAACTTATTTATCTTTTCATGGTTTTACCCACTACTCCTCAAGACTTTCTTAATGATTAAAATTTGTTCTATCTAATTTTATTTGGAGTAACAAAAGACATAAAATAAAACGCTCTGCCCTTATTAATGAATGATTTCAATGGTGGTGGATTGAGAATGTTTCATATAGTGTCTTTTATCAAAAGTCTTAAGTGCTCTTGGGTTCGCCGTTTTTGTTCCCCGTGTAGTCATAATTGGAAATTGGTTTTATGTATTGCTTTAAGGAGATATGGTATTTTTTTTTCTTTCAAATGCAATATGCAGCATGGTGATCTTTCTGACATTTACAATGTTTTTGTAAAACAAGTTTGCGAGGCATGCTTTATCGATAATTTCAATGTACCTAATGATCAGATTGTTTAAAATAATTCTTTAGTAAAAATTGAATATAGGACTTTTTTCAATCGTTATCGTTTTAGTGCTGGTGCATATAGAGTTCATAGTTTCTTTAATCATGATGGTTCTACCAAAGATTATCATACCTTTGTGAGCGAGTTTAATTTAACTGCTTTCCCATTCACTACATATTTTGGTATTCTATCCCCCATGTCCTCAGCTTGGAAGGCTTATTTACATACCAATGACACCACTTCCGTAAGTTTAAAACGTAATGAGTCACGGTTGTTGTTATTTAATTCAAAACCTGCCGCGAAAAGAAGCATCTATTTTTCTTTACTTCAGAATCATGTATGCATACCTACTTGTGTTAGGAAATTGGAAGGCGAATTCTCTTGCAAACTCAATTTTAAGTAAATTTTTCTTGCTCCCTTTGAATTCAGTTAAACATTCCAAACTTCAATATTTTTTTTCAGTACCGCTTCGTTCACCGCATTCTAGCTGTAAATAACAATTTGTTTAAAATAGGCCTTGTGGATTCTCCTTTATGTACGTTTTGGGGTATGTGTGAAAAGACGTTATCGCATCTCTTCTGGGATTGCCCTATTTTTAGTAGTCTTCTAAGTGAGGCGGTAATTAATACAATTAATAGCGATGTAGCTTTAACAAAGGAGACAGCCTTCTTTAGGGACCTAAGAACTATTAGTTCACCATTCAATGTTGTCATTATTCATGCGAGAAACTACATTTATGCCTGTAGGGTAAAGATGTCTCTACCGCAATTGAATCATTCTCAACGTGTTCTTTCTTTCAACCTTAAGGTTGAAAATTAATGGATGATAACAATAATAGTTCTAGTAATAGAGCTAATTTTTTCTCGAATATTTTAAGTAGGGACCTTTGCTTCCTAAATTTTGACAGCAATGGCTGAATGCAGTTTTGTTACATTGTAATTTGAAAATATTATATGCTTATATATACGATATGTATTTAAGATATGCAGATCTTACAGCTCATGTTATTATGCTAATGTATTAGAAAATCAGTGTATATATATATATATATATATATATATATATATATATATATATATATATATATATATATATATATATATATATATATATATATATATATATATATATATATATATATATATATATATATATATATATATATATATATATATATATATTTATATATATATATATATATATATATATATATATATATATATATATATATATATATATATATATATATATATATATATATATATATATATATATATATATATATATATATATATATATATATATGTACAAAATTGTATGTATAACAATGTTACTGTATGAATCTCTAAAGGAATCAATTCTAGCAGTGTGGATTTTGTTATGATAATGGGTATGTGCATATAAGCTTGTATGCTTATTTCTTTGATCACAAATATTTATGGATTTATAACACAGCGCATTTTACTTATCTTTCTTTTATTCACTTATCACTCTATAAAGTCGCAGAATACACAAATGTGCTTTTCTTATTATTTTTCAATTGATTGTATTGTACATTATATCATTATCTGCTCTCAGTTATGTTAAAAAGTCATCTTATATTTGTTATTATTCGTTATGTGAGGTTTCTTTTACAAATGTATGAATTGTTATTGGTGTTGTTGAAGATTTAAATAAACGGAGTAAAAATATATTATTATTCGTATTATTATTGTTGGCGTCGTCGGTGGCGGCGGAAGCGGCGGTGAGGCGTTGGAGGCGTCGTCGTCGTCGTTGTATCACTATCACTATCACTTTTATTATCACTATCACTATTATTGTCATTGTCATTGTCATTGTCATTGTCAATGTCATTGTTATTATTATTAGGGGACTTTAATTTTGTTAATTATGTATAATGTAGATAAAGGATAAAGTAGGTGGTAGCTCCCAAACCAATTTTCATGTTCGTGCCACTGTTAACATGCAAAGCCTAGATCTAATTCATATTTGACGCGATCGCAACCCGTATACTATTTTTTTCACTTGGCACTCTAATATAGACCCATCCATTCATCGTAGACTCGAATTTTTTCTTGTTTCAAACCATCTAAGGACCTCTGTCAATGACAGTAAAATAATATCCCTCTTCGGCTCAGACCACTCAAGCGTTACTTTATCATTGTCACTAGGTAATGAGAAGCTTCTGGAAACTCAACACCTCAATTCTTGAGGATGACAGTAACATTGTTGTAATTAAAAATACTATTTAGGAGACTATTGTTCATAACTTAAATCTTAATCTAGTCTCATTTGAGAAGTTTTCAAACTCATCATCAAATCTAAGTCTATCACTTATTCAAAGATAAAAGCAAGGCAGCGCAGCTTACAGGAATTTACTCTTGAAAATGTATCTTACCTTCAGAACTCTTTTCTGAAAAATTGTAATATCAGAAACAGATGATGCCAAATCAAAATGGCTAACTTAAGGGTATAATCATCTGTTTAATAGGGCTAAGTGGGTTGAAAAGGGAGAAAAATACCTAGAAAAGAGAACTTATAAACGTATTAGTACCATTAAAAATAGTCACTGATGATAATGTTACTTTAACTAATTCTAAGGATATTCTTTTGTTCTAACAGAGGCTGAATTTTTTTTAAATAAAAGTCTTTACACTAAAGATGTGAATGTTTTTTCAGATAATTGTAAAGGTCTTTAGAACTTACATGATTGTACTGATTCATTATTTTCTATGGCTCTTAATAAGTCTCCCAGTTCAGACGGGCTACTAGCTGATTTATCTTTATTTTTAATTGGGACGATGTTGGTGAACTAGTTGTCAATTCCCTTAACTATGCTTTCAGTAATGGTGCTGTTTCCGATGAGCAGGGAAGGGCGAGTATTACTTTAATCCTTAGACATGGCAAAGACCAGCCTTTTCTTGATAAGTGGCGCCTGATTGCATTATTAAATACGGACTATAAGATTGTAGCCAAGTGTACTGCCAACCGTATGAAAAATGTTTTGCCACGTCTGATTAGTTTCGATCAGATAGGTTTTTTAAAGGGGCGGTACATTGGAGAAAACGTTTGACTAAGTTATATCTCACTGTAACAATAATTATATTCCAGCTACTCGCATCTTCCTTGATTTTGAGAAACTTTTTGATCGACTTGACTGGGATTTTATTAATAACACTTAATCGTATATCAATTTTGGCCCCTCCTGCAAGTGGATTAAAACTTTTTATAGTAATGCCACTTCTTGTGTTACAAATAACGGTTTTATTTCTAATTATTTTAAAGTTCCCAAAGGGGTCCGCCAAGGCTGCGTTCTCAGCCCTTATCTTTTTACTACATGTGCTGAGATTTTGAATGCTTTAATTACTTCAAATGAGTACATCCATGGTATTACTGTCTCCAATGTAGCATTTAAGATTTCTCAGTATGCTGTCGATACCGTCATTATAAATGATGGCTCTGAAGATTCCCTTTATGCAACTCATGCTACTCTTGAAAATTTCTCTCGTGTGTCTGGCCTTAAGTTTAACCTTGATAAATCTTTCATTTTCCCCCTAGGACCGTTTATTTCTAATAATTCACGTCACTTCGTCAATTCCCATTTCGGTATCTTTAGTAGCTCAGGCTGTGTAACTTACTTAAGCATTTTTTTCTCCCATCATCATGAAGATTTTTTTTTTTTTGTCTTAACTACCTCACGAAGCTCTCTCGTATCAAATGTTTTAAGAGTCTGGTCATCCCGTGACTTGACGCCCATTGATAAAGTTCATATTGTGAAATCTTTTGCCATATCACAAATCGTTTACCCTCTCCTCGTTCAGTTGTTCTGCCAAACCCTGCGCCTGTTTTTTCCCGTTAATTGAATTCCAATCTGTTTCAATTGATTTGGGGTAATAAACTAGATAAGATTAAAAGAGACGTTTTATACAATAGTAAAATGAAGGCCCCGGGCCACCTGGTGGTTTAAATAGGATTGGTATTGTACCTTTTGGGGGCTGAAATGTAAATGAGTCAAACTTTATCTGATGATTCTGTTAGACCTTGGAAAGCTATATTTGATCTTTCACTTAAAAATTATGGTGGTAAATTCCTTTTTAGATATAATTTTTCTGGTAAGGATATCGATGTACCTAATATTTTTATCTTACATGTTTGTCAAGCGTGGGCGGATTTTAATTTCTCTCCACCAGATATAAATGAGTCTATAAATCAATATGTTTTGAATAATTCCTTTATTAAGATTAACAGAAGAATATTTTTCAACAATTATTTAAGAAGGAATAATGTTTATCTTGTTCATGATTTTCTCTCCACGGATGGTAACATACTTCCGTACACGGATTTTATTCAGAAATTTAAGCTAAAAGGTTTTCCACTTACTATCTATTTTGGAATTATCAAGGCTATTCCTAAGTCTTGGAAACAAGCTATTCAATGTAACCCTTCAGTAAATGTCAATTTTCAGCGCATGATTTCCTTCTCTTCCGCCCCCAGGCCAACTAGATTCGTGGATATTTTTGAAATAGAAAATAGGGATTGTACTCCTAAAGCTATTGCTAAATGGGAACAGACGAACACCTGCGGAGTGGACTACCATTTTCAAACTCCCCTTTTATGCTATTAAATACAATAAGATGAAGTATTTCAAAGATTATCGGTGTGAACTCTTATCTACATAAGTAAAATTAACAAATTCCTCGCTTTGTACTTTTTGTAAGTATGATAATGAAACGCTACACCACCTTTTTTGAATCTGTCCTTTAGTTAAACATTTCTGGACAGAGTCGAATTTCTTATGTCTTATAACTCTTTTAACTTTACTATCTCCAACGTACTTTTGGGTTATACAGAAAGTGTAAAGCACCCCAATTTACTTCTATTTACTGCACGCTAAGTACTACATTTTTAGCTGTAAACTTGATAAGTCAATTCTAGATGCCTCTACTTCAAGCTTTCCTTCAACCCCACTGTTGAATATTCTATTCTTAATAACAAGGACTGGGATCGATTTAAACGTCCTAAAAAGTGTTTCAGCTTATTCTTTATAAGCAGTAAAGTATTCTTCCTTTATGTTGCTCTTCTGAGCACTAATTTTTTGTTTAATTCAGTTGCTGCTTGTAATCGCCTACATGGCCTAAGGAATGCTGAGGATTCGTCTTTTTTCTTGATGACTTGTTAACCTTATTATTGTCTCTTTAACCTTTTGTGAGTCTATTTTCATTGAACCTCAAGTTTTACCGCTGCGTTATTTACAGCCAAGATTAGGGCCCTCTTAAGGTCTGCTCCTGTCTTTTATTATCGTATTTTAGTTTTACCCTTTTTGTCTCTAGATGTTTGTCTAATATAGATATTTCCTCTATTAGCATAGCATGGCATAGCAAGATTTAATGTCCCGAAAGCATCCACTGCTGGACATTATATAAAGACGGCCACGGCCTTTGATTACCAGCTGTAAAATCACTGGTTGCAGACCAACCACGACTCGAGCCGGGGACGTGCGGGTGAGAGGACAAAGCACTAACCACTTTACCACGGAGGTCTATTGGTGAAATCGTTTTTATTATAAAATGCTAAATTATTCCAGTCAAAAGTGGGATAAGTACATTTATTTTCTTTTATAGCTATTCATTTAAGTAAAAATAAATTTGATATATTTTTTTGTAAACAAAGTAAAATGTTTTATGATATACGTATACAAGTTATGTTATTACATATAATTACGTTTTCAATTATCACACAAAAATGTTCTATTTTTGCAATGCACTCGACTGTATAAAAGACACAAAATAGCGGAGAAACTGCTTCAATATTCACAGTTTTTTTTTCTCCTTCAAGTTGTGCAGATGTAACTCGGAACTGGTAAGAAAAGTCTGCTGAATAGATGGCGCTCTTTCTTTACTATGAAAATTGAATTATTTTTCTACTTATTTGAAATATTTTTCTTAAAATTTCATCAGGCGGTAAATTAATTCCTATAGTTATGTTATAGATTATATTGTACTACTAAACCAATGATTTTAAACCCTCAAATCTTAGATAATACACTGTAAATTTTAATTAGTAATAATAATTAGGCAGACAATACGATATTTTGACCAATTAAGGCTTAAATTAGTCAAATTATCGTCTCGTCAATATGCCTAATTAAGTGTAATTTGACTAACTATAATCTTATTTTTAGTGTGTCACAATGAATTACATAAAAACATATAGAAAATACATTGAGGAATATGATGGGACAACGGAATATAAAATATAGTAGTTTCTTCGCCAATTTGTTGGCCAGTGTGATTAGATACAAATGTTCAAAAATTGAAAACTTGTGCGTGTATGTATGTTTATTTGTTATGGTTTTTATATAATATATTTTAATAAGGGAGGGGGTGGCATGAGATTTGTTTCAATTCTTGGAAAATGTACGCCAATAATGCCACTGAGTGTATTAAGAAAAAAGAGAGTTGGAAATATATATACACATATATATATATATATATATATATATATATATATATATATATATATATATATATATATATATATATATATATATATATATATATATATATATATATATATATATATTTATATATAGAAATAAATATATTATATATATATATATATATATATATATATACACATATATATATATATATATATATATATATATATATATATATATATATATATATATATATATATATATATATATATATATATATATATATATATATATATATATATATATATATATATATATATATATATATATATATATATATATATATATATATATATATATATATATATATATATATATATATATATATATATATATATATATATATATACAATTATAGTTAATCACTTGCAACAGTACAGTGCTCGATACTGAAGTAGAGCAAACATAGTACATTGAATACAAGTTAAACTATACTGCCATGCTTGCTACCCTGGGTTTCACGCCACACAAGTTCACATCAGTGTAGCGATCTTCAGGCAAGTGAATGATCAAAATGTACTAAACAGACAAAAAGCTATTTCTTCTTCAATCGTTGGCTTGCAGTTGCCATGGCGACACAGCGAAATTAGTTCTGATCTTCTATTGGTCCGATCTCCTTTTATGCGTAGTATCTCCAGCTTTTCTTCTGTACACAGATTACATGCCCACGACTCTCGCTGGTTTGGTGTGTGTCAGATTGCTTAAGAATATCCCATCTAATTGAGTATGGTGTATTTTGTCTCTTCAAATCCCATATATATTTTGACAGTTCGGTTTCCTTGTCATATTTCTTGTTTCTGAATGACTTAGTGTGGTTATCACATCTAGACTTAAAGTCCCCGCCGGCGACTTCAATGTATGACCTGGTACTGTTATCGCTGCCAGAAGTGACTGCGGCCTTGTATACAACGGCGCTCACGAGGCATTTCCCGCGTAGAGGGCAAGAAGTTTTGTCCCTGCACTTACAGGTTTTGGCTCTCATTGAAATTTTGATAAAATGTGAAGTTGTCTTGCCCTCCGGACGGAGAGTTGCGATTTGTTTCCATCGCTAGGCTTTGGTGAGGTAGGTGGTGTTGCTTTTATTCTTATTCGAAGAAGAAAGGATTCATTTGATGTTCAGCTTTCTGAAACAAAACAGCTCCATAAATTCCTTTTTGCGAACACAAAAAATGAGGAAAATTGCTAACCCTTGCAGCGAATTAAAAACGGTAAACTACACTTTGAAAGTCATTTGCACCTTCATTTGCAGGTTTGGACGTCCACAATTATTTACATCTGCACAATAAATGGAGCTGAACCCGAAGATCCACGTTAGTCCCAAAAGTATGAATATAGCTACAGTGCCACGAAGGAGTGCAAACATTTCTATCTTAGATTCAGCCGTTGACCTTTCCATTCTTCGTTTTAAACTATGTCGTAAGAATTTAACAGAAACACAAAATGTTAACAGGTTGATAGACAACAGAAAAGCAAGTGGCGATAAGACGAATTTGAATTTTCAGAACACTTATACAATTACAAGAAAAAACTAGGTAATTTATATTTTGTATAAGGCAACCCATAAAACAACTTCAGTCCTTGCAGCTGATTATATTTGACTTAGCGATCATCCAGTGTCAGTTGTGAAAGAAGCTGCATCACTTGAATTGTTGTAGGTGATCTCTTATATGGCCAGTCATTAATCAGAATAATACTTTTGTGATACTAAGTCACGCGCTCCAAAATATGTATAGAGTGAAGTCATATCTCTCAGGGACTTATTTCATTTAAAAACGTTTAATCTGTTCAATCGTTCTTGCGTCAAACTTTTCGTTTAGTATAATACTAGATCCGTTTATGATCTGTGACTTCTAAAACAGCATCTCAGCATGTAAAACGTTAATAACATGGCACAAATATTAAAGATCAAAAAACCAAATATTCACCGAGGTGAACGACTCATATTGCCAATTTTTTCCAAAATTAAGGGGCTTAAACATATGTTGCAGACAGTCTGACAGTGACTAGATGTAGCAAAATCACGGCACTTGGTATTTTGTCACTTTATAATCAGATAATCAGTAATCGTCATGCTATGCGGAGCAAAAAGGTAATCGGCACAATTAATAAACAAACGTGGTGTTTTAAAAAATACTTATGTACACTCGTCCGAAAATAACCTCTTTTATGCTCGAATTTTGTGTCCTCAAAAAGCGAGGAGGGAGCCATGCAGTGGTTGATTAATCAGTTAATGTACGTCATTTTCTATTAAGGGAAGCTGTGGAAACGTTCCCTTATTTACCTCTCTCTCTCTCTTTAATTCGTGTCGCCGAGTTTTTGTATATGCCTGCCTCAAAATTGACCCCCGCCTCCCACACTACAAAAGTTAAACCCTCTTACGTCACTGCTGTGGTTGAAGCTGTAGGTTTACCCATCAAAAACTGCCTTACGAGCAGCTCGACGAGTAGAATTTACACAATTGCTCATTCGTATGGCTGTGTTCACACATTTGCTTCTCTGTAAGGCACTGCCTTACGAATAGCCACATCGTTCGATAAATATTCGATGCATAAGTTTTTGGTTGTTGATGAATCGGAAGGTGAGCGCGTATGTAGTCTGTGACATGCTAACAATACAGAGGCTATGATCAGAGCAAGTTGAAGATAATCCATTCGTATACTCCGATTTTGGTTTCACAATATAAATTTTCCGATTAGGCTGAATATTTGCTAAAAAATCTAAAACGTAAGGCCTATTTATTTTCACTGAGATTATATAATTCATTTTGTTTTAAGTATTATATTAGAAGGAAAGTGAATCATATTCTGCCATGAATTTAGGACTACCAAACCTTTTCTACTTACATGCCATCTTCTCGTATAGAATCTTCTTTTTAAATAACATTACCACTAACAACCGGAACCACGGGGAGACCTGAAAATCGATAATAATCAGAAATAAATTATGTATGTTGCATGACATATGTCTATCTTTTTTTTTAATTGTAAGAAGTAACAGACAAATTGGGCTTTGCAGACTCATTAGCATGCCTGTATAGGTCGTACTCGCGTCGAATATGTTCAATTGTTCAATACTGAGAGCACGCATGCAGTACGGAAAATATAGGAAACTTTCGGAGTAGCACATGAGAAAAGTTTGGTATATTATAGTGGCATAGTGGCCAGTGGGTAGGAATTTGGAAGTTCATAAAAATATAGTTTTTGTGTAAACTTGTGAAATACAGTAGTTAGTCTCATTGTTGCCTAATCATCTTTACCTCTAAATAGCTTCCCAAGAAAGAGAGTGACATGATGATTTAAGATAACCTCTCAAGGCTTCTACGTTAACAGAATGGCGGAGGTAAACTCATCAGAAAGGCTTACAGCAAACAAATGGTGCCCAAGATAAAAGAGGAAACAGGCAAGACCTGCCGACAAAATTTATACGTCAAAATTAAGGTGGAGACGACAAAATTTAAGTAGTCTGATCGGGTTGACTTATTTCGACTTGTCATAGGCCTGTAGGCTGGGCTCGTCGGTATAAATGATATACCACAGCCTGCGGTGTAGCGGAAATCATCGAAGGATTATGGTGTTAGATGAATGAAAATAACTTTGCAAAAGAGTGATTTATTTGTGTCCATTTGTCGGGGTTAGCCGGCTGCGTGTTTCAGATTTTACACCGTTTCATATTAGTCCCTATTTCTGAAACAACAATTTTCAATTTTTGATTTCAATATTTCCACCAGAAACTTTGGTTCTCATCAATTATTGATCATCGTCCATGTGTAGTTGATTCATCGCAGTACATGCAAAACAGTCTAGGATATATGGGTGACTTTGTGTCAGATAAATATTAAATATAAATGATACGATATCTGTAAAAATTTGGAAAACAATAAGTCCTTTATTTTATTTATCAGATTTTACCAAAAGAAATCAGATCTGGTTTTCAGTTTTTCATTTGTGATAGATTATATAAAAGACAAAAAGTTAACCCTACATACCACAGCAGCCTAGTCTTATACACTGAGAGGCAGCAGTATGTAAGGTGTATTTAGTAGGCTAAATTAACCAGCTTGACTGACACTGACAGGTTGATATTCAGGTACAAGTAGGTCACCCAATATGGTGGGCACAAAATAATGTTCCCACCCCACCCCATCAATCTACCTCGAGGCAGTGGAGTAGCCAGGATTTCCATACTGGTGGGGCAAGTAACAGAAAATTAACCAACAGGATACAAAATATGGCCCTGCAGACGAACGGTACTAATTTTGAAACGACAAAAATTGAATATTAAGGAATATTGGTTTGGCAATCATCCCCTCTGCCCACCATTTGGCTACGCCACTGCCCCGAGGTCATAATATTAAAAACGCCATTATAAATATTTAATTGTTTCCAAAAAACCGTTTTGTAAGAGTGCATATCTCTCACATGTTTAGTTGTATTATTGCCAATTCATAATGAAAAACAAGAGTTTGAAATCTTATATCCAATTAAAAGAATTAATCTGTTGATGCAATAATAAAGAATTACAGTTTTACATGTTTTATGCTATCAAGTGATTTCCAGACTTTGACTCCTGAGGTAGAGATGCACAATTGGTATTTCCTTGTTCTTACATACTTTTGTTTAATTTTTTTTTTGTCTTGTGTTATATCTTTCGTTGGATGTTAATGAAAAAAAAATTGTTAGGTTGTCTGGTAATGACATCTGATAGGCTTTAAACATAACTACTCCTGTCTGGAAGTCTATGATATTTAAAAATCTTAATGTTTTTAATTTGTAGAAACGTTTGTTAGTATGTTCTAAATAATTAGCATTACATACAATACGAATAACCTTCTATTGTTTTAGGAATAATGGAGTAATATTCAAATTAAGTGTATTTCCTAAACTTCAGTACAATAATTAAGATATGGTTGGACAAGTGCACAATATAATGTGTAGAGTGCATCTCTAATTAAAGCTTGGCTGGCTTTACAAATAATTGCAATATTTTCAGACAAATGTTTGGAAAATTAACAATGTGCTCCTTCCAGCTTAGATTATGATCTATATATATACACCAAGAAACCTGTCACATACACTCTCTCAATGGTAATTTCATTTATAGTAATTTTCAAATCAGAATTTATACGACCGTTTGTAAATAACACATGATTAGTTTTGGTAACATTAAGAAAGAGTTTAATAAGTGCAAACAAATACATTAAGTCTATAGAGCTCATTACTTATCAATCTACGTAGTGTAGAAGTATCCTCATGAGAGTAAAACATGTTTGTGTCATCTGCAAAGAGTACAAATTTTAGTAGACATTACAAATATCATCAATATATGGAATAAATAACTTTGGCCCAAGAATAGACCCCTGTGGTACTCCACAAACTACATTAAAAAATTCTTACATTAAATAAATTATTTGGACATATCGCATTCTATTGGTCAAATAACTAGTCAGCCAATTGTAAGTATTGTAAGTAAGTAAGTATTGTAAGTATATCAAATTAGTCTTTTAGCTTGAAAAAAGTTGAACTAAGACTTCTACAATAAAAGTGAAGATGGACAGCCCCTTCTCTACGTCAGTGTGTTCTTAAATTAATTACCTGTGGAATATCTACAATCTAACTTCACATAATAAAAGAAATTATTGTCTGCATCAATATCTTGTTCAAAATCAAGAGAGTGGTATTCTGTATAGTTAAATGTCTTGAAGTTAAAATCTTTATATAAGTTAGCATCCATACGCAGTCCTGAATTCATAAGGGAAAATTCATCATCCATTATAATCAATTGCTGCTAGAAATATGTAGTAAGAGGAACAATCAATTACAATCCAGAACTCGATAAATGACATTATCAGTATAAGATTATAATACATTGTGCAGTAATGATGCAATGCCCCTGAAACAGAAAATATAAATTGAAAAAAATAAATCATATTCAATAAACATACAGGTAAGGAGTGGCATTGGGATCAAACATATACACATTTTGAAGAAATACCATTATGTGTCAAGCTTCGCGAGATCGGATGAACAGCTTATCTTGACTTTAGTTTTTTGCTGATCAATTGTTTTACCAAAGCTGTATGCGCCCGTCTAATGTCCAACAGTTATTCACCCTTTCGTGTTTCTGAATTTGGTATAAAAGTTTGCTGTTTTCCTGAGTTAGATCTTCTGTAATCACAATGCCGGTGGATTTTAATTTGCGTCTGGATTGGAGGACTTTCTGATTGTGTTGGTACGACGTAAACTTCTGAAACAGCTTCTATTTTCAAAATGGATTTCTCTTGTCAAAATGGACAGGAATAAAGGCTTCACATTACCATAATACTCCTTATTGTGGTACTTAATAAACTATGTACGAGAATAGCAAACACAAATTTGCTAGCTATTCTGGTACAAAGTTTATTACCTACCAAAATAGGAGTATAATGGTAATGTGAAGGCTTTAATCCAGTCCATTTTGACAATAGAAATCCATTTTGAAAATAGAAGCTGTTTTCCCTATTATGGGACGATGACTAGTATCCTGGTAAGTCCAACCGACTCGGTGACAGCGGTCAATAAAACGGTCTTCCAAATTGATTGACAATTTGTTTTTCAATTGCCAATTTCTGGATGATTTCTGTTGTGTTTTCACTTTGATTTTGCTTAACGCCAAAGATTCGAATGTTATTTCCTCCAAAATACTGTTCCATGTCGTTTATTGAGTTCTGGATTTTTTGTTGTGTTTCGTCTATATTGCAGATCCATTTGTTTTAGTTCCATATTTTCTTTGCTTGTCTCATCAAGATTATGTTCTAATTCAAAACATCTGACTTCAAGTTTGTCTAGAATTTCATGAATGCTGTCTATCTTTTTCTCAATTGCTTTTAAGATACATTGTTCAATTAAAGCACTGGATTGATCACTAGACAAAAGTTCACAGGTAATTACAGAGGCAACTTCAGTCATTGTCTTCTTGTTCAGCTCCTCTCTTGCTGACATTATTACTGGATATACTTAGTAGCACGAACATTGACCCACAAAACTTGCACACTATAGAAATTACAGAAGTGGATAGGCTTCGTTTAGTGGTACACAATTAATGATAGGATACTTTTTTTATCAAAACAGAATAACGCATCAGAAAAAAAATCTCTATTTTCTCTTGGAAATTTGAAGACAGCGCTGGTAAATGGTATTTAATACAAATCTTTGACGTATGCACACTCCTTTAGTAATGTCTCTTCAATTCAAAACATGATAACAGCTAGTAAGAATAAATGCAATGTAGTGGAGTAGGATTGAAGTTGCTTTGCAAAATCTACATTTTCCAGTCATATCTTTTTCAGTCATGTTTTTTTCATTCATACTTTTTTCGGTCCTTGCTTTTTCAATTCCATTTTTTTAAAATCTCAATTCCTACCAGTACCAGAAACAAAAAGTACTGCAAAAAAGTGTAATTGCTAGTTTGATGTGGAGTTTAACATCCATATCTTGCTTTCCAACTTTCGAGAACTTCCTGAGAGGGGAAAAGAATTTGTCATTAAAAAAAATCAGTTTTCTATCAGGATAAAGACATCGTATAATTCACATAATAGTGCAGAATTAAAACTATGGAACTTCCATTGCTCTAACAGTCTAATTGCAAGACAAACTCAAATGAAAAAATACAAATCGAGCTCTTATTTGAAGTTGTAGACTGATATATGGACGGGTTTCTTATCCTGATTGTATTCTTATGTTTGTAAATTAAGTTTCCGTATACTTTACACCAACGTTTGACTAATCTAAATGTAAATTTAAATAGGTTTTTCCTAATCTTTTCACCAGGGTGAAATAGATACTTGTCGATGAATAAAACATATTTAAAAACAATGGAATTTTTCTGCAGAAATAGCTGGTATTTTGTGGTACTAGATTATTTTAATGGCTACTGCACAATGTACGATTATACCACTTTTGAAAGAAATAGAGTTTTTACACGAATTTTTGTTTAGCGTAGGAATAGTATAAGCATATTTTGGATCCCCCACTTTTTTATAAGCAGCTCTACTCCCATTTCGAAGTATCTATTAGATGGGGGATCTTTCTGTGTTGCTGCTTGTCAAATTATATTGCCATTTACCTCAGACTGCCATAAATGTATCTTTTGAGTTATTAAATATTTCGAATATCCCTCATCCATCTCAAAACAGTAATTTTTTCAGCTATTCAAAAAAGCTTTGATCTCAATGCAACTGTGTAATTGTTAGTTTTTTATGCCATCATCATTCAATTATTTATCAATTTCATAGGTATTGTGCTTTGCACCACGAGTGTCACGTCCATTTTATTCAAATCATCATCGTTGTTAATGAAATGGCTGCCAGGTAATAACACTCGAAACATTGAACATATCATAGCACTGATTCAACGTAGATATTAGCACATTGTGTCTTCAAAATATATAGAAAATATCTTTTATGGCCAATGCTCATGGCCAATGCGAGGCAGGATACTGCACAGCCAATTGCTAAAATGATGTCCAGTGGCTTAGAATCAGTTGTGTACTTGTGGAAAACACGAAAGGAAAATACACACATTTAAATGTATACATACATACAATACGTAATTATTCAGTTCATATTTTGTTCACATATATTCTTTTACAATATCTATAAAGATAACGGTTTGAATACATCATATAAAGATTCATTAAAGAATCGTATTGAAAATTCACAAGCGTTTTCCTGCTCTATTCGCAGAACTTAAGTTTGACCTTCAAATTACAAAGTAGATTTCGACAAGTTTATTTGACATCATGCCACGAGTTGGAATACCCGAGTATGGTGTTTCTAGTGTGCCATAAGTCGTGAAATCGACATATGTCCATTTCAACCGACATATGTAATTTCGAGTAATTTTATTGTTTAAAATTGCCATATTAATGAGAAACTGAATATATTCCTATCAATGAGAAGCTGAATATGTGTTCAATTATGTCAAATAGATGATCGATTTCTTAACATACAACAATTTCGAGCTTTTCATTTGCTAGAAGCGTCGTATAATTCAAATAAAATTAAACATACGCCTAATTTCCATGGTTTGGGCCAATCAAAAGGTTTGAAATTGTCATATGCATGATGATCTAGCCGCCGCATTGAAAAGTTGTCCAAACTGGAGGTATACCTGTCTAATAACGCGTGCAGCATGCCACCTCTACTCATTGGGAAAACCTACAAAAGTAATATCGCCTTTCAAGCATAGCCGGATAATTTCGAGTTACGATTGCATACATAAAAACTACTCCAAATTAAGTTGAATCACTTATGCGTGAATCACGTCGCGGAGCATGGAAACTGTATTCTATGATTTAATGGACTAATCAGCAAGCAATGCAAATCAGAAGTGGGGGTACGTAATTTGATTACCCGACCAGTTTTATATTAATGATCGGGTGTTTAGGACACAATTTGAATGCGTCTTCTTGATCGTAACGTGAAAGAAGTTGAACAAGTTTGATTAAACTATTTGTGATTGATATGGCGTTTTTTTTAATGAGAATTCTAGTGATATGTTGGTAGTTTAAAGAAGATGGCGGCCAAAAAGTGAGCCTTAGTGAGGGCGTATTTAACGTGAGTCTCATACTAAATCGAATACCTTTCTTGCACCCAGCGGTACGGAATATCATACACGCTACTAAATCTTGACCCGAGTACTCGAAATTGCGTTTTCCTATTGACTTTTCGAGATTTGTTGGCTTGTGCACGATAGGTGAACATTTCTGTGAAAACAGACCGTGTGATGCGATTCATATTGGCTAAAATTAACATAAATTGGCAAAAAATAAGGCCTTCAGATTTTAGCCACCAACTCCTTAAATGAGAACACTTGAAATCGGCATGACTGAGAAATAAAACATATGTTCAATTATTGTTTGATATGACAATTTCTAGTGATATGACAAATCTTGCCGAATGAAATTACTCGAAATCGACAGTGTCTGTTAAAATTGACACATGTCGACTTCATGACTTATGGCACACTTGGCGCCAATATACGCGGAGGAATTTCAACCAGCGAGGAAATGGAATAGTGGATTTTTGAGGAGAAAGAACTAATTAAGCATTGAAAACTCTTTTTGCATAATATGCAAATCGTATGTATAGTTACTCAGCATGTACACACTATTCGCCATCTTGTAAGACCATCACGTGCAGAAAACATTCCAAATTTTTCACTTCACTAGGAAGTGGCATTTGTATTATGTTTTTTGAAGTTGTTCTTTTAGACTTTCGAGAGTAGTCGATATTTATCGTTATCTAAACATCTACACCTAAAATACGGCAAGTAGTAAACCTTGTTAGCTAACATATTTGCGTATAAGTTCTTGATAACAAAAAAAATTCAAGTGAAACTAAAATAATTTGCATTTCCATAACCATGCTTCTGAAATATTTATAATCCTGAATAACTTCACCAGTATGCAGAATTTTAGTTGTTCCATTTTACTTTATATTCACAATTATCAATTTTTATTGCATTTAACAGAATAATGACCATAAATGACGTCGTTTTACGACCCAGTGGATCCCTTTGATGTCGTTCTCTTCAGTCATATCCCTTAGATTCCCACGTTGTCGTAACACGACCGATTTAAGATGCACTTTTTAAACAATTGTTTTACTTCGTCAAATAGGCCCACAGCAATGAATATGATCAATGTAACTTTTTGATATATAATTTTTAAATCATTCTGTCTGCTTTAGGCCTCCGGCCCATAACATAATAATAACATATTCACATACATCAATTAAGAGGAGTATTATAAAAGAAAGAAATATATATACAATTCTTATTCTTTAAGACTATCGCTTCTTAATTTCATAGTCTGTAAAAAAACTTTTTTGCAATATCAGATACGGTTTTTTTCTGCTTTAGGTGCTTTACAAAATTATGAAATGTAGGATGTAGTGCAAGATTAGGCAAGAACTTGCTTCTTAAATCATGAAATGTAGTATGTAGTACAAGATTAGACAAGAACTTGCTTCTTAAATTATAAAACATAGGATGTAGTGCAAGATTAGGCAAGAACTTGCTTCTTAAATTATGAAATGTAGGAGGTAGTGCAATATTAGGAAAGAACTTGCTTCTTAGACTATGAAATGTAGGATGTAGCGCAAGATTAGGCAAAAACTTGCTTCTTAAATTATGAAATGTAGGATGTAGTGCAAGATTAGGCAAGAACTTGCTTCTTAAATTATGAAATGTAGGATGTAGTGCAAGATTAGGCAAGAACTTGCTTCTTCAATTATGAAATGTAGGATGTAGTGCAAGATTAGGCCAGAACTTGCTTCTTAAATTATGAAATGTAGGATGTAGTGTAAGATTAGGCAAGAACTTGCTACTTAAATTATAAAATGTAAAATGTAGTACAGAATTAGGCAAGAACTTGCTTCTTAAAGTATCATAACTAGTGCAAACCGCTAGGAAATTAAATTTATCTTCGACATTTATGCTATCACATAGAGGACATATACGTCAATCTCTGAGAGTTTTTTTCTTTTCTACCTTCTTCAATTTTAAAGTTGTGCCAAGAGCATCTCAAATTAGCAAAAACAGATCTTTTCTTATAATTCTTTATGTTCAAGACGTAAAGTTCAATAACAAGAACACTTTTGCGATAGGTGTATAACATGAACTCAAAAGAACGGATTCTACTTTCCCAGTTTTGTGAATCGATGTTTATAACGCTTTGTTTGAAAATACTGATAAAATTACATTCATTTCCTACCTCCTGATAAGACCAATCATAACCAAAACCGTAACTTTGCAGGATATTTTTTCACATTTGAGGTCCATGTTCTCTTACCTACATTATCAAGTTCTACTTGCATATCATAACATTTCTTGGTGTATCTATAAATGGAAGTCAATTATTTTGAGCCAAAACTTTATACATTTAATAACAGTATGGATAAACAGTGTAGGCCTATGTCGACCACAGTCTCCATGAACAGCACATCCTGGAACACATTTCTTGACACCAAGAAAGCGTTTTAAATAATAAATCTGCACCTTTTCAATATTAGGATAAAGCATATGGCCCCAATTGAACCATAACACAAAACAGGTAAAACCCATAGTATCGAGCACTTTAGCATAAATGTTAAAACTTGCTTCACCAATAGAACGTAACGAAGAATGAATAATATTTGAAGATTTTTTCACCTTGGATAGACATGATAGATAGAATACTAATAGCTTTACTCCAAATGTTTATAGTAGAAAGCAATAGACCTAAATACTTATAATAAGAATAAGGCCATGAGATTTACGCTCATACATTTTTCAAAATGCATGAGGATTTTTTAATTTTTCATTATTTATTATTTATTTAAAACTTAATATAAAGTTTCTTCCACGACGTAATAATTTGCAATCTAGAGTCAAGAGTGGATGCATGCATGATTTCGATGTGTGAAGATCCTAAGAGTACCTAAGAATTTGCAGAAAAGTAAAGATAAACTAAGTCATATGTATATACTAGAATAAATTATATCAAAACTTCAAAGATTTCTTCTCAAGTAAAGTCTCTGTTTACAGTTTTATTCAGGCTTAGCATTCATCTTTAGCTCGAATGTTCAAAGAATAGTGGAGCTATTCTACACCCCCGGCGTCGGTGTCGTTGTCAGCGTCGGCGTCCACTTAAAGTTTTGGTTTAAGTTTTCATAACTTAAGTTATGAAGAATGTACATTCATGTGACTTGGAATAGGGGTAGAGGACATGGGTTGTGATAAAATGAGCATGGCTGGAGGTTGTGTGTGCCTGCTGATTAGTTTATTTGCACAACAAATAAAATATTTGACAGCTTAAAGTTTTGGTTAAAGTTTTTGGTTAAGTTTTGGGTTAAAGTTTTATTACTTATGAATGGTGTACATTTATGTGACTTAGCATCTGGGTAGAGGACATGGGTACTTGTCAAATGAGGGTAATTGGGGTTGTGTGTGCATACTATTTAGCTTTTTGCATAACAATGAAAATATTTGTCAGGTTAAAATTTAGGTTAAAGTTTTTATAACTGAAGCTGTGAATGGTTTACATTCATGTAACTTAACATAGGGTACTGTTCAAGTGAGCATGATTAAGGGTTGCGTGTGCATACTAATTAGCTCATTTGCATATATTCGCAAATATTCGTATCTATGATATCTCTTAAAATAAAGTGGATGAGGGGATTTTGTTTTGCACAAACGATCATATATGTGAAGAGCATTGTCTACACTTAATGGTGAGGTGAAGTGTGCCTATTAATTACATTATTTGCATAACAATAGACTTTTGTACAAAATGTTTAATATTCATAAGTACGTAATTTCAGTTATGAATAGTGTACATTTATGTGACTTAGCACAGGGTAGAGGACATGTGTACTGTTTAATTAAGTATAACTAATGGCTGTGTGCCTACTATTTAATTTATATGAATAACAATGAAAAAAAATGTATCTATGATATGTCCTAAATTAAAGCGTGAGTGGGGATTTTCTTTCCACAAATGACCATATATGTGAAGAGCATTGTCTACACTTAATGGTGAAGTGTAATGTGCATATTAATTAGATTATTTGCATAACAATAGACTTTCATACAAAATATTTAAACTGAGATGATAACTTGGTACTTGATACAGTTGTAGGTGGCATTGGTACTTCTTTTAATTAAGAAAGTGTTAACATACATAAAGTTGCACACCTACGTCTTATTTTGGAGGTATCCAATGTTGCTTTGTTTTAAGTGATGGATACATTTACCCTAAAAAAAACATCCATACCTGTTAATATGGCTCGGCTTTTAAAGTATATTGTGCTGTGACAATATTATTTACCAATGTAACATCAACATCTGTTTCAGTTGTATTCTTCTGGGTTTGCGATGCGGTGTGATCTGATCCCAGCAAAACAGTAGATGGTGATGAAATAAGTCTTCCTGGTGTGTCTGTGAAAGAAGTTGTTGAATCTGAATCAGACACATGGCGTGTAGAACTTTGGAATATGACAAACGTCTTTACTAAATTATTGGGAGCTTGTGAAGTTTCTACTGACAAAAAAAATCGTAACACCAGTTTGTATTATTTTCTGACTGGGCAGTTTGGATGTAACCACAGGGGTGGCACCTTAATACAGAAACCTCTTGGAGAAAATATTCGAATGTTTGTAAAACAATTTGAGCAGTGCTTTTAAATGAAAATTTTCTGTGAACTGACGGCTTCAGTTGTATCCTTGGGCAAAGTTGTAATTGTTTGGCTGATACGCTCGAAATTGGTCTCTGTGGTGGGTTTGATTGAGACGTCAGCGGTAGTGCATATTGCAGGGTAGGGGACAATATAATTATGTGATTATGTTATTCTTGCCTTGAACAAAGATAAATAAAGATAATGATGCGCATTCATGGATAGATTATATATTAGATAATATAATATAATCTTTAACAAACAGATAGACAGATAATTTTTAAACGTATTTTCATTTTGAAGGCGGTAGGAAGGATCTATTATTATATCATGTTATATTTATATAGAGTGCACAATGAAGAAGAGCCACACTAGAAGATAAGTAGAATAGCACCGATGTGCCAATCAGATGTTTCACTGCTGTTCGGTAGGGTGAACAACTACACAAGACTAAAAATAAAGATGGTATGAAATGACAGCTATACAAAGGGATAGTACACATTACATATCCAGAACCAGTCCCATGGTATGCACCAGTATAGCTAGTGAGAGTTGTAAACGAAAATCCGTACTCTATCTACTGGAAACAGATCAGTGCACTCATCTCACAGACAGGAGGCGACGATGGTTTTGAAAGCTTCAATGCTATGCCTTTATATGTAATGTTACCAACAACGACAACTGGAAGGATATTCTATATTCTGATGTCAGTATAGAGAAAGCTTCTGTCCCGAGAGCTCGTCTTAGCAGACGACAATGAGACCATCATTAGATGCAGAAGTAATTGATCTAGTTGTACGTTCTCTGACGTAACTAGATGCAGGCAAAATTGATTGCAAATCTGTGGCTATTGGGCATCTTATACATGACAGTATGTTGATAGAGAGCATGTTTGGGGGGCAGTAATTACACTCCAAACATCTTACTGCCTTCCTTTGAATGGTGTTAAGAAGGTCCAGGACAGCAGGACTGTACGAGATGCAGTGCTTCAAGCCTTTGAACAGCTTCACGGCGCAAAAGTGTGGAATATATTTCTTTTCTGTTTACATTGGGTTACTCTTCTTGCAATAATCAATTTTCAAATATGGCTGTATGGTGACAGATAAGAATATCATACGTTAATTATAAGGTGTTATCCCCGCAATTGTTCATCCCAGGAAAATAGGTGATACGTTGTACTACGAGGGGATAATAGGTAAACTATTCTCTGATAATTTCCGTGATTGTGTTTGTAGCAGTCTGTAAACTGAATCGATTGGTTCGAATCCAACGGCAATTAATCCAGCGATTTCCCCACATGTATGCAGAACAATACGCTGACATCTAGAGCAGAAGTTTGTCTTCTGCATCACATGCTCAACGTTTCTCATAAAAAGTAGGGTGTTACACGGTGTTCATCTTCTTCGCGTCCTGGTATATACTTTGGGTCCACACTGAAAACAAGTCAAACGTGACTTACGTGTTCTTTCCCTTGTAAGTGCCTAAAATTGTAAAACATAAAACATGTCCGGCACTCATTATGGGTGTTTATCTGTTTTAGCCGGTGATAGAATTCAAAACAATCATTTTTGTTCAAATGATGCTTTACGTGATATGAGCATGATTGACATGGTATTCTAAAGTTACTGGTTGGATTTGTTGTCGTTTAGATCTAGTCATTCTCTGATTAATAAAATATATATATTATGTATGATAAACCTCGTCTAAGATCTGATCATTCTGCTGTTCTCGTGGAATTCTGCTTCCATGATGCTGTTAAAGGCAAGGGTTGTGAAAATGCAATAGTTTTTTTTAAAAGATGCTGAATTTGCTGATGATGTTATAACTTGTATCAAGAGCATTGCTAATGCCAATAATGATATTCTACCGAATCATTTGTGGGAATTTATTAAATACAAACTAAAACCTCATTATATTTTCCATGGCCACCGGTAAGCTAAGCAATTACGCCTTTGCGAAAAAGAATATTCTCACCAAATCTCAATTTAGAGGACATATTTTTCAGTTTTCATACGGAGGAAAATATTGCCAATCTTGATGTTGCAAACAATGAGCTTTAAAATCTGTATGATATCAGAGTAACAGGAATTGTGATCTATTACGAGCTCGCTGAGTAGAGCATCACGAAAGAATCATTGATTTTTTCTAAAATCTTGGAATACAAATTAAACTTTTCATTTCATTGAAAAAATAAAAAGATATTGACGGTAATATTACAACAGGATGCAGTGATGTGTTGAATGACATAATACTTTTCTTGCGCAATGAAATCAATTCTTTAATACTGTTCAAAATATATTAAACGATTTTACTTCTTCTTCCGTCAAAACTCAATTTCTTAATCAATCTAATTTTGCAGGAGATTGTCAATGACCAATTCATTCAGAGTTGTCTTTAAATAAGTTATGGTCTTATTAAGGCTGTGGATATCAAATTTACTTATCAGAAAGCTGAGAATCCTTCAATATCTGCCCAAATTGGCATGCCTGAAAACGTATCTTAATGTATCTTTGGTCTTCTAGAAAATTAACCTCAATTATAATACTTTATCTTTACCTTATTTCCACGTTAGTTTCAATATGATTAATCCTAATCATTTCAAACTTGCGTTGAAAATGTTTTGGGTGAAAAAGTATTTGTCTGATCTGGTTACTTTTTAATATTTCTCTTAAAGCTTTTAGGGGTGATCTCATTTTCCGTTGTAACCATTCTTATAAAAATGTTAATTGTATAAAGAAAGAGTTTGTTTGAGATTTCTGTGTCATCTGGAGTAACTTAGGTTTTCGTAATTGTAATGATGCATTGTGGAATGGAATCAAGTGGAATAATTTCAATATTTGTATTCATAATCATAGTATTTTTATAGGAAAGATGTACAACATTATCTATATGCATGACATTGTCTCGCCCGAAGGTTCTTTCCTAAAGTTTCCGTAGAATCAGGCAAAAGTAAACATCACAAATATGTATTTTACTATATATTATGGCTTAGTCGAAAACATTTCTCTTGCTTGGAAACAAACTGCGAATCATCATGGTACATCCGTAATTCATATATATTAGTATTATATTAGATAAGATACTTAGTACATTTAAGGTAACGAAGCATGTCTGTAAGGATTTCGTTAGCTGAAAAATGATTTCCAATGATGTCTTAACAAAAAGGAAGTGGAAATCCTTTTTTAACAACAATTTAACAGATTAATTTCAAACGTAAGCTTGTAATATTAGTTTTAACGCTGTTCGAGACACTGATTTCATTCACCTACAATATAGATATCTTTATCACATTCAAGGCACAAATCTTTTCTTGTTTAAAATCAACAAGCGTGAAAACCCTTTATGTATGTACTTTCTTGTAATGATTGTATTGAGAGTTACGAGCATTTTTGCTTGTCATGTGTTTGGACTAAATATTTTCGGAATTCTGTAACCGTTGAGTTTTGCCTTACTACCAACAGACAAATACAGTGCTTTCTTTTAAAGCCCTTTCTGTTAGCTTCAGTGCATTCTTTTAAAGCCCTTTCTGTTGCCTTCAGCAAAAGTAGTTATGCGGGGGTCAATCAAATAATTCTTACGCTAGAAAATTCATATACTGATGCAAAATGAACAACAAGCAGCCCTGCATACAGGAATTTAAAAATGATATATTGTTTATCCTTCATGTAAACACTACATTGAGAATACATAATTTTGTTTATTTTTGGAGAAAAATGCCCTTTTCTTTAAATTAAACATCTGCATAATTAACTTTATTTTGTCGTGTCTAAACAAAGATTATATATACCTTGTCATGATTACTGTTAATTGTTTGCAAAAAAAGATAATAATAATGAGAACTTTGTGAACCGAAATTTTTCACAATTTGGCAATAAGAGAGACTTATGTTGAAATTTACACCAACAGGAAGTAGTGAATTGACGGATGTACACCACAATGCATGGATCTAAATTTTGCATATAATCTTGTAAAAATGAAACAAATTTCGAGCGCTGGGAACTCAAGCATTGCGCAGGGTTCATTTTTTTCCTCACGATATAAAATGATGGCATATGAATTAAGTTTTCACCGTGCGCATTTCAAATTAAGCATTACATTTTCGAAAAATTCTTATGTGTTACCGTTAAGCAGTCGCACTTTAATATAATTTTCTAATGAAAAATACATCTAAAACTTTGGTTCGGGAATTATTTTTGACACACATTGTAATAAATATTAAAAGAGTCAAATTACACTTTTGTATCATCATTTTATTTTGATAAAACGGAGTTTTAAGATATAATACACACAAAAGCGACTCCACCAGAGACTATAACCAAGCTTCGTTATTGAATAGAGTACATGTTTACATGTTATGCACAAAAATACAGTTACCCATATGAAACATCCTGCAACTGATGAAAATTAGTTTGATTTGTGAACAAACCCAAAGTAATTGCGCACTTGTTGTTGCAAGGATTTATTCTTACAATAAATCTCAATATTTAAAAAAAATTGTTTTGTAAGTTTGTTAGTAATTCAAAGCATATTAATGTAACATCCTATGTAGATTATAGGTTGTTTTATCTGTCGCACCTGAAAAATAATAATAGGAGCTTGACTAAGAATCCTCCACCGATACACTTGAACCTGCAATGCGATGTAACAAAAACTAAAATACTACTTGGATAATGTGATAAAGGGAATTGGTCATCATATGATATAGTTGACAAATCCAGGTTGTTGGGGTAGGAATGTGTTCAACATGTTGACATAATTCATACTTACTATTATTCTCCAAAACTGAATCATCTTAATTAGGGTAATGCCTGATGAACCAGGAATAATTGGTTGAAAACGTGTTTCAGTCATAACAATATGTGTGTTTTTTTCTCCTTAGATTTTTCATGTAAAATAATATAAGTTTTAGGTTTGTCTTGACAAAACAGAATAAACGATAACTGGTCATTTATATCCAAGGAAAACAGTCAATTCCTCTTTCATAGATTAATTTCCAAATATGCTCAGAGAATACAAATTAATTATATGGTGTCGTCTCAGCAAGATTACAAGTCCCAAAGATCCTTGGTTGATAATTTTCCGTAAAACCGTTCTTGTAAAACAGCCAAAAATTATGTTGTGTCCTTGAGGCATTGTAATCTCTAAATCGTCAATCGACACTTATTTTGTCTTGATTGAGACAGTAAATCGATTGTAATAATAAATTGGAAAGCTACCAGATCGAAATATGTCTACTATTAAATTTATTTTTCCAATTGTCTATACTGCTGCTTATTAATCTTACTATGGCGACAATGTTTTATGAACTACCATACTAATAAAAGCTATGATAGTACCATTGTACACGATGTGATCAAAGAACTGCCACACAATGCACGAAGTGATGACTTAATTATGTTTGATTGCCACTAAGTGAGCTATGAAAACTCAAAAAGAATTTACCGTCATTCACACATTCCGCAAGTTTTACAAATTCGTAAATTTTTCGGGGTTCAAATTATTCTTACCATTTAGTGAACTATAAATTATTGCTTATATTATCAATACCATCATTTACACATGCCGTAGCTTAACACATTCGTACTGTTTGACTTATCGGACGATTTTGTCGATGTTTTGGGGAAATGTTTCTTTCATCCCCCCCCCCTTCCCCGAAAATCCTCTAAATAATTTTATCCACTGAGTTTTGCCTTCTCCAGATAATATCTTGCTTTAATCACAAACAAATATTGACCTTGACACGGAGAGAATTGTAATTCGTTGGTCTTTCATTTTACACATAACTGCCATTATACAAAAATTCCTTTTTTAAACTGCTTTGACGTTTCTGTAATTAATCTGTTTTTCATGCACTGACACTTACAGTGTTTAGTGTTCAACCTAGACTGTCAAGTTAAAGGCCAATTATAGTGTTAATGGCGACATAAATTCACTTTAAAGGTTTTCCTTGGTCTAAATATTTACAAATATACTGACAAACCAATCAATAACGGCCGCGGAAGTGGCGTTTTTAATGTTCAGCCCAATTAGAAAATTGCTTGACATGAGATTAAGTATGAGGAGTAAAGACAAGTATATATTCGTTTGTCTTAATGACCATACCATGTCACGATAAAAGGAAATTGATATCACCAGCATAAACCAATCAATTAATTTTAAATAACCACATTATGATAATTTCTCTTGCATGTACGTAATGTGATGATTCTCTTGTCAGCTTGTAAGTCGATTATGCTGTAATTGTTTATGATGGAACTTTTCGGTAAAAGTAGGACAGTATATCTGCCGGCTTTCTCGATAAATGGACATCTTGTTTAATCTGCAAATATTTTCTGCTGATTATTCTTACCACGACAGCTAACAAATAATGTATTCATCAGATAGCGGTGGTAAGAGGGAAAGGGGTGGGGGTAGTCTATACAGTATATTGGGCGCTCTCTCTGTTTTATTTCCCAGCGATGCTCTTTTGGAAGGTATAAACACTTCCATAGGGTTTTAGGTGCAGGTTTGAAAACCCTATAGTTGTTGGTTTTCGATCCAGAGATTTTGGGGTGTAGGGGTGTCCCCAAGGGGCACGCTTGGGGCTCAACCTCCTTTAGACTTCTCTGAGTAAGTGCTCGTGTTTGAGTTGGTAACATTCTCGTTAAGGCGAGAACCACATGACTTATGCCACCTGTATAAGCTTCCATTTTGTAAGTATCATCTGCTTGGTCAGAGAGACAATACTTTTTCACACCTGGTAATGGTTCATTTTTCCGTCTGTAAGCTAGATTTTCCGAGTCGGTTCCAGTTGTCGAAACCAGCCTCCGTCGCAAACACGGCACGGCAAAATAGTCGCAAGTCACGGAGAGCAAAGCAGTCAAATACGGAATTGAAACAAAAAACTTAATCCTTATATGAACAAAACTTAACGTTATTCTGAAATGCAATTGATTTAGGTAACGTCAACTTAAAGTTCTACAAAAAGGGGTGAGCACCAGACCATTTTACAGCTTTTTGACTTTTTCATTGCCTTATTATAATAGATAATGCAAATTGTATTGACATTTTCATACATCACAGGATGATAACCAATGAATTTCTTTTTGTTAACATATTGTTTTGCAATCCTCCACGAACGATAGTTGAATGGGAGCAGCTGAATATGCCTGAAAAGTTTTGAATCTGCATCATACAATTATATCCTTTATTAAAATTGAATAGGAGAAAAGTCGGATGATTTTTAGAGACTGAAATTTTAAGAATTACAGTTTGATCTGCCTTCTCTTCCATACATCAGAACCGTTAAATACATTGAAATTCTTGTCATTTTTACAAACCATAACTCAGAAACTATAAGTGCTCTTGTACTAACCATAACTCAGAAACTATATGTGCTCTTGTACTAACCATAAGTCACAAACTATAGGTGATCTTGTACTAACCATAACTCAGAAACTATATGTGCTCTTGTATTAACCATAACCCAGAAACTATAGGTGCTCTTGTATTAACCATAAGCCAGAAACTATAGGTGCTCTTGTACTAACCATAACCCAGAAACTATATGTGCTCTTGTACTAACCATAACTCAGAAACTATAGGTGCTCTTGTACTAACCATAACTCAGAAACTATAGGTGCTCTTGTACTAACCATAACTCAGAAACTATAAGTGCTCTTGTACTAACCATAAGTCACAAACTATAGGTGATCTTGTACTAACCATAACTCAGAAACTATAGGTGTTCTTGTACTAACCATAAGCCAGAAACTATATGTGCTCTTGTACTAACCATAAGTCACAAACTATAGGTGCTCTTGTACTAACCATAACTCAGAAACTATAAGTGCTCTTGTACTAACCATAAGTCACAAACTATAGGTGATCTTGTACTAACCATAACTCAGAAACTATAGGTGCTCTTGTACTAACCATAACTCAGAAACTATAGGTGCTCTTGTACTAACCATAACTCAGAAACTATAAGTGCTCTTGTACTAACCATAAGTCACAAACTATAGGTGATCTTGTACTAACCATAACTCAGAAACTATAGGTGTTCTTGTACTAACCATAACCCAGAAACTATAGGTGCTCTTGTATTAACCATAAGCCAGAAACTATAGGTGCTCTTGTACTAACCATAACTCAGAAACTATAGGTGTTCTTGTACTAACCATAAGCCAGAAACTATAGGTGCTCTTGTACTAACCATAACTCAGAAACTATAGGTGTTCTTGTACTAACCATAAGCCAGAAACTATATGTGCTCTTGTACTAACCATAAGTCACAAACTATAGGTGATCTTGTACTAACCATAACTCAGAAACTATATGTGCTCTTGTATTAACCATAACCCAGAAACTATAGGTGCTCTTGTATTAACCATAAGCCAGAAACTATAGGTGCTCTTGTACTAACCATAACTCAGAAACTATAGGTGATCTTGTACTAACCATAACTAAGGTGATCTTGTACTAACCATAACTATATGTGCTCTTGCATTAACCATAACCCAGAAACTGTACTAACCATAACTCAGAAACTATAAGTGCTCTTAACCATAACCCAGAAACTATATGTGCTCTTGTATTAACCATAACCCAGAAACTATAGGTGCTCTTGTATTAACCATAAGCCAGAAACTATAGGTGCTCTTGTACTAACCATAACCCAGAAACTATATGTGCTCTTGTACTAACCATAACTCAGAAACTATAGGTGCTCTTGTACTAACCATAACTCAGAAACTATAGGTGCTCTTGTACTAACCATAAGTCACAAACTATAGGTGCTCTTGTACTAACCATAAGTCACAAACTATAGGTGATCTTGTACTAACCATAACTCAGAAACTATAGGTGCTCTTGTACTAACCATAAGTCACAAACTATAGGTGCTCTTGTACTAACCATAACTCAGAAACTATAGGTGCTCTTGTACTAACCATACCTCAGAAACTCTAGGTGCTCTTGTACTAATCATAACTCAAAAACTATATGTGCTCTTGTATTAACCATAAGCCAGAAACTATAGGTGCTCTTGTACTAACCATAACTCAGAAGCTATAGGTGATCTTGTACTAACCATAACTCAGAAACTATAGGTGCTCTTGTACTAACCATAACTCAGAAACTATAGGTGCTCTTGTACTAACCATACCTCAGAAACTATAGGTGCTCTTGTACTAACCATAAGTCACAAACTATAGGTGCTCTTGTACTAACCATAAGTCACAAACTATAGGTGATCTTGTACTAACCATAACTCAGAAACTATAGGTGCTCTTGTACTAACCATAAGTCACAAACTATAGGTGCTCTTGTACTAACCATAACTCAGAAACTATAGGTGCCCTTGTACTAACCATACCTCAGAAACTATAGGTGTTCTTGTACTAACCATAAGCCAGAAACTATATGTGCTCTTGTATTAACCATAAGCCAGAAACTATAGGTGCTCTTGTACTAACCATAACTCAGAAGCTATAGGTGCTCTTGTACTAACCATAACTCAGAAACTATAGGTGCTCTTGTACTAACCATACCTCAGAAACTATAGGTGATCTTGTACTAACCATAAGTCACAAACTATAGGTGCTCTTGTACTAACCATAAGTCACAAACTATAGGTGATCTTGTACTAACCATAACTCAGAAACTATAGGTGCTCTTGTACTAACCATAAGTCACAAACTATAGGTGCTCTTGTACTAACCATAACTCAGAAACTATAGGTGCCCTTGTACTAACCATAACTCAGAAACTATAGGTGCTCTTGTACTAACCATAACCCAGAAACTATATGTGCTCTTGTATTAACCATAAGCCAGAAACTATAGGTGCTCTTGTACTAACCATAACTCAGAAGCTATAGGTGCTCTTGTACTAACCATAACTCAGAAACTATAGGTGCTCTTGTACTAACCATAAGCCAGAAGCTATAGGTGCTCTTGTACTAACCATAAGTCACAAACTATAGGTGATCTTGTACTAACCATAACTCAGAAACTATAGGTGCTCTTGTACTAACCATAAGTCACAAACTATAGGTGCTCTTGTACTAACCATAACTCAGAAACTATAGGTGCCCTTGTACTAACCATACCTCAGAAACTATAGGTGTTCTTGTACTAACCATAAGCCAGAAACTATATGTGCTCTTGTATTAACCATAAGCCAGAAACTATAGGTGCTCTTGTACTAACCATAACTCAGAAACTATAGGTGCCCTTGTACTAACCATACCTCAGAAACTATAGGTGTTCTTGTACTAACCATAAGCCAGAAACTATATGTGCTCTTGTATTAACCATAAGCCAGAAACTATAGGTGCTCTTGTACTAACCATAACTCAGAAGCTATAGGTGCTCTTGTACTAACCATAACTCAGAAACTATAGGTGCTCTTGTACTAACCATAACTCAGAAACTATAGGTGCTCTTGACACAATTTTAAGACTATTCTGTTCAGAATTTAAAGTTAATTCTAATAGATATGTAAGATGTACCTGATCGTATAACTCTAATGATTTCATAGGCTTATTTCCAATGCGTTTAAACGTTTCTATACTTATTTTGTATTTGTAAAAGATAAGGGAATATAATGCACGGAGTGCATTATGGGAATAAGGCGGCCTAAACCACAATAGCCAAATGACGTAATCCGGCGGCATTTTATACACAAACCAAACCTTGGCACCTCAAAGCCAGAAAGCAAACGCCCGGACAGTACAAAAAACATCAACAAATTTAATTTTCGGTGAAACAGCTGTTTGCATCGAGGATGAATTTTTTTATTCAAAAAGAACTATTGGCATGTCTGTACTGTTTCTTCTTCTTCTGGACGCAAAATTGGCGTTAAGCGAAAAATGGACAACGTTTGTAACTCATTTTGTAAAGAAAAATAATCAATATGGCTGATAAGATTAGGCCTAACTTGGGCTTAAAGAGTTGTAGCATTTTTCTATCACCCGTGTTAATGTTATGCCCTAACCATGGGGTCTACGCCTAACTAATTCGTAATATACTACCATTTTGCTGAAAAAAAGAAGTAAAGAACATTAAAGATTAAAAAGAACAACGAAGACTTTCGTCCTTACTTTCCACTCAAAATATGAACAAAACGGATTTTATAGGCCACAATTGCAATGGCACCACATGGTTACGTAGTGTTAGGCTGCATAGGAAAAACCTCATTTGCATTACTTCTAAGAATGTGAGTGACTTATGGAATTAATGTATCTCCCAGACTGTTTTAAGTTAGGAAATGTAAACTGTACCATCTTTCGCACTATAATATCTGCAGCTTTGAGTTTCAAATGAATTAACAAAAACTTAATTTTAGCATACTTTCCCTCTCAATAGAAGTGTAAAGATCCTTATTTGAGATTTAAATGGTAAATGGTAAATGCAATATTTAGGTAGTTCTAACACGTAAACGATTATGACGCCAACCTATGTGTTGTTTATCGTACCTTTTCAAAGCTAATAGAATAATTGCAGCCTTTTATCGTTTAATAGAAATAAAATAAAATCACAAATAAGTATTAGTATACAACGTATACGATAATTGAAGGGCATATACATCTAATCTGCCAATGTGCTAGCATATACCGAATTTGAGGAAAAACATAGCATATATGCCATTTAAAAAAATGAGTCTGTCTTTATAGATCACCTTAATCAGCATATTTCAAATATCGGATATTTTTTTTTTGTTGAACGAAAATATATCAAATGTTTAGCTGTGCCTTGCGCGGCCACTACAAAAGAGGAAAGAAAGATGGTTCCCAAGAACCTCCTGGTGCTTGTTCTGGGAAGCATAACTGCGAAACAGCCGTCCAGCCTCAGACATTACATGCCAATATTTTGCTTTGATATCTACGACATTGCTACTTGCAGCGCCCTCACTCAATATTTCTTAAATAATGAACACGATGTGGCCACTTAAGCCATTCCAGAAGTAAACTCCGTACGTACAGTGTATGTATAATCGTAAACTGTATGTATGGAGTGTGAGGTCAGCGATGCGTATTTTTTTTCAATTTTCTAACATGTGGAAAAATCGAATTAAACTGTTAAATTGATGGTCTTATCCAAGGCCGTAAATCTCCTTTACAAAGTCAAAATGTGTGTGTGTGTGTGAGGGGTGGGGGAAGGGGGTGCCAGGGGGGGGGGGAACCATACTTTACAAAGCAAAGGAGACAGAACCTTGTGTAGGAATTACAGTCAGACCTGGTATCACCAATTTCACTCCCACCGCCAATTTTGAGCCTATTTGATGAACAAGAAAATACAGAACGAAATATGCAACAGTGAACCCACATTATAAAAGACGGCGCAAGAATCCTTCATAATAAAACGGAACGAAGAAAACAAGAATAATTTGATTGATGTTGCTTCAAACCCCAAACAATAAAGTACTACTTTTTTCGAAAGTCCCAAGTGCTATCAAACAAAAGACGCACAAATCAGCAATGTCATGATGTCATGATAATACATCCCTCTAGCTGTCTCGTTTGATCTCTTGCAGCTAGCATGGATCAAAATCAGTTAGTGTGTTTTTCCATTACCAGTTTACGGGGAAAATCAAAGACATTTTAGACAAACGTATGGGAATATAATGTTTCCATTCAGAAGTCACGATACACTCTGATTTTATAGATTGCTCAGATCATTATTAGCTTCAACGATTAGTTCAGGTATTAATCAAGTTCATCTTAATTGAAAGAGGACTTTCAAAGAAACAAAATGGTGAAAAAAGCATTCAAAAATCAGATAAGTTTAAAGTTTGGCATCATTTATGTAGAAATGACTGCAAATCAGACTAGTTGTGACATCACAGCCGCACTTGTATTCTATCATATTTCTTCCTGCGATTTTATGGCTTAAGTTGGATATGTTAAGTAAGTAGTAAAATAGAATCTTGTAAAGTTAATCATAATTTACTACCTAAAAAATGTTCGAGTAAAATTAATTCAAATAATAATAAAGTTAAATACATTTTCTTTAGGATACATTAACAATTGTTAAGAATATGAGGATGGGAGCACCAATCTTTCATATAAGACTTACTACACAAGTCGTTTCTACACAGATAAGCCAAAGCTTTAAACTTAAATATCTCCTTAAAGAAATAAGATTTTTGAAAACTTTCTCCACCATTTTGGTCTTTTTAAAGTCTTCGTTCATGCTCGACCCCTGAATTAATCCTTTGAAATTCAAAATGTAATGGAGTTTGCAATTATTATGCAACATATTACCCATAGTAAACAAGGGTGTAGAAAGTATAAACAATATATGTATATAATATATATATATATATATATATATATATATATATATATATATATATATATATATATATATATATATATATATATATATATATATATATATATATATATATATATTATATATACATATATATATATATATATATATATATATATACATATATACATATATATATATATAAATATATATATATATATATATATATATATTTATATATTTATATATATTTGTATATTTATATGTATATATATATTTATATATTTATATATATATATATATATATATATATTTATATATATATATATATATAAATATATAAATATATATATATATATATATATATATATATATATATATATATATATATATATATTATCTATATATCTATATCTATATATATATATATATATATTATCTATATATATTATCTATATATATAGATTTAATGTCATGTCCCTTAAGGCAGCTCTGTAAACTTCATCACTTCTACACTTTATCACTCGTTCAATCAATCAGTCAACCAATGGCTCTCTCACTCACTCAAATCAATCAAAAGGTCAACGAATCAATTAAGTAATAACTATTCAGACAATTAATTAGTCAGCCAATCAATCAATCAGTTAATCACTCAATAGTTTACATATTGTAATAAACTGATACTCATCTGCTCATTGAACATAAAAATGGCGACATCAGTTTATCCGCAGTGCGTGATGACGGCGCAAAGATATGTGCTTACATGGCATCTATGGTAGCCATTTGCAAGATTTTTCCCGAAGAGTTATATTTCAGTCATTAGTGCAGTGATAAAGCAAGTCCCATCATGTTTAAAAAGAAACAAAATGCTGAAGTTTGGTTTCACTTGTGTAGAAACGATTGAAATCTTTAGTTGTGATAGCACAGCCTCAGATTCCCTAAAGTCTTCGTTTTCTATCATATTTTGTGGCTTATAAAACACTGGACGTGCCAGAAAAATTGTAAAACAGAATATTGTAAGCTGCTTAATAATAATTTACCACCTGGAGAAAATTTGAGGAAAAATAATTAAAATAGGCAAAGAGTTAAATAACTTTTCTTTAAAATACATTACCAATTGTTAAAAATTGTGAGGATAAGGGTGTGAACCTTCCATAGTAGTTTACTATACCTAGTCATTTGTACAGATAATTTTAAAATCACTGATCTTGATCGTTTGGCATTCTTCTGTTACTTTTTCTATTTTTGGTCCGTAACAATATCATATAAGTAGCAAAATTGTAAAATACCAAGCTGAGGACTTTAAAAAGTATCAAATAGTGCTCCAGAAATGCCGTGAAATGGTGGCAGATACGTTTTTGTGTTGTCTGAGTTAGTTGATTACACGGTTTTGTTCTTTTTAATAGGAAAATCGGTGTTTTGTTTTTTCTCGAATTTGTAATCTATTTTAAGGAGAAACGTTCATTATTTTGAAGGATTGACAAGTTAAAAGAGGGTTATCTTCGTGAAACTTGTTATAACACTGGTACATTATGAGCGCATAATACAATAACGTCACTCGTTAAACGTTTAAAAATAATCTTGCTGTTATAAGGTGTTAAAAGAATGTTGAAACACGTATGTTTGTAGAGGTCACGTCAAGTGTTTCGAAAGCATTGGCTGTATCAATTGGACAGATGCTTGTCAATTTGCATTTGAAAAATTAAAGTCAATTTTGATGAATTCTCCAATTTTGCAGCTTACAAATTTTGAGAAACACTTCCAATTAGCAATCGACGCCAGTGACATTGGCGTTGGAACAATGTTAATGCAAGAGGATGAAGATGGCATTAACCATCCAATTTGTTACTTTTCCAAGAACTTAAAATCAACATCAAAGAAATTATTCAACCATCAAAAAGGAAACACTAGCTCTCTTATTGAGACTTCACCAATTTGATGTTACTTGGGGACAACAACATTTCCAATTATTGTGTTTACTAATCACAACCCCTTGACCTTTATGTACAAGATGAAGAACAAAAATCAGAGATTTATGAGATGGTACTCGACTCTTTAAGAGTATGATTTGAAATTGTATCACATTCGTCGAAAAGACAATGTGATACCAGATGCTCTGTCAAGACTATATAGATTCACAAGGTTGTAGTTTTTAGAAGATGCATAGGTAAAAATGCTATGCTTATATTGTTATTCATGTTATGTTTTATAAGTTATCAATGGTGGTGGCAGATACGTTTCTGTGTTGTCTGAGTCAGTTGATTACACTCTTTTGTTCTTTTTATTTCTAGTAGGAAAATCAATGTTTTGTTTTCTCGAATTTATAATCTATTTTAAGGAAAACGTTCATTATTTGGAAGGATTAACAAGTTAAAGGCGGGTTATCTTCATGTTGCTTATTATAACGCTGGTACATTATGAGCGCATAATACAATAACGTCACTCGTTAAGCGTTTAAAAATAATATTCCTGTTATAAGGTCTTAGAAGAATGTTGAAACACGGATATGTTTGTATAGGTCACGTCGAGTATTTCGAAAGCATTGGTTGTACCTCTTATAGCAGAAATGGCTCAATTATGACTATGCTCTTATTTTCATCTCGACATTTTTCATGGAAAAGAATCATCCACTTTTCCAAGTAACCAAATAACTCCTTTGTGCTTTGAAAACTCTGATTCACTGAACATGTATCTGCCGTTAAGATGAAAATAGAAACAATTTCTAAACCATCAGACGCCGTCAAACAATTGTGCGCAATTTGAAGAATTGAGTGATCGTTATCACTATCCCATGCATGTAGTAAAGTGTAAGAAAACAAGGAGAGCTAAGTTATGAGAACGTGTCACGGTAATATACATTAAGGTTGTTCGAATATATCAAAATCATGTTAAAAACAAACATACCTATCAATACCGTGCTACAAATGGATTTTTAGATAGTACGCATCCATTGACACTTAACAATGACACTGATTCAGTCTGAGAGAGCAACCTTCTACATCACAGAGGAATTGACGATGGTGGACGTAAATGAGAAAAAGAGGTGGTCTAAGGCTGTGAAGGCCCTCTATGACCATGCACGAAGCTTCAGTTTTCTGGTGGTTTTTGGAGGGATAGTCATGGAAAACCTTATCGTTTTCAAGCTCCAGATGAACGAAGTTAAAGTACTGCGCGGGTGCTAGCGAATCTGACATTTTGTTAATGGACTTAGGATGCCGTCCCATTTCAGTGTTTCAAGTCATTATAAATTATTTCTTACAGAATGGTTGCTGTTTTGTTTTTAATTAAATTGCTGAAATATGGTTGATATATTTATATATATTTTCTTTACTGGAAATTTTGTTTACTTGTTACTTGTCTGCTCGTGTTGTTTTAAATATATGTTTTTGCTGCATTGCGATTGTCATGCGGAACCATAGCATTTATACAGCTTCTAGAAGGAGCCTGTATAGTCTTTTTGTAAGTGGTTTTCTTTTTTTAATTCTATTTTCTTCACACTCCACACGGTATTATGCAAATGTTATCTATTGTACTGTATACAAACGACATTCTTCCCGGGCTTATCCTACTACAATGTATTGGTATTGTATGTATGTTCCTTATGTTATAGATCAATTGTAATTTACACTCGTTTTACCCTTATAGTATATGGCAGAGGTTTCTTTTTGTTCTCTTAATGTCTGGGGTTTGACTGTTTGAGAGGTGAAAGAGCGGCGTACGATATTTTCATGGCTACATGAGACAAATTATGTTTTATTTGCTTCAAGAAATTTATAGTGAGTCTGGGCTTGAGCATGTTTAGAGTAAAGAATAGGGGAGTAGGGTTTTTTCTCCCATGGAAAGAGTAACTTGCTCGCGGTGTTTGTATCCTGATTAAGCCATGCCTTAATTGCATTGTTGATACGTTTATCTCAGACGGTAATGGTCGGCTTCTTTGCCTGCAGATTAAGCTGAATGATTTAGAGTTTCTTTTGATTACCGTTTATGCTCCCAATATAGAAACTCCTTCTTTTTTTCTTGAAATATTAGGTGCTCCACTACCGGGGTAATTGCATCATTTAGGGTAGGGATTGTAATATGGTTTTAAATATGTCACTGGAAAGAGAGTGGTTGACCATCAACTAACTTTAAGGCGCGGCAGGAGGTTTTTAACATCATGTCTGATTTTAACCTCGTTGATGTGTGGAGGGAAAGGAATCCCTTCTTGAAGCGTTATTCCTGGTTTTCAAAAGTAACTAAATCCACGTACTGTCGTTTAAATATGTTTCTTATTTCTAGAAGCCTTTTACAATGTGTTATTGATTCTTCCATTGTTCCAAGTATTAAAATAGATCATAAGTTGATTACTTTCAGTTTTGACTCTTTCGATTGCAAACGAAGGCAGAGGTTTTGGGAAATTTAATGTCTCTTTAATAAACGACGACTGTTACTTTAAGACAATTAAAGATTTAATTGAGTAAACTATTAATGACAATTCTCATCTTAATTCCTCTCACTCTGGGAATATTCTAAGTTTGTAACCAGTCCTAAAACAATTTTGTATTTATCTAAAAAGGCCAAGGAACGTCGTCTGCTTGTGACAGCAAATTAGAGGGATATTTGTACTGCCGAGGATGATTATCATCGCAACTCATATAATAAATTGTATAGTAACTCAAGTCAATGTAACAAAGGGTTTGAAACTTTGTATGAACATAAACTACAGGGTTCTATTAGCCGTTCAAGAGCTAGGTGGGTAGAGTATGGTGAAAAATGCTCGAAGTACTTTTTGGATCATGAAAGGCGTAATAAGAGTATGAATTGTATAAATAGCTTATTAGATGAGTGTGGGAGCATTATTACTGATTAGAATGAAATCCTGTTTCATCTTTGCTCTTTTTATCAATCTCTGTACGCCTGTTCTAACAGTTGTAATCCGCATCCTTTTGTAAATCTAGGTCATGAATCTTGCCCTAGTGACGATCAGATGCTCTCCTGTGAGGGCATGCTCACCTTAGCTGAATGCACTAACTGTTTAAAGTCCTTTTCTCAGGGCCATCTCTCTTATGAACAGAGCCGTGGTACTATTTTTCTGATACCCAAGGATGGCAAGGATACTCGTTTACTTGGTAAGTGGAGACCAATCTACTTGCTCAATGTAAATTATAAAATAGGTGCGAAGTGTATCGCGTCCCAAATTAAACAATTTCTTAAGAATATAATCAACCCTGATCAAACCCGTTTTATAAAAGAGCGGTATATCGGTGATAATATTCGCACGGTTCTTGACACAATTTCTTACTGTAATGAAAAGCAGTTGGAGGGTTTTCTTTTATTCATTGATTTTGAAATGGCGTTCGACGTCTTGACTGGTCTTTCCTTTCAAAAGCTCTTGCATACTTTAACTTTGGTAATGATTTAGTTAAGTGTGTGCAAAACCTTTTATGTTAACGCTTCTGCTTGTGTGATGAATAACGGTTACTCTACTGGGTTTTTTAACGTTCGCCAAGGTGTGCCTCGAGGTCGCCCATTAAGTCCTTACCTTTTTGTTTTGTGTGCGGAAATTTTTGTTATTAAGATAAGGGCGGAGAGTACTATTCGGGGAATAAGCATCCGCAATAAGGAAATAGAAATTGTGCAATACGCTGACGACACTTATCTTTTTGTCGATGGTAGTAAAGAGACCTTTGTCTCCGTTTAACGTGTATTATAAGATTTGTATAAGTCATCTGGTTTAAGGGCTAATCTGAATAAATCTTACCTTTTCCCACTAGGACCTTCTTGTCACTAACTTCCAGACTATACTGGCATTTTTAATTTCCCGATTAATACTGGCCTGATCAATTTTCTTGGTAATTTTTTCACGCAGAGAGATGAGGACTTTTTTAGTCATAACTACCTGCCGAAACTCTCTAGACTTAAAAGATAAGTTGCGGATGTGGTCCCAGCGGAATCTTTACCCGCTGAGAAAAATTACCATCATAAAAGCTTTAGCTCTTTCCCAGTAAACTTATGTTGCGTCGGTCTTGCCAAATCCACCTCGTGGGTTTAATAAGGAGCTTGATTGTGTTTTGTATAATTTTATCTGGAATGGGAAACCCGACAAAATAAAACGTCGTGTTCTTATTAATTCAACTGAGTCTGGAGATCTTAATATGGTACACATCAAGTCTTTTTTAATGCTTTAAAGGTTGCATGGTAAAACGTTACTTGGTAGCGACAATTCATCTTAATCTTTATTTTTAATATCTACCTCTCTCAGTCTTTTCAGAGGGGAAATGTTTCCTTTTTAAGTATAATCAAATTGCAGGTGATGTGAACATTAAGATTAAATTCAATAATGATGTCTGTTGGGCATGGGTTTATGTTAATTGTGATAACCAGAGTTGTTTTTCTAACAAAATAATTTGGAATAATAAATAATCCGTATTAACAACAAACCCATTTTCATTTATACCTTGCTGGCAAAAAATTAGTTTTAGAGTTTGTGATTTATTTTTATACTATGAAGAATTTTGTCAAAAGTTTGATCTTTACTCTGTGCCATTTACTAAGTATGATGGTATTACTAGGGCGATTCCTAGAGAATGGATAAGATCTCGTACAAACACGGATGTTGATGCTACCACTCCGCCTGAATTATTAGTTCTAAAACTTGGTGGTGATATAAAGGCAAAAAGATTTGTGTATACGATTCTGGTAAATCGTTTAACTTTAAATCCAATTGCTTAGATGAAATGAGTAATTGATTTTCAGAATAATGTTGTTAAATTGAATTATATTTACCGTTCTTTTAATGTTTCTGTCATGAATACCAAGGTGAGGTATTTCCAGAACAAATTCCTTAACCGCTTCATTGCCACAAATCAGTATTTGTGTAAAGTGGGAATTCGTAACAATTCTTTGTGTAGCTTTTGTCATTCTGAAATTGAGACAATGATGCATCTGTTTTGAAGCTGTCATTTTAGACATTCCTTCTGGGTATGTTTGCAAATTAAACTTTCTTGGTGTAACAGTTTTGCCACTTACATACGAAATTATTTGCTTCAGCGATATAAGTGATACAGATAGTTATCTGATTTTTGTTATTTTTAAGGCTAAGCTTTTTATTTTTTCTTGTAAATTTGATAAAAGTGTTCCTGTTGTTAGGAACTTCCTTTCGGGGTTGAGTCAACTCTTAAGGGTCGAGAAAGATATTTATGTTAAAAACGATTGGATAACTACTTTTTGAGAAAGCTTGACTCACTACCAAAATTAAGAGCTCTTTGTTTTGAGGTTTAGACCCTTTTTCTGTTTTTTTTCTTCTTCTCCAGCTGATGTTGGGTGCTGCCTAACGCTATTGATTTATTTAATACCTTATTTCATTTAGATTTATTTTAAATGTGGAGTTCTTTAATTTTTGTTTTACTTATCTCTTTCTTTTCTTCAAATTTTCCTGGTTTTTCTGAGAAACTTATTTTTGCATAATTTGTTATCATTGTGGATAGTGTTCCTGAATCTATTGTGATTTTCATCATGTTTCTGATATTGTTATGATATCACCAATCAGAAGCTGGCTTTGCTACCACCTGATAGCTTCGCCGTACTTCGCTTCTGATTGGTCGGGGTCTGTATAGTGACCTCTGAGATTTTTTCGTGTGGGTCATCAAATTGCGTCAGAGGATGGGAAGGTTTTCCGTCTGAGAAGTGTTGTCAATTGACGTTCATTTTGGAGAGGGCACAGAGAACCCCACCCCAAGGGGAGGGTTTTCCGTATGAGGAGTGATGTTTGTGGTGAGTTTACGGTCATTTTGGAGTGCTTCTGATCAATTGGTGTGGTTTAGGTATCTAGGTTCTATGGGAGTACTATGGGTCTATATGTTTTCTATACCATCAGGGGTGTCCGAGGGTAATGCGCCCTGCTCGAAAACAAGGAGAACAATTGGCTATGGGTCCCCCAGGGTACATTACTCTGGTATTATCCACTTAAATGTGGAGCCATCATGGTCACTCATTGCCGCTTATTTCAAAACAATAAACCCTGATAATCTGTTGATTAGAAGTTTAGATTTGTCAAAGAGTTTAAACTGTAATATATATCAATAATATAGATAAATCGCCATGTCACGATTATCGATAATATCGTGATAATATTGTCACATCATTCGAGAAAACAGTGTACTTGACAATTGAGAAACAAGAAACTTGAAAATATCATTTCTAGACTAACGTTTTGACAATAGGTAAAATTTGAGCGACGATATTTTTTTAATGGTGTGATTTGAGAAGACGTTTTTTGAAAATGTGTACCATTTGAGAACGAAGTTGTATTTTTTAAATCCCATTGAATTTGCACATGGAGCAAAATTTGTGCGAAGATATTTTGAAAGCGTGAATGATTTGAGAAGACTTTTTTTTTAAACACATTATTTGAGAAACAATTTGTCTAAAACTGTCATCTGAGGCAGTTTTTTGCTCAACTGTTTTTCATTTAAGAGCACAAAACTGCGTTTAACGACAAAATGTGGTCTACAGGAGGGAGAGGGGGGGGGGGGAGTGTTAATCGTGGGAATAATTGGACAAAGCTACGTTTTTAACGGAAAAATGGCGTATACGGGGGAAATGACAGGAGCAAAATGGATGTACGGGGGACTTTATCGTGGGACTAATCGCAAAAACTATGTAACTGTTTTTTTATTTAAAGAACAAAACTGCGTTTTTACGAGCAACATGGTGGACTACGTGATCTTAATCGTTGGACTATTCAGACAAAACCACGTTTTTAACGAGCAAAATCAAGTCTACAGGGGGTTTAATTGTGGAAATAATCAGACAAAACTACGTTTTTAACGGGAAAATGGCGTATACGGGGAATAAGAGGACAGAACTGCGTTTTTACGAGCAAAATGGATCTAGAGGGGCCTAACCGTGGGAATAATCGGACAAAACTATGTTTTTAACTTGCAAAATGGCGTCTACGGGGGAAATGACAGGACAGAACTGCCTATTAATGCGAATAAAGGTGGTCTACTGGGGCCTTATCGTGGGACTATTCGGACAAAACTACGTTTTTAACGGGTAAAAATGGAGTCTATGGGGGAATGACAAGACAGAACTGCGCTTTAACGCGGAAAAAAAGGGGTAGGGACTTGATTCCAAACCACGCCCCCTAACCTTTTTTCTTCGAACATTACATTAACTCCGCGTCATTCAAAAACCATTTTCTTAGTATGAAATTCCTATAACTTTACACAGGGTGTCAAATTTGAGGAGACTTTTTGACGTGTACTTTAAAAACGAGTTTTTGAAATTCCTTGACATTTGAGCAATCTTTTTTCTCAAACATCAACTTTTAAGAAGATATTTTGAAAAAAGTGGTAAAAACGAGGAAAATGGGTTAAAAAGGAGGAACTTCATTGCGTACATGCGATGAAGTCCCATAATGACCCAATTACCTTGATAATGGGGCGCTAACAAAAGTATTTATGACTTTATCAAGTGTACGTAAACATCGACCGTATACAGTCTAGGACTGTCCGGAGAGAACCGCCACGACGACGGAACGCCGACGAACCTTCCACCGTGCCAAAACACTAATTAAGCCCGATTTCGCCAGAGTTATATTGCCCTATGCGAGGTTGACGAGAATACAGTCACTACCCCGTCTAACATCAGGCAACTCCAGCGTATCAAGGGCAAGCAAGGTGTGTTTTCTTCCTTGTGAATGTTTGCGTGTAATTTACATGTTATTGCCAGCCATCAACTTAAAAAAAAAAAAACTGAAACACACTTACCATATTCAAAGCCCAAAGTAATAAGAGTGGCAGATATATATATATATATATATATATATATATATATATATATATATATATATATATATATATATATATATATATATATATATATATATATATATATATATATATATATATATATATATATATATATATATATATATATAGATATATATATATATATATATATATATATATATATATATATATATATATATATATATATATATATATATATATATATATATATATATATATATATATATATATATATATATATATATATATATATATATATATATATGTATATATGTATATATATATATATATATATATATATATATATATATATATATATATATATATATATATATATATATATATATATATATATATATATATATATATATATATATATATATATATATATATATATATATATATATATATATATAAAATATATATAAAAATATTGAATATATATATATAAATTTCCCGAAAATGAAATGAAATTTTCCCAAAATTAAGAGAGAAAAAATCCTCAAAATGAAGAAAATTTTCCAAAAGTGAATAAAACTGCCCAAATATTGAAGAAACTGAAAATGAAATGAAATTTTCCCAAAAATTAAGAGAGAAAAAAAATCCTCAAATATTAATAAAACTGCTGAACATTAAAAAACTGCCCAAATATTAAAGAAAATTTCCGGAAAAATGAAAAAAAAATCCCGAAATTTGAAGAAAAGCTCCAAAATATTGAAGAAAATTAATGCCAAATGAAAGGAAATTTCCCAAAAATTGAATAGAATGCCGCAAAATGAAGGAAATTTCCCCAAAATTAAAAAAAAAAGTCCAAATATTGAAGAGAACTGCCCAAATATTGATGAAAACTGCCTAAATATTGAAGAAAAAGATAATACCCCAAAAATGAATGAATTTTCCCAATCACAAATTTCCCGAAAAATGAAGAAAATTTACCGAAAATTAAAAAAAACCTGCCAAATATTAAGCAAATTTTCCGAAATTGAAGAAAATTTCCCAATCACAAATTTCACGAAAATTGAAGAAAACTTCCCAAAAATTGAAGAAACTTTTCGTAAAATGAGGGAAATTTCCCGAAAATTGATGAAACTTTTCGCAAAATGAAGGAAATTTCCCGAAAATTAAAGAAAACTGCCCAAATATTAAGGAAAATTTTCCAATATTTCCGGAAAATGAAGAAAATTTCTCGAAAATTGAAGAAAACCTGCCAAATATTAAGCAAATTTCCCGAAAATAAAAGAAATTTCAAAAAAATTAAAAAACTTCCCTCAAAATGAAGGAAATTTTCTAAAAATTTAAGAAAACTGCCCAAATATTGAAAAAAAACTGCCCAAATATTGAAAAAAACTGCCCCAAAATTGAAGAAAATTAACGCAAAATGAAAAAAAATTTCACGAAAATAAAGCAATTTCCTCAAAATGAATGACTTTTGCCAATCACAAATTTTCCGAAAATTGAAGAAACGTTCCCAAAAATTATAGAAACTCCGCAAAATGAAAAAAGATTCCCGAAAATTGAAAAAAACTTTCCCAAAATTGCAGAAAAATTTTGCAAAATGAAGGAAATTTTCCAAAAATTGAAGGAACTTTCCGCAAAATGAAGGAAATTCCCCTAAAATTGAAAAAAATTCCCAAAAATTGAATAAGACTGCCCAAATATTTAAGAATTTTGGGGATTTTTTTCTTCCTCAATATTTTGGAGGTTTTCTACCAATCTCATCGGTTCCTTCCTAACCTACCCCTACCCCACCACCACCCCACTCCCACCATAAAAATGCTTTTTTTTTTCTTCTTTAGAAAATCTTGTTAAAACGCGACTGCCTAACGGTAACACATAGTAAGAAGTCACTACTTATTCAATCTCTCGAAAAGCGCACCGTGAAAAGATAATTTATATGCCAATATTTCAAATCATGAAGAAAAATTGGAACCCTTCGCAGTGGTTGAGTTCTTCTCGTTCGAAATGTGACAAATTCTTATGTTATTTTAAGACAAACTTTGATTTTGGATAGATGCATTGTGGGATACTTCTGTAAAGGATCCCCCGATCGGGAGAACAAAACTGTTCTACCGACCGTGGGTACCAACCGGACTGTTTGGCAGTTACTTGAGTACGCAAGTGTTAACAATTCCCGACAGTTTCTTTTGCAAAGCACCCCACCGATTTGACGAAAAAAAAAAAAAAGCTTATGTGTAGAATTTCGTTATTTTTTAGCATGGTATGTATTTTCTCGGATTTCGGAACATTATCATATGAATGTTCTTGTCTTCAAAAACTTATAGAAATAACATAAAAGTATAATTGGGACTAGATCTTTTTTTTTTCTTCTCAAAATTGCGGACATCTCTTCTTTTGTTTTACTGTCTATTGTCTTAATTAAACCTGACTTGTTTACCATTAGTGTGGTGCTACCAAGACTGTAGTGCGTGTGATTTGGATTTCGATCCCATACTCTCCATTGGTATTGGACATTTAGGCCTACCACTACCATTTGGTGGAGATCGCTTTTGTAGGATTAATGTGAAGCATTTGTCATTTTTCTTTTGTGTCATCATTCACAAGATCTTATAATTTTGGATTTATATATTTCAAGTAATCAAGTTTTAACTGACTTAAATAAGGACTCGATTCCAAGGACTTAAACATTGGCGTTGTACTAGCGTCGAGCAATTTTTTGTAGCGGAACTGGGCCTACTGCACTGGTGTGACAAAAACTTTGTTGAGGAATAAATGTGGCCGCTGGGCTGAAGTGTTTACCATTTGATCAGTTGGGCCCTGGCAAAAACAAGAGTGATCTTGGACTGTCACTATTAAGAGAATAATTCCAGTTTGATGCTTTGAATGCTAGTGGATAATTAGAGGTAAGAAATTTCAAAAATTTAATATTTTTTTTTGCAAAAGGCTATTTTTCTAGAACTTGTTAGAAGTTATAACAGTTAGGCCTAGGCCTAGAACTTTGTTCAGAAAACTAGAAAAGTTTGCTTTGCCCCACGCAAGAAAATTAAATGATACAAGAAATTATCATGATATTCCAAGTTTCCTATGATAAAAAGAAAGGTTATGAATACTCCTTCTTCCCCCGCACAGTAAAAGATTGGAATACTGTGCCATTAGACATTCTACATATAATCTAGGCCTAGGCCTAGTCTAGGTATGGAATCATTTACCATCGCTTGGCCATAATTTCTTTCCCTTTAACCTGTTTCTGTATGCTTACATTGTGTGATTTCTGTTTTTACTGATCTGCGGCCTCACAAAGGTTATGGATTTTTCCTATGCCAATGGAGATGAAAGACAAATTTTTTGTGCAGAACTTTATTCAAATTTACAACTTCCCTGAGAATATTCTTCACTAAAATATTGAATATTTGTTATCACGAGGTTCACAACAGATTGATCATTAATCCACAAAATCCTGCCATTTAAAACTTGAGAAATGGTAGAATTTATCTATTTTCTGTGAGTCTTCTGTTGGCGATGCGAATTGAAAAATATTGGAAAATATTGATTAAAGGGCTATACACTGGTATTTTATACAGCCCTGATAAATATGGTACATTCATGGCTGGAAAATATTAATAAAGGGCTATATACTGGTATTATATACAGCCCTGATAATTATGGTAAATTCATGGCTGGAAATATTGGTAAAGGGCTATATACAGGTATTATGTACAACTCTGATAAATATGGTAGATTCATGGTTGGAAAATATTAATAAAGGGCTACACACTGGTATTATATACAGCCCTGATAAATATGGTAAATTCAAGGCTGGAAAATATTGATAAAGGGCTATGCACTGGTATTATATATAGCCCTGATAAATATGGTAGATTTGTGGCTGGAAAATATTGATAAAGGGCTATATACTGGTATTATATTGATAAAGGGCTATACATTGGTATTATATTGATAGGCTATAAACTGGTATTATTGATAAGGGGCTATACACTGTATTATATTGATAAAGGGCTATACACTGGTATTATATTGATAAAGGGCTATACACTGTATTATATTGATAAAGGGCTATACATTGGTATTATATTGATAAAGGGCTATGCACTGTATTATATTATTGAAGGGCTATACACGTGTATTATATTGATAAAGGGCTATACACTGGTATTATATTGATAAAGTGCTGTACACTGGTATTATATTGATAAAGGGCTATACACTGTATTATATTGATGAAGGGCTATACACTGTATTATATTGATAAAGGACTATACACTGTATTATATTGATAAAGGGCTATACACTGGTATTATATGGAAAAAAGGGCTATACACTGGTATTATATTGATAAAGGGCTATACTCTGTATTATATTGATAAAGGGCTATACACTGTATTATATTGATAAAGGGCTATACACTGTATTATATTGATAAAGGGCTATACACTGGTATTATATTGATAAGGGGCTATACACTGTATTATACTGATAAAGGGCTATACACTGGTATTATATTGATAAAGGGCTATGCACTGTAATATATTGATGAAGGGCTATACACCTGTATTATATTGATAAAGGGCTATACACTGGTATTATATTGATAAAGTGCTGTACACTGGTATTATATTGATAAAGGGCTATACACTGTATTATATTGATGAAGGGCTATACACTGTATTATATTGATAAAGGGCTATACACTGTATTATATTGATAAAGGGCTATACACTGGTATTATATTGATAAAGGGCTATACACTAGTATTATATTGATAAAGGGCTATACTCTGGTATTATATTGATAAAGAGCTATACACTGTATTATATTGATAAAGGGCTATACACTGTATTATATTGATAAAGGGCTATACACTGGTATTATATTGATAAAGGGCTATACACTGGTATTATATTGATAAAGGGCTATACTCTGGTATTATATTGTAGGAAAGCCTTTGGCACTGTAAATCAGTGAAAACCTTGAATACTGTGATACCTCAGCGCCTCACCGTAATCAATTTCAAAACTACAGTACATGTACACCATCACCCCAGAAATACTGTTTATCAGTCATCTTATAAAATGTCTGTGATCTTTGTGACGCTGGAGAATTTCAGCTCTACTGAAACCTATTTTGGTTAGTTTATTTTGCGATATTTTTTCTCTCTTGCAAAATTTATTTGGCTCATCAGGTAATGTTTACATGTAAATGTACTGATCACCACCATTAAAGAAATTTCACTGAGTATTTTGTGGTCAATTTTACAGCTTTTAAAATGGGTCTTGACAGAGTGAGATCAAAACCTAACAATAACGTTATGTTATTGTTAGTTTCAGCAATTATCTTCTATGATTGATTGTGCCGGTAATTTCAGGAAAAGAAATGTTTTTCATACTGTACTTTAAAATATATTTGTTACGAGGGATTTTACTCTAAGAACACGTTTTATGAGCAAAAAACAATATTTTAAAGGAGTAAATAAAAAACCCTGTTCCACAGAACAGTGATATCTGAAAGTTCACTGTTCCTGCTTAAAAAGCAAGCACTGTTCTCGGAAGAGTGGGAATTTTGACCCCTGATGAATGTACGTTTATGTATGTGTATCTCTGACAGAGTGAGGGTTTATGTCATACTTGGTATATGGATGTGTTCTGGTCTGTAGATGATCCCTCTTGTTGTTGGTGCTGTCGTGAATATCAATTAGTAGGTGGGCTAAATATACAATTCTGTTAACAAGCTTGTAAACACTATATTTAAAGAACCGTGCGGTGGATTTATGTCATATGTGGTACTATATACATGGATGTGTTGTGGTCTGTAAATGATCCCTGTTGTTTTTGGTGCTGATGTCATGAACTTTAATTAGTAGGTGCACGGGGCTAAATGTAAAATTATGTTTACAAGCTTGTAAACATGATATCTCAAGATCATTAAGGTGGATTTATGCCATACTTGGTATGGGTGTGTTGTAGTCTGCACATAATGTTTTTGGTGCTGATGTCATAACTATTAATAAGATGGCGGGACTAACTGAAATTCTGTTTATGCTCATATTTCCACAAACCCATGTCAGATTTAAATCAAACTTGGTATGATGCTGTTGATTAAAGCAAGGATGATACAGGATCCTATTGAATGCTGAGTTGTTTACTTCATTATTATTCATGTCAGGCGGAGCCAAATGCAATTGTTCATTGGTTGTTGTGATTGTGGCTTATAGCTTCAGGCAAAAACCTTAACACTTAAACAAGAAACAAAATATACACATAACAGTACATGTTGCAGTAGTGATAGATAATTTAAACATGTAAAAACACAACACTTAAAGATATACGATAAAAACAATTGCTTCTAATTCAAAGTTAGCATCGGAACCACATGGGATTTCTCCTTCTGATTTTAATGATGAACTTTCTTTCCATATGTAGTATATATTAAGTGGAAGATATTTGTACCTAAATGATGAATTATTTCAGGCATATTGTAACACTTCTACAGTACATTTTCTGCACTAGTGGTTTTCTAACAAATTTGTTACAACTTTTTTACTTAAAATTAACTACAGGTGTATCTTGCAAGAAATATCATGTAAAATTTTCACTTGATTGTTTGCCTTTTTGATCTCTATCAAACACGGAGGATTTATGTCATGCCACTGAGCTAGATTCTTTATTATACTAATCTACTGTACTAACGTACGTACGGAACCTATAAATTATTGAAATTTACCAATACCTCTTTTTCAATATAATTCATAGAACTGTGATGTCACTGGAAATATGATACTGGCAAGTTTTACTTAACTCTGTTAGAGTTAATATAAAATTGAATATTTCCATAATGATAAGAAATCATTATTAGGGATGTACCGGATCCAAATTTTTTGATCGGCTGAAACCAGAGCAAAAGTCTCATTTAAAAAAGCTCATATATTGAGAAACAAATCAAATTAGTGGGTTGTAAAGAAACTACAATTGATTATACATAATTTGGTAACAAATATTTACCATAAAATAAAAAACATCATTGTGTATACCATTCTAGAAATGAAAGAAAATGTATACAGTGTATAGCTATATTACATAAATTTCAACATTAGGCTATTCAACGTGCTAGTAGTGCTAAATATTGAATAGTTTTAAGTTTAAATTTAAATTTGTCATAAAGAATGTACTGTATTTCAGTTTTTGGTCCTGAAGCCAACGACATCAGGAACCTTTGCAGTCACTTTGGTGTGTGTGCAAACATGTATGTGTGTGGGTGTGTGATGGCTAGCTTGTTCTCACGATATCTCATGAGCCATACACTATGACTTGTCATATTTAGTACACAGGATACTTATATGGAATACAAGAACCCTATCATTTTTGTTGATGATATCATGCATATTAATGAGTGGGCGGGGCTAAATTTAAAATTCTTGAAATTGTGATGATTTAGCAACCGTTTGTCAGTTTTATGTAATACTTGCTATGCTGCTGTTATTAGGTATTGTGCACATGTCTACGTTGTTAGCAGGTCTTACAGTATATCATTATGATGCATGGTGGGCGGTAGAGCTGTGACTGTTAAGCGTGTACACGCTACACGCTCGCAAATCTTTGTAAACGTTAACTGCACTTTTGTCATTTCAACAACCTCCACCCCAACCCGAACTTTGTGCTCATGGTAATCGCATCCCAAAAGTTGAACACACAAAGTTCCTGGGTCTAACTCTAGACCCTAAGCTTACCTACAAGCAACACATCACCAACTTGAAACTGAAATGCAACAGCTCCCTCAACATCCTCAAACTCCTCTCCAACACCACTTGGGGTGCGAACCGCTTTGCTCTCCTCAAAATTTTCAGGCTCACCATTCGTGCCAAGCTTGACTACGTCAATATTGTCTACTGTGTCGCTCACAACTCATACCTCAACCACATCAACACCATCCAAATTGAAGCCCTCAGGCTTTGTCTAGGTGCTTACAGGACCTCCCCAATCACCAGCCTTCATGTTGAAGCCAACGAACCCCCCTTTCTACTTAAATGTAGAAAGCTTAGCCTCTCCTATGCTTATAGAGTCCTCACCAACACCCAGAGCCCTGTTTACAACCTTATTAGGTACCCCAATTTCTCCACCCTCTTTGATAGGACTAAAACCCTATCCCCTCCCTTCAGCTTACACATTAAATCAGACCTCTTTCATCTCGGCATCCACCCCACCACTCTCGGCACCTTCTCCTTGCCCACTTTTCCTCCTTGGGCCACCCCCCTCCCTTCTGTCCACATGGGCCTCTCCACTCATCACTAAGCTTAAACCCATCCTAACCTCTTCATCAATCTCCACAACTAAGTCAAAGACCAACTCTCAAATTACACCTCCATCTATACTGAAGGGTCCAGGGGGCGCAACAAGACAGCTGCTGCTGCCGTCATCCAAGACACCACCCTCAGTAGCAGACTTCCCGACTACTCATCCATCTTTTCATCCGTGGCTAAGGCCATTCTCCTTACCCTTAACTTTATTGAGTACTCCCCACTCAGCCACTTTGTTATTTTCTCCGACTCAAAGGCTGTTCTTACTTCTTTACTCAATCTTAAATGGGATAACCTCACATGCCACCTCCTCCTCCGCAAACTCCTTTCTCCCACCCTCTGCAGGAAAAGTATTCTTTTATTTTGGATACCCAGCCATGTTGGCATCCCGGGTAATGACAGGGCTGATGCAGCCGCTAAGCTTGCCCTCACCCTCCTCCCTGCCCCCTTTCCCAAAACCTCTCTGACATCAAACCGCTTATCGCTTCCCTTGTTCGGGACCGCTGGCAAACCTCATGGAAGTCCCAAATTAATAATAAACTCCATGTCATCCAGCCTACAATTCCGATCAAAGCCACCATCAACAACCTCTCGCGTATTGACAACGTTCATATTACCCGTCTTAGATTTGGTCACACCCACTCCCACCTCCTCATTGGCTCCCCCCAACCCCTCTGCAACAATTGCCATTGCGCCCTCACAATCCATCACGTTCTCCTTGCTTGCCCCCTGTACAACCTTCCCAGAGCTTCCCTCGCTCCCTACAACTCAATTGCTGAGTTCTTCCAGAAAAATCCTCTGGATAAAATTACCCTCCTTGATCATGCCTCTCTCTACAACCATATTTGATTCTCCTCTTCCACCCCCTCTCTACTTTGGGTTTGTTTCAACCATGCACCTCCCCTCACAATTACAGCTTTCTGACCTTTTGTCCTTGAATTTCTCTCATTCTCCCCCTGTTTCCTTTTACTTTCTACCTCTAGAATGATCTGACCTCTCAGGCACAATTTGACCTGATGCCGTTAAGCCATCATCAAACAAACAAACAAACAAACAAACAAACAAACTAAATACTTCATTGCGAGTTATCGTTTTTCATAGTCAGTCTTGCCATTAAAAATCAATATGATCATTCTGATTAAAATCGCACACACATTCGGCTGACAAAATTCCAATCAATGACTTTTTACAAACTGTAAACCCGATTTAACATGATCCTTTTTAACTGTGCGTATCACAAATGCGCAGTAATCACCAATGAATGGGGATATTATGCACTTTGATTTCGACGAAGTCTGAGTAAGGCTAACTTGTAAAAAGCACCGTGAATGTGCAGCAGTAAACAGTGAACTAACAATAGGCCTAATGTTAGGCCATAAGGCTTTAAATCCCACGCAATCAAGGCCCGTTTTACAAGCTGTTAAATTTCGACCAAAAAACACTTGAATCGTGACAATCAGTACATTTACATGTAAATATTACCTGATGAGTCCAATACATTTTGCAAGAAAGAAAAAATATTGCAAAAATGTGACGAAAAAAACCCGTTAAACAAATTAAAATAAATTTATTGATATTTTTGGTTCACAAGTTACATAAATTTTAGAGTTTCTCCATATAAGAAAAGCTAGCAGTAAATTTGAAACACCTACAGTATGATGTCACACAGACAAATTAATATACATGTCAATTGTTTTGATTGTGTTCTTAAACTTTGGGCTGTTTTCTTTTTATGGTAGTGTTGTACCTTTAAAGTGCTGTATTTTGAAATTGAAATACAATTTTGCCATAGTTTTTTTCTCCACAAATTTGTTCCAGAAATTGTTTTCAATCATGTATTAGAAAAAGGAAATCAATGAGAATTTTCTGTTAAATGCATTAAGAGAGAAACAGACCTGTTTCCATTCTTAGTATCACTAAGAAAAAAACAACAGATAAAAGCTCTTTTATACACCTGGAAAGATTTAGGTAAAATTGTAAAGCTATTGGATTTGAAGTGTTTTAATTGTTTTTGTTATTTTTTGTGAGAAAAAAGTAAACTTCTTTTATATAAATTGGGATACAGACAAGTATGCATGACCTTAGCATTGTGAATAGGAGCTATATAGAATTATACTGCAACTTTCCCCAAAGTTTAAAAAAAACACTCAGGTGCCATTCTATATCATTTCCCTCCCCCACCCCATTAATATTTATGAGAAAATATTAGCTTCTTGTTATAGTTTTTTTTTGAAAGGTACCCACCACAGAGACAAGTGGAAATTGACAAATTATAAGGAAAGCAGCCACAAATTATAAGGAAAGTAGCCACAAATTATAAGGAAAGCAGCCACAAATTATAAGGAAAGCAGCCACAAATTATAAGAAAAGCAGCCACAAATTATAAGGAAAGCAGCCACAAATTATAAGGAAAGCAGCCACAAATTATAAGGAAAGCAGCCACAAATTATAAGGAAAGCAGCCACAAATTATAAGGAAAGCAGCCACAAATTATAAGAAAAGCAGCCACAAATTATAAGGAAAGCAGCCACAAATTATAAGGAAAGCAGTCACAAATTATAAGGAAAGCAGCCACAAATTATAAGGAAAGCAGCCACAAATTATAAGGAAAGCAGCCACAAATTATAAGGAAAGCAGCCACAAATTATAAGGAAAGCAGCCACAAATTATAAGGAAAGCAGCCACAAATTATAAGGAAAGCAGCCACAAATTCACAGATATTGGGAAGAAATACAGATACAGATAGATAGTGGAATATCAGATATAAAAAGAGAAAAAAGGAGAGGAATTGGAATCACAAAAGCTTTTGGTCTCTGGTTGAACTATTAGGATGATCATAGAATGTTTTATTTAGATAAATAGACAGTATTTTATTGAAGTGTAACTGACCCCATAAGATGGACACTTTTCTGCTCCATCTGAAAAGAGACTACATGTATTTTATGTTGCATTATATATTTAAGGTAGATGTTTAGCAATATATTATAGGAGGCGATTACACACAGATGAATATATGAAGAAAAGACAAAACCCTACAAATTGGGGTAAATTTCCAGAGGCAATGAAAATTGAAAAAAATGAAGGAATGTCTATATGTTTAAATTTAACTATCCAAATTTATCACAGGCCCTCCCCCATAGTTTCACTTTTTCAAAGTGGTACTCCACTGTGCCCCTTGTTGCCTTCACCCTGCCCCTTATTGCCTCCACCCTGCCCTTAATTGCCTCTACCCTGCCCCTTATTGCCTTCATCCTGCCCCTTATTGCCTCCACCCTGCCCCTTATTGCCTCCACCCTGCCCCTTATTGCCTCCACCCTGCCCCTTATTGCCTCCACCCTGACCCTTATTGCCTCCACCCTGCCCCTTATTGCCTCCACCTGCCCCTTATTGTCTCCACCCTGCCCCTTATTGCCTCCACCCTGCCCCTTATTGCCTCCACCCTGCCCCTTATTGCCTCCACTCTGCCCCTTATTGCCTCCACCCTGCCCCTTATTGCCTCCACCCTGCCCCTTTCACTTAAGAGCCCTACATTTTATTGACAAAAAACAAACCGTTTATAACTATTTTGCCTTCTTTTCATGCTGATTATAGTTTCCCTGACAATAGAATAAGATGCAGGGACACTACTTGTTGCATTGATTATTCCCTTCAAGTGCCCTCACACCTGCCATCAAAGTGCCCTCACACCTGCCATCAAAGTGCCCTCACACCTGCCATCAAAGTGCCCTCACACCTTCCATCAAAGTGCCCTCACACCTGCCATCAAAGTGCCCTCACACCAGCCATCAAAGTGTCCTCACACCTGCCATCAAAGTGCCCTCACACCTTGCCATCAAAGTGCCCTCACACCAGCCATCAAAGTGTCCTCACACCTGCCTTTAAAGTGCCCTCACACCTGCCATCAAAATGCCCTCACACCTGCCATCAAAATGCCCTCACACCTGCCATCAAAGTGCCCTCACACCTGCCATCAAAATGCCCTCACACCTGCCATCAAAGTTCCCTCACACCTGCCATCAAAATGCCCTCACACCTGCCATCAAAATGCCCTCACACCTGCCATCAAAGTGCCCTCACACCTGCCATCAAAATGCCCTCACACCTGCCATCAAAGTTCCCTCACACCTGCCATCAAAGTGCCCTTGATGCCTTGTAATTGCCCCTTTTGGTCAGTGACATCCCTACCCATTTCTGGATCAAGCTAGGTGTTTGTATTACACTGATAAAAACTGCCAGAAATGTGTCCACTTTATACTAACTGTTTGTTGTCATGGTTGAATAAGCTTCACTTCATTACAATAGTTGTATCAGTTTGGTCATACAGTACATTCTTGGTTTTGGTTTTGGTTGGTTCTACAGTAAGCTCACACTTCTTTAGAATTTGATATAAAATATCATGTAAAACTATCTTTCTTTACTTTAACAGTTTTTATCTATTTTTGGAAAGATGTTACTTGAATTGAAGCTATTACCAACATCTCCTTTAAAGTTAATTCTAGCCAGATTTTTAGAATAATCCGGCTGGGTTTTTGTGCAAATCCGGCCGGAACCGGAACTGGATGTTTTGTCACTATCTGGTCGGACTATTTGGCCGGACTGGATATCCGGTACATCCCTAATTATTATGAATATTTTCTTCACCAATATGTTTTTTTCTATTGTCATAGAGTTGTTTACTGAACTTTAAAGATATGTTGACAGGCAAAGGCAACAATGATGAAGATAATCTTAGACTGAAATGAGACATAGTCTGACAATCTTTATTTCATATGATTATAATTATTAAAAATTGTATTGCTACTACTATGGGAGCTGCCATATTGATTATAAATGAGGCAGACAATGATGTCATCAACCGAACAAATGTTGGAATCCTTTTGCCTTGTATTTATTTATATTTGATCTCATTCTCAATTTTCTAGCTTATAGAAAATTGTTTTTCTTTTTTTGTAAGGATCAACAATGTTTTTGTGTACAAACGAAATTATCAAATTATGTTGTTAAAACCTTGTGTCATATTATTTTGGAATAAATAATACAAATTAGAAAGAAATACATTATAATATTTATGTCCCATGTGGGGAAATAATGCCACGTACAAGATTTGAACATATTGGCATGTGTTGAGTTTAAAGATGGATATCTTGAGATAGGAATAAGATTTTGTCTTTGGTGTTTTTGGTAGTTGGTTTATATTTGAATCCTCTATTATATAAGATAAGATTGTATCAGACTTCCTTGATTAACAGAGGCCGGGCTGTTTCTGGAGCTAGTTCTGGGGCCTGAGCCAGGGCTGGAACCGGTTCTGGGGCCGGGCCACTTCTGGGGCTGGTTCTGGGGTTGGTTCTGGGTCCAGGGCCGGCTCTGGGGCCGGTTTGGTTCTGGGGCCGGCTCTGGGGCCTGGGCCAGTTCTGGGGTCAGGGCTGGGGCAGGTTCTGGGGCAGGTTCTGGGGCCTGGGCTGAAACCGGTTCTGGGGCCGGGCCTGATTCTGGGGCCAGGCTTGATTCTGGGGCCATGCCTGATTCTCGGGCCTTTCCTGATTCTGGGGCCGGCCCTGATTCTAACTCAATTTACTCAAGCAACAGAAGGAATATCAATAGTTTAAAGGCTGAAGTTTGAAAAAGATTTTATTGGTAAATAAATACAAGTTAAGTATGAGAAGTTTTCTCTAATGAAGACAAACTCCTGGCTGGCCTCATCCTAGGGCAATTTGAGTAGGTGTAATTGTTTCCTTCCATCTCAGCAGGGACTTGTCATCTAAATGACAACTCCCTGATCTCCGGCTTCTCACTCCAAGATCTCAGCAGGGGCAGTGGCAGATCTAATGGGCCTAATCAAGTGTAAAGTTCATTAACTTCTGGTGTGTCAGGTTTGGGCTTTTCTTGTGGTTTTTGCAGGCTTAATGTAGTATCCTGTTATAACCACACAGTATATTTATAGTATCATTGGGGAACTGTGGTTCACTGTTGTTATTTTACTGTTTGAATACAGATCATGGGTTAATGGAAACATGGAGCCAGTTAATAGCTCCATGATGGAAAGGACATGCACACTGTAGCACTTAATTCTGATCTTTGAAATCTGCACAAGTAATACAACATGAAGCACGGAGATACAAATGTTTTTTATGTAGGAAGTCTTCATATAGTTTGAGAATGTTGTTGGGAGTTGGAGGGGGTTCTCTTGAACTCTACAGTTTTGTTATACAAATAAATGCCTCTGTTACAATAGACACCATGGAATGGTTTTACAATGTAAATGTGATGGGGGAAGAAGTTTTGATTCAATGCATGCCAACATGTACTGTACAACATGGAAATGCACTCTTACACTCCTTCCATATCCGTTCTTAGTAATTTCTGCGTAGTATACTGTAGCACTTTTGTTTGAATGATTAGTAATTTCTGCTTAGTATACTGTAGCGCTTTTGTTTGAATGATTAGTAATTTCTGCTTTGTATACTGTAGCACTTTTGTTTGAATGATTAGTAATTTCTGCTCTGTATACTGTAGCACTTTTGTTTGAATGATAAGTAATTTCTGCTTTGTATACTGTAGCACTTTTGTTTGAATGTTTAGTAATTTCTGCTTTGTATACTGTAGCACTTTCGTTTGAATGATTAGTAATTTCTGCTTTGTATACTGTAGCGCTTTTGTTTGAATGATTAGTAATTTCTGCTTTGTATACTGTAGCACTTTTGTTTGAATGATTAGTAATTTCTGCTTAGTATACTGTAGCGCTTTTGTTTGAATGATTAGTAATTTCTGCTTTGTATACTGTAGCACTTTTGTTTGAATGATTAGTAATTTCTGCTTTGTATACTGTAGCGCTTTTGTTTGAATGATTAGTAATTTCTGCTTTGTATACTGTAGCGTTTTTGTTTGAATGATTGATTAGTAATTTCTGCTTTGTATACTGTAGCACTTTTGTTTGAATGATTAGTAATTTCTGCTTTGTATACTGTAGCGCTTTTGTTTGAATGATTAGTAATTTCTGCTTTGTATACTGTAGCGCTTTTGTTTGAATGATTAGTAATTTCTGCTCAGTATACTGTAGCACTTTTGTTTGAATGATTAGTAATTTCTGCTTTGTATACTGTAGCGCTTTTGTTTGAATGATTAGTAATTTCTGCTTAGTATACTGTAGCGCTTTTGTTTGAATGTAACTGATTGTATAACCTTTCCATAATGACCCCCTGTTTTAGTGTTGGCTCTTGTAGGCCCGCATACACTTAATCCTCAAAGCCTACTATGCCATCATATACAGTACATATCCATTGTACCATTACATACTGATGTTTATTGGATGGTTTTACCCATTATTTTTCAAGATGTGTGAAATACTGTAGCACAGTCTTACAACATCAAATGCCACTTGAATAGTGTTGCAAAACCACTTCCTTGAAATACTGTCATACTTGATGCTCTTGCACAATGGATTGGCTTGGATAACCTCCTTTAGTATAATGGTATTGATCTGTGCACTCCTTCCCATGAGTTGCAGATACTGCTGGCTAAAAGAAACCTTGTCTGGAGCAGGGATTGATTTAGAGCAGGGAATGATTTAGAGCAGGGAATGATTTAGAGCAGGGAATGATTTAGAGCAGTGAATAATTTAGAGCAGGGAATGATTTAGAGCAGGGAATGATTTAGAGCAGGGAATGATTTAGAGCAGGGAATGATTTAGAGCAGGGAATGATTTAGAGCAGGGAATGACTTAGAGCAGGGAATGATATAGAGCAGGGAATGATATAGAGCAGGGAATGATTAAAAGCAGGGAATGATTTAGAGCAGGGAATGATTTAGAGCAGGGAATAATTTAGAGCAGGAATGATTTAGAGCAGGGAATGATTTAGAGCAGGGAAGGATTTAGAGCAGGGAATGATTTAGAGCAGGGAATGATTTAGAGCAGGGAATGATTTAGAGCAGGGAATGATTTAGAGCAGGGAATGATTTAGAGCAGGGAATGATTTAGAGCAGGGAATGATTTAGAACATGAATGATTTAGAGCAGGGAATGATTTAGAGCAGGGAATGATTTAGAGCAGGGAATGATTTAGGGCAGGGAATGGTTTAGAGCAGGGAATGATTAAGAGCAGGGAATGATTTAGAGCAGGGAATGATTTAGAGCAGACTTTTATAGCATTTTTAGAACTCTATACATTAGATACAAATATGTACTGTATGTGAGTTTATTTTGAATGGAAAACGCTTGATTGAATGGGATAATAATTTCTTAGTTCCAAGAGGAGATTTTCATATTAACTTCAGTATCAACATCTTCAGTATTCCATCCTCACTATCCTTAAAAGATAACAAACTTCTTACCATCGTCATTCTTTGTATACCCCCTCCCTTTCTCCTTCCCTCTCCCCTCTTGTCTGGAAAGGTTGACATTGAGGTATATGAACATCAACAGTCTATCACACAGTTTGATCAATTCATGGGAGCTCTGTGATTTGATTTTCAGAAAAGCTCTGTTTTTGGGGTACTGTATGGATGATCAAAGATTTAAAATTTTATGACTTAAAAAAATGCTTACTATGATGCATAACTGGTCAGGCAGCTCTAAAACTTACTGTACATCATATACCAAGGTTGCTTAGTCAGTCATACTGTACATCATATACCAAGCTTGCTTAGTCAGTCATACTGTACATCGTATACCAAGGTTGCTTAGTCAGTCATACTGTACATCATATACCAAGGTTGCTTAGTCAGTCATACTGTACATCATATACCAAGGTTGCTTAGTCAGTCATAATATATTAGTTTTAAATAGCAAACAGCACAGATAAAGTTTTGTTACATTCAGATTGTGGTTAGAGTCTGTGCAAAATATCCAAGTTTAAAAACAAATAGATGTCTCCACTCCTCATGTCCATAGCTGCATACCTGTACACATAGTGTCTCCACTCCTCATGTCCAAAGCTGCATACCTGTACACATAGTGTCTCTACTCCTCATGTCTATAGCTGCATACCTGTACACATGGTATCTCCACTCCTCGTGTCTCTAGCTGCATACCTGTACACATAGAGTCTCCACTGCTCTTGTCTATAGCTGCATACCTGTACACATAGTGTCTCCACTCTTCATGTCTATAGCTGCATACCTGTACACATAGTGTCTCCACTCCTCATTTCTATAGCTGCATACAGTACCTGTACACATAATGTCTCCACTCCTCATGTCTATAGCTGCATACCTGTACACATAGTGTCTCCACTCCTCTTGTCTATAGCTGCATACCTGTACACATAGTGTCCCCACTCCTCATGTCTATAGCTGCATACCTATACACATAGTGTCTCCACTCCTCATGTCTATAGCTGCATACCTGTACACATAGTGTCTCCACTCTTCATGTCCATAGCTGAATACCTGTACACATAGTGTCTCCGCTCCTCATGTCTATAGCTGCATACCTGCACACATAGTATCTCTACTCCTCATGTCCATAGCTGCATACCTGTACACATAGTGTCTCCACTCCTCATGTCCATAGCTGCATACCTGTACTCATAGTATCTCTACTCCTCATGTCTATAGCTGCCTAAAGTACCTGTACACATAATGTCTCCACTCCTCATGTCTATAGCTGCATACCTGTACACATAGTGTCTCCACTCCTCATGTCTATAGGTGCATACTGTGCACATAGTGTCTCCACTCCTCATGTCTCTAGCTACATACCTGTACACATAATGTCTCCACTCCTCATGTCTATAGCTGCATACCTGTACACATAGTATCTTCACTCCTTATGTCTATAGCTACATACCTGTACACATAGTGTCTCCACTTCTGTGCACATAGTTTCATGTTTTTTTTTCAATCCTGATTCACGCACTCCTGTGTTGTCATGGGATTAATTTAATTTTGAATATCTTACAATTCAGTGCAAAACTATAGGACAGTCTTCAGCTGCTACTCACTCCACCCATACGCGGCATTTAACGCATACCAAGTATTTCTCTAAACAATTGGGTTTATGATGTAATAACTGATACCTCTGTGTTCTAACATAATTATCAATTATGTTCCTTGGTACAAAACTTATTTACTTTAATTAACAAGATAGTAAATAAGATTATTATATCAGCTCAGCGTTAGTAACCCAAATTAACATTTCAATTATTCGTGTATACTTGTGAATAAAGTGAATTGATATTGATAACCCATTTACCCCCGCTTCACCCCGCTCCACCCCACTCCACCCCACTCCACCCCGCTCCACCCCACCCCCGCTCCCCCCGCTCCACCCCACTCCACCCACCCCGCTCCACCCCACTCCACTCCACTCCACACATTTTGAACTATTCGAGGAATAAATACTAGGCTGTCACTTCATGATAATTAGGGCCCCACATGTTTAACTGCCTAACATGCTAATACGCCCGTACCAACAAGTCATGGGCCCCACATGTTTAGCTGCCTAACATGCTAATACCCCCGTACCAACAAGTCATGGGCCCCACATGTTTAGCTGCCTAACATGCTAATACGCCTGTACCAACAAGTCATGGGCCCCACATGTTTAGCTGCCCAACATGCTAATACGCCCGTACCAACAAGTCATGGGCCCCACATGTTTAGCTGCCTAACATGCTAATACGCCCGTACCAACAAGTCATGGGCCCCACATGTTTAGCTGCCTAACATGCTAATACGCCCGCACCAATAAGTCATGGGCCCCACATGTTTAGCTGCCTAACATGCTAATACGCCCGTACCAATAAGTCATGGGCCCCACATGTTTAGCTGCCTAACATGCTAATACGCCCGTACCAACAAGTCATGGGCCCCACATGTTTAGCTGCCTAACATGCTAATACGCCCGTACCAATAAGTCATGGGCCCCACATGTTTAGCTGCCTAACATGCTAATACGCCCGTACCAATAAGTCATGGGCCCCACATGTTTAGCTGCCTAACATGCTAATACGCCCGTACCAACAAGTCATGGGCCCCACATGTTTAGCTGCCTAACATGCTAATACGCCCGTACCAATAAGTCATGGGCCCCACATGTTTAGCTGCCTAACATGCTAATACGCCCGCACCAACAAGTCAACATTTGATCAAATTTCCTTCTTTGGATTGGTTCAGGCACGCAGTTACGCAGACGCAGAAATGGTAACCATGTAGAACAGGCTGAAGTGCGGAGGGAGTAAGGTCAGAACTTCTGCAGGTGATTGTAATTTGGAAGTCAATATAATAGTTTTCGAAGTGGGTGGGTGTACTTCCATGGCTTGAGTTGATGTTATTTCATACAGTGACACCAAAGAAAAAGATCTGCTTAAAAATTAACATTTTGAGTAGGCCATATGAAAATTAGGATTGTTAATATAAATGCAAAGAAATAGGGAGGGGGAAATGCAAAGAAATAGTAAGGGGGTGGGGTGGGGGATACTGGGGAGACATGTTTCTCAAGTATTGAATATCAACTTGAAAAAATTAGAGAAGAAAGTGTGACCATGTACGCAAGTGTGAGAGAGGAGATAATGTGCCCTGGACCTCCCCACTCTATGTGGTCACCGTGATATAAAACTTTTGCCAAAGTCGGCCACACTGGAAATGAAACCATAGGGGGTCATAATAGTGTTAATGAATGCATACTTTCAAATTTGGTTGATTTTTCATTTTTGTTTAAAAACTTGGTTGGTCAAAAGCTGTCTGCAAAATTCAGCCGCCCTACCCCTCCACCCTTTCACCCTGCTTCCCACTCATATGCTAAAAGAGAAAGTAAAATGTTGTTATAATATCTACAGTGTACCTGAACCTCCAATTCAGCAGTTTGAGACTTTCTGGGAGGATCCTCTCTCACTGGTACTTGGTAGGCCTACAGGTAAATGATGAGCTTCATCGGTACTGACTTTTTGAACTTTCGCGCTCTTACCAAATCTTGATTCAGCTGCAGCTGCCACAAACGGATTAACTGGGTCATTGACAGTTTTAAATGGTATATGCACTACTTTTGAAAATAGATCCTTATAATATTCCTCATTATGGTTTCTCCGATAGTCATCATCAAATTGTCGGTTACACAGTCCACATTGTAGCTTAGTTCTGACAGGTTTTTTGTGTTTTTCTCCATCCTGACTGTGACAAAACTTGCTTTCTCATAATTGTTATACCAGGGATTTCTTATAATTATTCCATTGGAATAAACAAAATTTACGTAGTTGATAAAAAGTAGGACTCAGAGATCCTCTGACAACTGGCAGCAGCCACAAGTTGCCATGGTTATAAGGGACGAGGGTTATCTGATCTCTTATTAGTCGCCTCGCTGGTTGAGACAATAGCTTTAATTGGGATTTAATTCAACAAGTTGAAACCAAGATCTGCACTCTTGTACAGTCAAGGAATTAGTTGATGTGTGTGTGTGTGTGTTTAATCATGTAATAATATTTATTTATTTTCTTCTGTAAATTTAGAACAATGAAAATTAAATGTGCATTGATTAGCGATGAACATGAGTTGATGAACTTTTTAAGGTTTTCCCTCACATAAGTATGTTTTTTTGGAATGGCTTTCATTTCCGATTGTTTATCTCGTTAATAATAATAATAATAATAATACATTTTTATATAGCGCATTATACCAAACGGTCTCAATGCGCTTTACATAAACAAATATAAGATGAGAAAACCTTAAGATACAAACAGTAAGAGAACAAAAAAACATACTTAAAAAGATACAAGCAGGATAAAGTTACAAGGTCCAATGAGGGGAACTCATGAAAAGGTGTGTTTTCAATACACTCTTAAAAATATCTTAAGTAGGGGCATTTCTGATGTAGATTGGGAGAATGTTCCAGAGTTTGGGGGCTGCAGATTGAAAAGAACGTTCACCATAAGTCTTGGTGTTAATTTTTGGCGGCTTTAGGAGAATAACACTGTTAGATCTGAGTGAGCGAGTTGGTAATTGTAAGGTGAGTAAGTTGGAAATATAATTTGGAGCAAGACCATGGATGGCTTTGTATGTGAGGGTGAGAAGCTTGTAGTTTATTCTTTCACATATAGGAAGCCAATGAAGTTGGTGGAGGATGGGTGAAATGTGAATTTCTTACTTGTGAGAGTAACTAATCTGGCAGCAGTGTTTTGAATGCGCTGAAGCTTTGAGATTTGTTGAGAAGGAAGTCCAAATAAGATACTGTTGCAACAATCAAGTCTGGATGATGTTAGGGAAGATTGGTGTAAATTTCCCAAGGAACTTACAATTTTCCCGACAAAAATGGTGGTGGGGGCATCAATCGGTTGCTACGCCCCTGCCTATAAGTCACCATTTAAAGTGGTAGTCATTGATGCATAAAATATTTTCTCAATGAGTGGACAATGTACAACCACATATAGAACAAACTGGGGAGTTAAACACACATCTATAGTGATCAACATAATTAACAACTTCAAATTATTTGGTTGGTAATCATTGGAGTGTTCTTTGGTAGAAAAAAGGTTAAATCAATATTGACAATGCTTGAAGGGTTAATTACCATGCTGGACAAATCAAGTGCAACCCAATCAGCTTATTAATTATTGATTTTGTGAGTGAGTAATCTGTGGTGCAGTGTGAAGTCCAAGCTTAGGGGTCAAGCTGTATGTTTAAGCTTAATGGTCAAACTAATGCTCAAGCTTAGTGGTCAAGCTGCATGCTCAAGCTTAATGGTCAAGCTGCATGCTCAAGCTTAGTGGTCAAGCTGTATGCTCAAGCCTAGTGGTCAAGCTGCATGTTCAAGTTTAGTTGTCAAACTGCATGCTCAAGCATAGTGGTCAAGCTGCATTTTCAAGCTTAGTGGTCAAGCTGCATTCTCAAGCTTAGTTGTCAAGCTGCATGCTCAAGCTTAGTGGTCAAGCTGCATGCTCAAGCTTAGTGGTCAAGCTGCATGCTCAAGCTTAGTGGTCAAGCTGCGTGCTCAAGCATAGTGGTCAAGCTGCATTCTCAAGCTTAGTGGTCAAGCTGCATGCTCAAGCTTAGTGGTCAAGCTGCATGCTGAAGCTTAGTGGTCAAGCTGTATGCTGAAGCTTAGTGGTCAAGCTGCATGCTCAAGCTTAGTGGTCAAGCTGCCTGCTCAAGCTTAGTGGTCAAGCTGCATGCTCAAGCTTAGTGGTCAAGCTGCATTCTCAAGCTTAGTGGTCAAGCTGCATGCTCAAGTTTAGTGGTCAAGCTGCATGCTGAAGCTTAGTGGTCAAGCTGTATGCTGAAGCTTAGTGGTCAAGCTGCATGCTGAAGCTTAGTGGTCAAGCTGTATGCTCAAGCCTAGTGGTCAAGCTTCATGGTCAAGCTTAGTGGTCAAGCTGCATGGTCAAGCTTAGTGGTCAAGCTGCATACTTAACCTTAGTGGTCAAGCTGCATTCTCAAGCTTAGTGGTTAAGCTGCATGCTCAAGCTTAGTGGTTAAGCTGCGTGCTCAAGCATAGTGGTCAAGCTGCATGGTCAAGTTTAGTGGTCAAACTGTATACTCAAGCTTAGTGGTCAAGCTGCATGCTCAAGCTTAGTGGTCAAACTGTATGCTCAAGCCTAGTGGTCAAGCTGTATGCTCAAGCTTAGTGGTCAAGCTGCGTGCTCAAGCATAGTGGTCAAGCTGCATGGTCAAGTTTAGTGGTCAAACTGTATGCTCAAGCTTAGTGGTCAAGCTGCATGCTCAAGCTTAGTGGTCAAGCTGCATGCTCAAGCATAGTGGTCAAACTGTATGCTCAAGCCTTTGAGGAAGAGATTCTAAAGTACCGGGTCCTTAAATTGACATAGCGTAGCTAGCAGCCCTATTGTGGAAAAACTCCCATTTGAGGAAGAGATTCCAAAGTATATAAACTTGGGGTGGGGATACATCAATTGGGGTGGGGGATACATCAATTGGGGTGGGGGATACATCAATTGGGAATTTTTTTTGCATTCCCCCTCACACTCCCTGTGCTTTTGACATATCCAATCATAAGAAGTTTGAACAGGGATAAAATACCATATCCCTGGTTTGATATTTGAATACCTTCATCATAGACATGGGGTCTAAATAGTTTATCATAATTCATGTCATAATCATAACAAGCTTTAGCCCAGTCTCTTCCATTTTAAACAGAAGAGCTGGTACTGTGAAGGTACGCACATCTTGCACGTACTGTACCTCCTTGGTTTACGCCAGGGGACCTATTCCTGATTGCACTGTACAGCTTTTAGAGCTATCTGTTCTCCTTTAAATGCAATTGTTGGTAAATTATTCATGGTTTGTTTATGTGCAAGGGTCAGCCCTGGATTATGTATGGAAGCATTACAACCTGGTCAGGTTCAGCTTCATACTTTATTCTTGCCAACAGAAGAGTTTCCATAATTACAGTGGGTCAAATGCTGGTACAAATATTGAAGATATGCCTGAAAAGAGTCTTCCAAATTGGTAAATATAGATCACAGCATACATGTAGCTGTATTAAAAAGATTGTAAATTGCAATGTCAACTGAAAACTGCATGACTGATTCTCCGATTATTTGGAAACTTGGAGTTTGCAGGAATTTTTTGTTTGTTTGTTATTTCAAATTGATTAAGTTTCTGTGTTATTATAGATTGACCCCTGCTCTTGCTGTTTATGTTAGGCTATTTAGGTAATCTGATAGTGCAAGGAATACTGCAGGGGCGCCAGCATAGTCAATATTATCTGTAAATCAGTGTTTCTATTAGCTTTAATCTTGTTGGCCTCATGTTGGCAGTTTTGCTGCAGGGACCTAGTATTTAGAGGTCCCTGCTTTCTGTATCCAGGATTTACATTGTACATTTGATATGATTTAGGGTGGCAGCAATAACTTACAGCAAAAAGCTGACATGTTACGTTGATGCTGAAGTTATCCGTAAACATCATCATTACAGCCAGTGGCGTAGCCAAAGGGTGGATTGCCTCACCAATATTCCTTAATATTTCATTTTTATCGGTTCAAAATTAGTACCGTTCATCGGCAGGGCCCATATCTTGTATTATGTTGGTTTATTTATGTTGTTCCACCAATATGGAAATTCTGGCTACGCCACTGATTATAGCAGTATTCACATAGATGGACCCCAAAACAAGTAGTGTTAGGCCTTCCACTTCCTGGCTCAGTAGCTCCATGATGACGCACAGTTAGTGTATAGACCTTACATTATTGGAGGGGCCGAGCTCTAGCCTTTATTATAACATTATTTAACTTAAGAATACATGTGTTATATGACTTTACTATACCACTTTGCACATTATAGGGGGAGGGGGAGGGGGAGGGGTGCTGGCGCTCCTGCTCCAGGCTCCTACGGTTTTGCTGTACATCTCAGACTTATGAGAAACTTTGTACTGTGAATTGTTCAATTACTATAGTCGAGATGGGGGACGATGATACTTGAACTTTTGTAATTTCTAAGTTCATATGGTACTGAAAGGAGCAAAGTTGGACCATATATACTGTAGTTTGCATATTGGTAACATTGCTCACATATTCCTCCTCCACTTAATTTTAGCAGCGAGTTGTACTCCCAGATTGTACGTCATCATTGTAGCCAGCTAAGGACTGCCTGGATCAAGTCATTGGAACCTCCACACTGATAGACGTGTGCATTTTAACTTTCTCAAAAAAGTCATCTCAAGAATCTCTGGGTCTGATCTGTTGATAAAGCACAGTACCTGTTAATCTGATTAAGAGTAAACGCGCCCATACATTTGTAATATAAATGCATTTGTGGCGTTAATGATGGGTTGTAATATAAGGTAGCCTTCCATGAAAGCTTGTTTCTAATCCCATTTGGGATGATTTACTTCAGAAAGAATGTAATGTGCATTAATAGTGTGATATTGACAGATATTTTGTTGTAGTTCCTAGAGCTTGATGGTTCTTAAGGTTGCTGAGGATGAAATCATACTCACCCGTATGGAATCATTCTCACCCGTATGAAATCATTCTCACCGGTATGAAATCATACACACCCGTATGAAATCATTCTCACCCGTATGAAATCATTCTCACCGGTATGAAATCATACTCACCCGTATGAAATCATTCTCACCCGTATGAAATCATTCTCACCCGTATGAAATCATTCTCACCCGTGTGAAATCATACTCACCCGTATGAAATCATTCTCACCCGTATGAAATCATTCTCACCCGTATGAAATCATTCTCACCCATATGAAATCATACTCACCCGTATGAAATCATTCTTACCCGTATGAAATCATACTCACCCGTATAAAAATCATTTTCGGGTATGAAACCATTCTCAGGTATGAAATCCTACTCGGGTATGAAATCATACTTGGGTATGAAGTCATTCTCGGGTATGAAATCATTTTCGGGGTATGAAATCATACTCGGGTTTGAAATCATACTCTGGTATAAAATCATACTTGGGTATGAAATCATTCTTGGGTATGAAATCATACTCTGGTATGAAATCATACTCGGGTTCGAAATCATACTCGGGTTCGAAATCATACTCTGGTATAAAATCATACTCGGGTATAAAATCATTCTTGGGTATGAAATCATACTCGGGTATGAAATCATACTCGGGTATGAAATCATATTGGGTATGAAATCATACTCGGGTATGAAATCATACTCGGGTATGAAATCATACTCGGGTATAAAATCATATTGGGTATGAAATCATACTCGGGTATGAAATCATACTTGGGTATGAAATCATACTCGGGTATAAAATCATACTTGGGTATGAAATCATACTCGGGTATGAAATCATACTCGGGTATAAAATCATTCTCGGGTATGAAATCATACTCGGGTATGAAATCATACTCGGGTATAAAATCATTCTCGGGTTATAGAATCATACTCGGGTATGAAATCATACTTGGATATGAAATCATACTTGGGTATGAAATCATACTCAGGGAGTCAAGTATAGATTATTAGCAATGGATCTATTTTGATGGATTGACCTGTCCTAATAACTGGTTGTGCCCAGTTTGAGGTTTGTTAATTTACCTGGGTGACAATTTAAAGTGTTGCTGCAGGGTAAAATAGTTCCCATCTGGGACCAACTTATTCTTACATTGATTTTCATTCAACTTATTATGAAGATGTACAGAATCTAATGAAAACCAAAATTTGCATGTGAGGAAAGTGGTAGCCTTGCCCATCTGAAATAATTTGCAATGCAGTGATTGTACTGGCTTCATTGGGTAGTACTAGGGAGCTGAGCTGAGATGTTATTCAAGCGCAAAGCATAATGGACATGCTGCTGTGATGTTATTCAAGCACAAAGCATAATGGACATGCTGCAGTGATGTTATTCAAACACAAAGCATAATGGGCATGCTGCTGCGATGTTATTCAGCACAAAGCATAATGGTTATACTGCAGTGATGTTATTCAAGCACAAAGCATAATGGACATGCTGCAGGGATGTTATTCAAGCACAAAGCATAATGGACATGCTGCAGGGATGTTATTCAAGCACAAAGCATAATGGACATGCTGCAGTGACGTTATTCAAGCACAAAGCATAATGGACATGCTGCTGTGATGTTATTCAAGCACAAAGCATAATGGACATGCTGCAGTGATGTTATTTAAACACAAAGCATAATAGGTATGCTGCTGTGATGTTATTCAAGCACAAAGCATAATGGTTATGCTGCAGTGATGTTATTTAAGCACAAAGCATAATGGACATGCTGCAGGGATATTATTTAAGCACAAAGCATAATGGACATGCTGCAGTGACGTTATTCAAGCACAAAGCATAATGGGCATGCTGCTGTGATGTTATTCAAGCACAAAGCATAATGGACATGCTGCTCTAATGTTATTCAAGCACAAAGCATAATGGACATGCTACAGTAATGCTATTAAAGCACAAAACATAATGCTGCAGTAATGTTATTCAAGCACAAAGCATAATGGACATGCTGCAGTAATGTTATTCAAGCACAAAGCATAATGGACATGCTGCAGTAATGTTATTCAAGCACAGAGCATAATGGACATGCTGCTGTGATGTTATTCAAGCACAAAGAATAATGGAAATGCTGCAGTGATGTTATTCAAGCACAAAGCATAATGGACATGCTGCAGTAATGCTATTCAAGCACAAAGAATAATGGACATGCTGCTGTGATGTTATTCAAGCACTAAGCATAATGGACATGCTGCTGTGATGTTGTTCAAGCACAAAGCATAATGGACATGCTGTAGTAATGTTATTCAAGCACAAAGCATAATGGACATGCTGCAATTATGTTATTCAAGCACAAAGCATAATGGACATGCTGCTGTGATGTTATTCAAGCACAAAGTATAATGGACATGCTGCTGTGATGTTATTCAAGCACAAAGTATAATGAACGTGCTGCTGTGATGTTATTCAAGCACAAAGCATAGTGGACATGCTGCTGTGATGTTATTCAAGCACAAACATCAGCCTCACTACTCATTTTAATACAATATTTTTTGCCAGCAGATTAATAATTAATGATGTCCGTGTGTCCAGCAGATTTACATCTTTTATGTAATTGATATGACTTGCCTCAATTATTGTGAGTATTTCAAGTGTTGGAGCTGACGGATTTTGCTCAACATTTACGGAAAGTACGGCATTGCTTGTAAAAATTCCCCTCTTCCTTCACTGACCTCATTAAGAAAAGCAGATCTTGACAAAGGTATCAGGGAGTCAAATCTCATATTCACAAAGAATGCTGTAGATAAAAGATAAACACCTCAGGATTCGCAAATTAAATAAATCAGAGTTACAAATATCTCTAAGTTATTAGGTATTGATTTTAATTTGAAAAGGGGTAGATTTCTACAGTCAGGAATGAAATTGCATTTGCAGCTATAATTTGATATGGATACGTCAGGCAAAAACTTTCTTAGAAAATTAAAGTTTGGATTGTAGGTTATATTAACCTTATTCTGAGTAGTAGAAGTGGAGATTGAGTTGTTATTTGTCTAAAATGGATCATGGATGTGAGAGGATTAGGAACAAATAACGGACACCTCGCTAAATTCATATACAGATATATAGTACTGGGGTGACAGGTGCAGTTTATATATGGATGAGCGTACTTGTGGCTTCTATCAGTTACTGCTAATTTAAGTTGTAAGACATTTTAATGTACTGTCTGCAAAAGTTGTGACGTACTGTATGAAATATAACATAGCTCAAAATCTTGATTTGATTAATGTTAAATGTTTTGATATCTGACCTAAATTTCAGTCACTGAAAATTTTTCAGACTGTTTTCTTAAGTTTAGCAGTAAGTTGTACTCCCAGATTGTACGTCATCATTGTAGCCAGCTAAGGACTGCCTGGATCAAGTCATTGGAACCTCCACACTGATAGACGTGTGCATTTTAACTTTCTCAAAAAAGTCATCTCAAGAATCCCTGGGTCTGATCCGTTGATAAAGCACAGTACCTGTTAATTTGATTAAGTGTAAACGCGCCCATACATTTGTCATAGAGATAAATAACGCTTTCTTCTGCTAAATATAAATTGTGGGTATGATGCTGTTGGTCATATTCAACTACTCCATTCAGATAGTGTTGGTGAGGGATTAATTGAAAAAAAACATGTTAAAGTGAGGAAATTCATAGGACTTCTCTTTGTGAAGTCATAAAGTTTGAATAAAAGTTGCATAATTTACTTCAAAATCCTTAAGATTTAAAAAGCTGTACAGTTTTAAATTTTGAAATGATTTTGATAAACTTTCATTTCTATTTCTAATCTTGAGCTTTTCTTTTGTTGACTTTATGTTTTGTTTCCAAAAGCACATTTTGCATTTTTGCCACAGCTGAAACGAATATTTGTGTTGTTATCATGATCCACCTGTTTGAGATTTTTCATTTGTGTTGTTATCATGATCCATCTGTTTGAGATTCTTCATTTGTGTTGTTATCATGATCCACCTATTTGAGATTCTTCATTTGTGTTGTTATCATGATCCACCTGTTTGAGATTCTTCTCCTGATTAGGAGGCTGATGCATGTATGAAAGCTAGTGTATAAAAGAAATTGTTTAAAACGATATCCTTTACTCTTCAGTGCATATTTTAACAGCATTCAAACTGAATTACAAATGCTACATCTGCTCATTTTCCAGACAGCAATACTAGAATCCAATTGAAGCATGAGCAAAACAATTCAGAATCACAGTAAGTTTTACTAAACCACATTTATTACCTTTGTGTTGTCTGTATGTCAAGACGGTCACCAGATTACAAAGATTGCAATTTTGTCTCTGAAGCTTCTGGTGCAGTGCAGGCAGGACACGTTGGGTCTCAGCAGGTTTAAGTGGTTGGCTCTGATGCAAACGGTGTCTTTTTGTGTCTCACACAAGTTCAGGCACACTTGGTGTTTTTCTGCCCATAATTGGCTGCTCTCTTTATGACAGGACACTGCCAGCAGCCAGGCTGGGATGGGCAAAAATCAGGCCTGTAGCCATGACTTTTCGCAAAGGGACACAAGAAATTGAAAGAGGGGGCACTTTTGCAGATTCTCCGTATATCCCTATTATATTTTTTTGTTTGATGTTTTGTAATAGGGCCACACACCTTTACAAGGAGGGCACACACACACACCTTCATAAGGAGGGCACACACGCGCACCTTCACAAGAAGTAGGAGTACATCATATACTAGTTTCTTGAAGTGCTTGTCGTGTTCTAATTGGCAGTTCTCTGTAAATCTCTTGCCTGGAGATTACCTCTTTAACCATTGCCAGGTTTTTGTCTAATGAGTGCAGTGTGGTGTGAGTATAAGTTATTGCAAACTTTATTGATTTGCAGAACGATTTTATTTTCCGATAGAGGCACCACTAAGAATGACCATTCATTCAGGTGCATCAGCTGTGCTTCCTTGTTTCAATTTAACAGGGAGCTGCTAAATACCAACTCTCTGTTTAAATGTCGAGTTTCACTCGGCCTCCTTGCTCTACATCACATGACGGGTTTGTGTGACCAGGGATCTGTGTGACTTGGGAACAGATCCCTGGTGTGACCTCTCCCTGGTGTGACTCACTGGGAGTACTCTTCTCCAGGAGTATATGTTCCACAGTAAAGTGGCTTCTTATTCAACAGGTGGTTCTTGTTTGATGTTGCTAGAATACTAATCTGAAATGTAAACAGGAATCCTAATGTTCAAGGCTCTCTCCATGCATGAAATCACTGCTGTATTGTGTAGGTGTGAGTAGAACCATGGAGCTATTATCTCAGTTAATAGCTCCATGGTAGAACCAGGGCCACCTTTTAGAACCACTTCACATTGCATGTGGTTATCAGATATTGTTGGTCTGGTAACTTTTCTCTTGCACAATTGACTTGAGATGTTATGTTCTGAAATGAACCTTGAAAAGCGGATGGATTTGTTTATCATGGAAGTGCTGTTCTCAAAAGGCACTTTCTAAATTTATAAAGAAAATTGGTTGGTTGGTTTGCTTAAGTTTATAACGACTTATCAGACCCAAAAAGTATCTCCATGATCAGACCTGCAATGCAAGTATTTACATCAAGATATCCACAGCAGAAATTGGCACTGCTACTTAGGAGGAGGTCTGTTAACCCATGCACCCAAATAGTATCAGGGGTCAGTGACCATCATTAGTACAGTACATTACCCTCAATAATTGTAGAATTTTCATAGCCTTGTTTTGTTTCATATTATTTAGTTGTTACTGGCATGCAGTTACAGAATGACATCCTTAGTCTGATGTCTTGCATGCCGAATGGCAATTGAAAAAAAAAAATATATATATATATCTACAGTACTCACAGTCTATTGTGCAACAATGTTGAATTACCTGTATACCCAAGGTACTGTAGCAGTGAGATACTTATTTATAACTCGTTTATTTGATCCAGTCACTGTTTCAATTTTGTTGTAGGTATTATTTTCATGGAATACACACAATAGAATGCTTTTTGTGGTAACAGTGTACATATTAACCACCAGCACAAATCTTTTCTTAATTGATCATTTGTAATAAAGGCTTAACATTTGACGTTGTGTAACATAGTGTAGCACTTCATAGTGTAACACAATGAAGTGTAACACTTCATAGTGTAACACTTCATAGTGTAACACTTCATAGTGTAACACTTCATTGTGTAACACTTCATTGTGTAACACTTCATTGTGTAACACTTCATTGTGTAACACTTCATTGTGTAACACTTCATTGTGTAACACTTCATTGTGTAACACTTCGTAGTGTAACACTTCGTAGTGTAACACTTCGTAGTGTAACACTTCGTAGTGTAACACTTCGTAGTGTAACACTTCGTAGTGTAACACTTCGTAGTGTAACACTTCATAGTGTAACACTTCATAGTGTAACACTTCATAGTGTAACACTTCATAGTGTAACACTTCATAGTGTAACACTTCATAGTGTAACACTTCATAGTGTAACACTTCATAGTGTAACACTTCATAGTGTAACACTTCATAGTGTAACACTTCATAGTGTAACACTTCATAGTGTAACACTTCATAGTGTAACACTTCATAGTGTAACACTTCATAGTGTAACACTTCATAGTGTAACACTTCATAGTGTAACACTTCATAGTGTAACACTTCATAGTGTAACACTTCATAGTGTAACACTTCATAGTGTAACACTTCATAGTGTTTGCTTATAAACTAATTGAATTTTTATATTGTGAGGTCATACACTATACAAGAAGCATATAGTTCGTTGTATACAGTACATGCTATAGTCTATACAGGGATTCTATACCTCTTGAGGTTGTAGCTTAGCTTCTTCTCAAAGCTGATACATCTTTAATGCACTACTTGAATTATATGCTCCCTCTAAAATGTTTCTCGAAGCAACTCCTTGCTCTAACCAGGGGTATACTCCTGGATTAATCCGGGGTATACTCCTGGATTAATCAGGGGTATATCCCTGCTCTAACCAGGGGTATATTCCTGCTCTAGCCAGGGATATAACCCTGCTCCAACCAGGGAAATATCCCTGCTCTAACCAGCAATAGATCCCTGCTCTAACCAGGGATATACCCCTGCTCTATCCAGGGATACTGTATGTATCCTGCTTTAACCAACTGAAATTAGGTTTTCAAGTTGTTGCACTTTGCAACTGTTATATATGTGGGTCTGTACTTTGCTATTTATAGGATCACCAGGACTTTTCATTTAATCTCTACAGTTATGTTAGTGTGATTGCTAGACTTAGACTTTACTATCTGAAGACACTTCACCTAAAACTGAGGGTATCTTATTGGTCTCAAGAATACTGTAATTATAGTGTTTCTCTTGCATGCAGTGTACTGAACATCATCAATACCTCTACATCTTGACTGAGTATTTGCTTGTGTTTTCCTATTGATTTTTACTTGTGTTCACATGTACACAATAGATGAACATATCTATTACCATGTGTTCACATGCACACAATAGATGAACATATATATTACCATGTGTTCACATGTACACAATGGATGAACATATCTATAACCATGTGTTCACATGTACACAATAGATGAACATATCTATTACCATGTGTTCACATGCACACAATGAATGAATATATCTATTACCATGTGTTCACATGTACACAATGGATGAACATATCTATAACCATGTGTTCACATGTACACAACAGATGAACATATCTATTACCATGTGTTCACATGCACACAATGGATGAACACATCTATTACCATGCGTTCACATGCACGCAATAGATGCACATGTCTATTACCATGTGTTCACATGTACACAATGGAAGAACATATCTATTACCATGTGCTCATATGTACACAATGGATGAACATATCTATAAACTTGTGTTTACATGTACACAACAGATGAACACATCTATTACCATGTGCTCACATGTATGCAATGGATGAACATATCTATAAGCATGTGTTCACATGTACACAACAGATGAACATATTTATTACCATTTGCTCACATGTATGCAATGGATGAACATATCTATAAGCATGTGTTCACATGTACACAACAGATGAACATATCTATTACCATGTGCTCACATGTATGCAATGGATGAACATATCTATAAGCATGTGTTCACATGTACACACCAGATGAACATGTCTATTACCATGTGCTCACATGTGCATAATAGATGAACATATCCCTTATCATAACTTCATATGTACACAATGGAAGAACATATCCATTACCATGTGCTCACATGTACACAATTACCATGTATTCTCATATACACAATGGATGAAAATATCTATTACCAAAGTTCACAAGATGACTGCTGTTTGTTAATCCTCACAAATTTCCAAAAAGCAAGTCTGCACTTTTCAGTCAGGTGTCCCTCTAAGTTTGTATCTTTTTGTTTGGTTGGAGTACCAGAACTTCATTATACTGTAATTATCTTTTCAATTAAAAATTATCTAAATTGTTTCTATCAAAAATAAACATCCTAATGTTTTACTGATGGAAAAGCTAGAATTGTAAAGTAGTGTATTCTTTCATTTCAAGGATTTTATTTGCAACTGTAGCCAGTCTCACAGTTCCCTTCAAGTGCTCCAGTCATGTTTTTATTACACAGGCAATTAACTTGTGTATCTGCCAAAGAAATCCACCTGTTCCTATTAAGGTCATAGAACTTTCCCTCAGATCTTTTTCTGATGCATGAAATATTATTTGGAGGGTTGGTTTATGTTTGTTTATGAAAGCCTCTATAGACACCTCAAGGACGTCCCAATACAGTGGATTCTGCAGGTAGGTCCAAAATAAAGAACTTCAATTTAAAGAAAGAAGATTGAAAAAATCTCCAGAACTAAGAACTTGAAAATGAAGAACAAAGAATTTTAAAATACATTCTAATAGCAGGAATATATTCTTTTTTGGTCAGTTCATGACCCTATTTATGCTTACTCGTGTATCATATGTACAGTATAGCTCCGACAATATTGGCACAGTTTGTCCTTTCACAAAAGCTTTCCGTATGATGATTTAAAAATCTCCAAAATGAAGAACTCCAAATTGAAGAACTCCAAATTGAAGAACTCCAAATTGAAGAACTCCAAATTGAAGAACGAAGATTTTGAAAAGATTTTGCTGGTCGGGAAGTTACATTTGGGGGTTGAAACTCTCCAAAACAAAGAACTCAAAAATGAAGAAACAAGATTTTTTCATTAAATTCTGCTGAAAAAAACAAAAGCGAAAGAAAATCTATAAAGAAAATTGCCGGAAATTAATGTATTTTCCCAAAAAGTGATGCAACTTTTTGATAAGGAATGACAGTTTAAGACGTTTAATTTAAAAGTGCAATTTGCCAGTTCTCCCCCCCCCCCTTCTCCCCATTTAGAGAAGACCCTTCATATGGCCCTAACAAGACACCTGGCAAGATCAATGTAGCATGCTTCACAGTCTCAGGTAACCCCAAGCAAAATTATGAGTGTTTGAAATAGATTAATTATTAGGAACTGCATAATATGTGAGTAAAAAATGCTCATCAAAATTGGAGGATATTTGGCATGCAGGCATGTTCAGATTGCAAGAAGTGTGTACAGGCAGGGGCGGACTGACCCAGGAGACCATGCCGGCAGGGGCGGACAGGTCCGCTGTTTGACCAAACCTGGATCGGTGGGCCGCAGGCCAAGCCCAAAAAGTATTACAGGGAGACAATGCCGGCAGGGGCTAACTGACCCGCTGATTGACTGATCCTGGATCGGTGGGCCGCAGGCCGAGTTTAAGAAGTATGAACAGGGAGACCATGCCGGCAGGGGCGGACAGGCTCGTTGATCAACCGATCCTGGATCGGTGGGCCACAGGCCGTTAAAACGAGTGCAGAAGCTTCCCAAGAGGGTTTGAGATCGGCCATAGGCCATACAACTGTACAATCGGGCCCAGCAGTCTCCCAAAGGAAGATTGAGTTTATATAAGGTTAAATTGGGGCCCTGCTGAATTTTGACCCCCCAAAAATTCCTTTTCGGTCATCAGAAGAATATATTGAACAAATCTTTGAAACAAAAGAGTAGGTATGGGTGAAACAAGAGAGTAGGTCGGGTTAAAACAAGAGAGTACTGTAGGTCTGGTTGAAACAAGAGAGTAGGTCTGGTTGAAACAAGAGAGTAGGTCTGGTTGAAACAAGAGAGTAGGTCTGGTTGAAACAAGAGAGTAGGTCTGGTTGAAACAAGAGAGTAGGTCTGGTTGCAACAAGAGGGCATTCAAGTTGGTATTAATTGTAAGAAATTTTAAACTGGAATAAAGGTGAGTTTATTTCAAATTGAACAGGTACAGTATAGCATGATCTTACAAGAAATTCAATTAAAAATTAATCAATTCCAATATCACAGGATGAAGAAAATTTCTTTGCAATTTGGTTTGTCTTTTTGACATCTATTAGACAATTACAGACATGCACTGTATGAACACTGAAATAGAATGAAGATCATGATGATGATATCATTGATTGCATCCGTTCTTATTGGTATATGCTTGTCTATGAGGGCAACATTTTAGGTGTCATAATAACATTGACAATTTGGACCAGGATATATTGTGTAAATACAAAATTAAATCACAATGGCATTATTGCATGTATACTGATAAATATACAAACTTGTCAATTGTGGTTTTTGCTATCAATATTGATTTAATTCATCAAATATTTCACACCTACCTTGAATTGATTAAGTTGTGTAAATACTACTGTACAAAATGCCATCAATTTGATGATAGGACAATATTTGTAAAAAGTACAATTGTTGGTTGTTGCCATGAAGTAAGCAGTTTGATTCTTTTGGAATTCTTTTGATGTGCCACAATTCTTTTAAGTCAACTTGATTCGATGTCGCTGGCAATTTTCAGAATTTTTATGACTCATTTTAGCTACTTGATAGAATTGATTGATTTGACCTTTATCATTCTGACATGGCTTGGTGCATCCCAGGATAATCATGATGTGCTACCATGCACCAGGTCTCTTCATATGCATCCCCAGGATAATCAAAATTTTCAGGCTCACCATTCGTGCCAAGCTTGACTATGGCAATATTGTCTACTGTGTTGCTCACAACTCATACCTAAACCACATCAACACCATCCAAAATGAAGCCCTCAGGATTTGTGTAGGTGCCTACAGGACCTCCCCAATCACCAGATGTAGAAATCTTAGCCTTTCCTATGCTTTTAGAGTCCTCACCAACACCCAGAACCCTGTTTACAACCTCATTAGGTACCCCAATTTCTCCACCCTCTTTGATAGGACTAAAACTCTATCCCCTCCCTTCAGCTTACGCATTAAATCAGACCTCTTCCATCTCGCCACTCTCGGCACCTACTCCTGGCCCACTTTTCTTCCTTGGGCCACCCCCTCCCTTCTGTCCACCTAGACCTCTCCACTCATAACAAAACTTAACCCCACCCTAACCTCTTCATCAATCTCCATAACCAAGTCAAAGACCAACTCTCAAATTACACCTCCATCTATACTGATGGCTCCAAGGAAGGCAACAAGACCACTGCTGCTGCCGTCATCCAAGACATCACCCTCAGTAGCAGACTTCCTGACTACTCATCCATATTTTTAGCCGAGGCTAAGGCCATTCTCCTCGCCCTCAACTTTATTGAGTACTCTCCTCTCAGCCACTTTGCCATTTTCTCCGACTCAAAGGCTGTTCTTACTTCTTTACTCAATCTAAAATGGGATAACCTTACATGCCACCTCCTCCAGGAACTCCTTTCTTTCACCTTCTGCAGGAAAAGTCTTCTTTTCTTCTGGATACCCAGCCATGTTGGCATCCCTGGCAATGACAGAGCTGATGCAGCTGCTAAGCTTGCCTTCAACCGCCTCCCTACCCTTTCCCCCAAAACGCTCTCTGACATCAAACCGCTTATCGCTTCTCTTGTTCGTGACCGCTGGCAAACCTCATGGAACTCCCAAATTAATAACAAACTCCATGTCATCCAGCCCACAATTCCGATCAAATCCACTATCAACAACCTCTCTCGTATCGACAACGTTCATATTACCCGTCTTAGAATTGGTCACACCCACCTCAATCACTCCCACCTCCTTATTGGCTCCCCCAACCCCTCTGATTTACACGTCCTGGGTCTAGCATAGTCCTGGGGATAGTATGGTCCTGGGGATAGCATAGTCTTAGGGATAGCGTAGTCCTGGGGATAGCGTAGTCCTGGGGATAGCGTAGTCTTAAGGATAGCGTAGTACTGGGTCTAGCATAGTCCTGGGTCTAGCATAGTCCTGGGTCTAGCATAGTCCTGGGTCTAGCATAGTCCTGGGTCTAGCATAGTCCTGGGTCTAGCATAGTCCTGGGTCTAGCATAGTCCTGGGTCTAGCATAGTCCTGGGTCTAGCATAGTCCTGGGTCTAGCATAGTCCTGGGTCTAGCATAGTCCTGGGTCTAACATAGTCCTGGGGATAGCATAGTCCTGGGGATAGCATAGTCCTGGGGATAGCATAGTCCTGGGGATAGCATAGTCCTGGGGATAGCATAGTACTGGGGATAGCATAGTTCTGGGGATAGCATAGTCCTGGGGATAGCATAGTCCTGGGGATAACATAGTCCTGGCTTTAGCATAGTCCTGGGAATAGCATAGTCCTGGGGATAGCATAGTCCTGGGGATGGTCTTGGTTTGTTTGTTCGGTAGACTTCTTGTAAAGTGCTTTGAGAAGACTGCATGTGCCTTGTAAGCATTATATAAACACCCTCATATTATTTTTACAGGTACATACTCTTCCTTGCACCCAACCTAAGGTCTTCTCCCCAGTCCCCTTTCTCAAGTTCCCTTCTCCCCATACCCCCTACTTTTTAAATGAGAATCTCTGTAAATATGTTGTGTCTTTAAATTTCTTATCACAGCAGACAAAAAGATTGAAAGTTGTAACCAAGTATGGATGGGAAATACATGTATTTCCTTTGTTTCTAAGTGTAATTTGAGAGATTATTTGTTTAGATATCTCAACAAAATTTGACCTTATTTGAAAGAATGAATAATGTGTGTGACTGCAGGCATTTATTAGTGAGGCAGACACCCATTCTATATAACAAGCTGTCACTCATTGCTGACTATTGTAATTTATTGATTGCACTCAACAAGTGCCTACCCATTTACCTGCTGGATAACAAAAGGATTATTTACTCAATTAGGTTTGTTTTTGTTTCTTTGCAAATTGTAAAGAACCTGCTTGAAAAGTGATGTTGGGAACTTGAAATTCTACCCAAATGCTGTAGGTGCCTGTTTGGTGTGCAAGGCCATGCAGTGCTTGCTGTACTGTAGGTGCCTGTTTGGTGTGCAAGGCCATGCAGTGCTTGCTGTACTGTAGGTGCCTGTTTGGTGTAAAAGGCCACACAGTGCTTGCTGTACTGTAAGTGCCTGTTTGGTCAGTAATGCCACACATTGCTTGCTGTGTTGTAGGTGCCTGTTTGGTGTGTAAGGCCACACATTGCTTGCTGTGTTGTAGGTGCCTGTTTGGTGTGTAAGGCCACACATTGCTTGCTGTGTTGTAGGTGCCTGTTTGGTGTCTAAGGCCACACATTGCTTGCTGTGTTGTAGGTGCCTGTGTGGTGTGTATATTGTGGTATTTTATGTTCTATGCTGATGTTTGTGGTAACAGGGAGTAATCCCTGGTGGTACTTATCAAAACTTTTTGACATTTTAAATGAGCAATCATCCAAAGAATGGTAACATTTTCTTTGGGAATTTATTTGGATTAGAAAGGTCTTTGCACCACCACCTGATGTGTTTGTTAGTGTTGTTGATCATAGGTGTATTCAATGTTCGAGCAAACTCAAACTTATATATGGGGATGTTTGGTTCATACGCTTAGGATGATCTCCTAAGCTGTGCAAAACGCTCTGATGAATTGTACATCTTTTGCACTTCAAACTTTATAACTAAAGAGTCTGAATATTTCATTTCATTCAAATGGTACAGAGAACTTGAATTCATCATCTATCATATGAGACCATTTTCATTTAATTATACAAAAAAAAGTACCGTACTTTGTAAACTATGAAATGAGTTTGTTCTTGTTTTTCAATGAAAGCGCAAGCAAAATCACAGGGTCACCGCTTTGACCTTTGTAACTTATGAATGACAGTATCAGGTAATCCATATCACACAGCCCGACAATTAACATATACCTATTTACCATATATCAAAAATCTAACGTGATTGGTGCAAAAAAGCTCGTACTTTCCAAGAAATAGAAATCGATGACATGTTGGGTCTGCCTATGTATCCCTTTATTTTAATTCTGACGTAATCCTTAGCACGCCCGAGCTGCGTGGACTGTGCTATTGTGTGCAGAGGGTTTCCTGTTGTTTTTGTATTATAAACATGCTGTGAAGAGGCGAATAATAAAACATTCTCCATTGTCGGATTTTGGCTGATTTTCTTCCATTTTTAATAGTTTTCTTGTATATTTTGTAACACTGAGATATATTTCTTATTATATGATTGTATCCATAAGAAATTAAAACATTTTATTATCGACAACAATCATGAACGAAGATTGCAAGATCGAGGCATAACGACAACGTTAGGCTGCATGATTATGATACCAAAAACTTAAGAACTGCTATTTATTTAAACTTTTTTTCTGTTTATTATATCCTTGAATAAACTTCTTTATATCTTTTCTTATCACTGCATTCTTAAAAATTGTTTTCTATTCAGCACAAGTACAGTTTGTCATACATTTGTTTAAGAAAAATGAGTTAAAAAAAGTTTCTGTAATGCCTCGTCTAACAAACTTTTGAACTGAAGTTGTGTTTGCATTAAATTTCATTTAATTTGTTTTGCTTCAAAGATATTTTATTGGAACTCGCTAGTTGTTAAATAAATTGTTGTCGAAAGTCACATGCTGCATGCCATACCGTCAAATATGGCATGCTGTCCCACCCTCTCCCACATGCCATCCCACCCTCTCCCACATGCCATCCCACCCTCTCCCACATGCCATCCCACCCTCTCCCACATGCCATCCCACCCTCTCCCACATGCCATCCCACCCTCTTCCACATGCCGTCCCACCCTCTCCCACATGCCATCCCACCATCTCCCACATGCCGTCCCACCATCTCCCACATGCCATCCCACCCCTACCAAATGCCGTCCCACCCTCTCCCACATGCCATCCCACCCTCTCCCACATGCCATCCCACCCTCTCCCACATGACGTCCCACCCTCTCCCACATGCCGTCCCACCATCTTTCACATGCCATCCCACCCCCTCCCAGATGCCATTCCACCCTCTCTCACATGACATCCCACCCTCTCCCAAATGCTGTCCTGCCTCCCCCACATGCTGTCTCCTTGTCACTGGTATTATGAGTGACAATCCTGGCTATGACCATGCTAAGTGTAAACATTCTCAGATCTGAGAACCACATAATACTTTTTCATAATAGATATTTACACATGAACAGTCTTTCATGTGTGTTAATAAATCCATATTTTTTTGCTCTCAAAGAAAATCTACGAACTTGGCCTTCAGTGGGTAATGTTGTAGCATTGAGATCTCATTCATTATTCAAGGTAGCGTGTCTGATCATTCTAAAGACTCCACAATAATATGCGACGACGACGACGAGTGAACACACAATTACAATGATGGGGTCGTCACCTGCGTAATCGGTTATGATAGTAACAATGCTATCACGAAACGCTTAATACGACCCAGACGAGAACACAGGTACAACGTACGGTCAGACATAACATCGACAACCAAGTCAATGTCCACTGCCTTTGATAACCAGTTGTGGTGCACTGGCGTGTCTACCCAACCCAGGCTTAAACCCAGGACCTCGTGGTCTGTAGACATGTATGATAACAGCTACACCACAGTAGGCAATAATATGCCCTCAGCCCTCTCTTTATATGCCTCTCTTTATCATTACTACATTAACCCTTACTCTACCACGTGGCGATAGTATCGCTATTTTCAAACCAACTTTTTCTAAAAATAAAATTGGGACTTTACCACAGTCCTATAGGGGTAATCTTGGTATCATTTTAAAGTACTCGGATATTTCTTTTACAAAATTAAACTTTTTTGTACGGGTCATGTTACAGAATTTTGAGAAAAAGTACATTAAAAAATGGTAAAACCTAAAAATTGCTTAACAATTTACAAAATAATGTTTTTTTATTTCAAATCTTACAATAATTTCAAGATCACATTCTAGCTACAAAATTAAAAACACAAGTACTAACACATGATAGTTTTGGTTTCTGGTCTAATTTTTATTATCCCTACCTGCAATCATTTGTTCTGGAGAAATTGCTTCAAAATTTCATAAATTTCTGCCATTTTTGACCTGTTTTTACCGAAAAAATCATGTACCCAAACTGTACATTATACATGCTTCGTTGAATCGTCGTTCGAAAGTGCTTGAAATTTCCTTTTATTTGATATATAAATACAAGCATACTCCCTCTATTTAGAACCTTTCCCATAAGAAATATATTTCACCTATCCAATTTAAACGACTTGGTGGTGCAGAGGAAATGTACGCGGCTAGCACTTAAGCGGTCCGGGTTCGAGTCTCACCATGACCACTGCGTAAATATTTTTCTGCTGCAGCTTTCAGGGGTCTTTTGACTATTATCATTTTTGATGTTTTTTCATGTTTTCTTTCTTTCTAAAAAATATTGATTAGTATCATTGAAAAGGAAATTTTATAAAGAATCTATATATGTAACACAAATATCTGTTTTCAATATTTATAAGAAGTTATACTTCTGCAAAAATTGACCATTTGTTAACCAAATTTAGCTGAAAGTTGCTTAATTTGCATATTTTCGTCTAGTATTTCCTAAATTGGCTTTCATTACTCAAAAGATAAATATCTTAGCCTCTATTCCAACAAAATTTGTAACGAAAGAAAATTAAAGGAAAGTTGTCAAACATGCATATGAAAAATAAAGTTACGAAACTTTGGCTCGCTTTTTTTCAAGTCCTGGTAGAGTAAAGGGTAAATCATAAAATCACTTATTACTGTAATGCTTTAAATTAAGAATAAAACCTCACCTCACCCACCCCACCTCACCTAGTCTCTTCAGGCCTCCTGGGCCATAAGGCTGCAGTGCACTATCTCCACTGGAGTCTGTTATTTGCAACTTGTCTGGCTTCTGTCCACGAGCTCTATCCAATCACTTTCCTCTCCTTCTCGACTGTCCTTCTCCAGTTTATTCTAGGACGACCAACTTTCCTTCTCCCCTCTGGTTTCCACGTCATAGCTGTCACACAGTGCTAAGTAGTGCTCATGTGCATCGCATGACCAATCCACCTCCACCTTCTTCTTACTTCAGTGCTGATTTTGTCATGTTTAGTGTTTCTTAGTATTTCATCGTTAGATATTACACATGGCCATCTGATCTTCAAAATTCTCCTGTAGCATTTGAACATAAATGTATCCAGCTTTTTATTATCTGCTACACTACATTAACTTTCCATGTCTCGCAACCATACAAGATTACATACTTAACAAGAGAGTTAAACAGTTGTATTTTTGTACATATTGAAAATGTACTTGAGTTCCGTATCTTATTTAACTTCATAAATGCTACTCTTTACACTTTAAAGATTCTGTTTTGGATATCTTCCTCACCACTACCTTGTATTAAAGCTTACTGTTGCACCAAGGTATCTGAACTTGTTTACTTTATATAGTTGTTGGTTATTGATACAAACATTGTTTGCACATTTGCTGTTAACTTTCATGAGCTCTGTCTTATCCTTATTAATTTTTTGCCCAGTTTGTGCAGCATACTGATTGAGCCTGGTCACTTTGGTTTGCATGTGCTGATTTTAGATGAAAGTAGAGCGATATCCTCAGCAAAATCTAAGTACTCAAGGGTTGACATGAACTTCCATCTAATTCCATTCCTGTTATCATCAATTGTTTTTCTCATCACCCAGTCTACCACCATCAGAAAAAGGAACCCTGACATTACATCACCTTGCTGTACACCACTTTTGACTTGAAACCATTCAGATTCCACACCACCATCTATAACTGCACATTCACTGTCTTTATATAACGCTTTAATCAAACATTATCTTTTGTGGAATACCTGCTGAAAATTCCAGTTGAGCTGGTTTTTTTCAACTAGGTTTATATGGAAATTGGAACAACTGGGTTGAACTGAGTTGAACTGGGATGAACTGGGTTGAACTAGGTTATCTACTTTGCCCTATTTGAACCCACTTCAAACCCAGTTCAACCTAGTTCAACTCAGTTCAACTGTGTTGGAAACTTTAAATACAGTACGATCGGGAATAAGCGCACCGATATCGCAGTTAGCGCGGATTATTTACCGCGATTAATGCCCTTACCGCCGCCATTGTATTCGTGTCTTTTGTGCACCGACGACACTTGGCCCAACACTGCGCTAAGCGCGTCCGATAATCCCATTTTAATCTGCTCCTCCCTCAAAGAGGTTAGCGCGGTAATAGTATTACAGAAGTCAACGTCTCATTGCGCTAAGCTTGTTAGCGCGTACGTAACGTAACTGCACTGTGTGTGATCCAAATCTGTGTACATGCATCACTGCACTTAACAATATGTTTTATCAATTTATTTGAGGGAAACTTTTTGTCTTGTTTTGCGAGATAAAGAAGATTTTTTCTGCCGTAAAACCTGTGTGTAGCGTAGATTTCTCACATACTTTGAGACTGTAATTTATTAGACAAGAGTCTAACCTTAATACGATTTCGCCAGACTTTTCTTTATTCCTTCGAAGTTCGAACGTACAGTATGTTAGGCTAGTTGCCATGTTATAGTAAAACTGAATTATAGGCCTAACGTTAGGCCTAAACGTGATAATTCATAGGGAGACGACCCAGAGGTTAGATTTGATCGAAAATAGGTTTAAAAACATAATTGCTGTCATTGAGATGTATAAATAAGGTTAATCACTCATTTAAAGTAAATTTCAGCCCCCTTTAGAAATGCAAATGCCAGAATTTACTGGAAATTTTCCCGTACAAAAATGTCATTCAGTGTAGGCCATTTGCTATGATGAAAGACCTAACCTATCTATGGAGCTTTAATCTGTGGCGTATTTGTCAACCAAAATTACTGAAATATTTGTTCCTCCTTTTTTTTTAATGGAGATTATTTGTTTTGTTGCTAATATTATTTTTCTATACACAATTACAATGTTGCTTTGCATTTTTCTTTTCTATTTTGAACTCAAAAGAAGTTTTTACTATAAGTATAACCAGTTTTCTTCTTGTTTTTTCCTTACAGGTAATGTATCCATATAAGTGAAATGTTATGTTTGTATTGTCAAACTACAACTTCTTACAAGAGAAACCGAACACTATTGAGCTATTGAATTTGAAAAAAATAATGAAGACATACCAAATGTATAGAATTTAAAAAGTTGTTCATTACCAAGAAAGTTGAGATTACATGACACCTTCTTTTGCATACTGCCATGATCTAGTCAATGTATGTTTATAAATCTGAAGTAATTCTTCGGCATTTCAATAAAATAATTGAACTATATATATAACCAGTGCTTGTACTTGCAAGTTGAAGAACATTTTTTAATTTTCCAGAAATTGAAATATCTCATGAAATTATGCGATTTAAATGTAAACTGAATTATATTGCATGCTTTTTGTGTTTCAGTTGCAAATGAGAAACAAATTTCATAATTTCTCTTGTTACTAAACGTCGGTAAAATTATTTTTTTTGGTAATCCAAATACAAGGAGTTGATATTTTTTGTGGAACAGGATCATTTGATTTCAGGAAATGTTAGAAGCCTGACCTGCTGACTATAAGTTTAAAACCTGAAAAGATATTCACTTTCCGAGATTATAAATTAAAAAATAATAGCTGTTGCTACAGTACATGGTCAGTCCCAATTTCCTTCTTGATGTCCATGTGGGGGTGGGGCAGGTAGCTAATGAATCTGAACCTCTGACCTCCACACAACATTTTGGCTAGCTGCATGTTCTGCATATACTATTGGGCAAAGAAGACTTGTTCAAATTGGTGCGTGCATATTGATTTCTAGTACTGTCAATATTGATAATTTTCAGTAGGCCCTCAAAATCATCAGCTCATCCACAAAAGTATTTGAAAGAAAAACAAAATAATTTTGGGCAAGATAGTACAGTAATATTGTAACTACTGAAGATAGGTGCAACAAAGGTATGTGGATGCAAGAAAGTACAGTAATATCATAAATACTGTATATGGATGCAACATGCACGAACGTTCAAAAATATTAAAAATAAATGAATAACCTGGCCCTGGTCCTTCCAACAAGCACATTTTCTTTTTCGAAAGTCGCAAGAGCCAGAGAGTCACTTGAATAGTCTATAAAAAGTTTCACACTATACTATATACAGGACCGTAGGAGACCTTAGATTATAGGAGGGGCCAAGTTCATCCTTCGCCTCATATAGCATTATTTAGCGTATACCTATATGCATTTACTATACCACTTTTATTATACGATTTGCCCCAAAGGCTACTATGGCCCCTGGTGGGTCGTAGTAGTTGTGGTCCCTGGTTGCATGGTTGCCATAGTAGTCATGGAGGTTACAAACCTGACCAATATATTGTAGTACTGCTTGGGCCTTCATTTACAATCCATTACTTCATCATTAAAGTACTGCAGGGAGGTGTTCCACCCCCCCCTCCCTTGAGGGAAATTTATGAAAATAATGATCGTATTTCGTAAGAGTCCCATTTGTTCTTAACGACTATTAGTTTATTTGTTCTTAACAACTTGCTTCCGCAATCCCAATGTCAACCATACTGAGGGATGTGTATCAATGCTGTTAAAAATGGTCGTTTCTTTGAACTATACTCAATATGAGTTTTACCATTTATTGCATTCAAAAGCAGAGGTATTTATAAGCTGGAATATAAAGTTTGCTGAATAAAACATTACATAATGTTAAATGTTAGTCAATCTAAAGCAATAATCATTCATATATAACCTCTTTTGGCACAAATGACTTCACTGTTGAAGGAGACACAGTCTGACATAATTCTTTATTTCATATGATAAAATTGAAAATAACTAATTTTCTGAGCAAGTTCCATTACTCCTGAAGCAATCTAACATATTTTTTTTTTAATTGCTAAAAACTTTAATGCTACTACTTAATAGTACCATGGTAGCTGCCATTTTGATTGCAAAACATGCAGATTATGTCATCGGCCCAGCAGGATCTTGGAATGCTTTGTATTTCTTTAAAATCTACCTCAAGTTTTCTAGCTTATAAACAAGTGTTTTTATTTTGTAAGGGTGAAGGAAAATTTTGTCTAAACTTGAAATTGAAAAATCAAAACATGCTGATAAAACTTTGGTGTTACGTCATTTTGAAATAAAAAACTTTAATTACATTTATAAAGAATTACATTATAATCTTTATGTTCCTATTGGGGAATTCATGTCATCATGCACAATATTTCAATACAGAATTGAACAAAATGGCAGCCCCCATGTGTTCATCAAACATGAATAAGTTGAGATGGGAATTTGACTTTGATGTTTTTGGCAGTTGGTTAAGATTTTTTATTCTCTATTATGTAAAATAATGATTGTATCAGACTTTATGCCAACTTTAATGTGTCGTTATGCCGCACAAGCATGCTAGTTAATAATGATAGAATGAATCTGCCAAAATTTTAAGAAAATGTTAAGATGCTCAATTAGGCATGATGGAAATCATCTGTTTTTGATTCCTGGGAAATGTGAAGTCTTATGCGGCAGCAACACTTGTACCTGCTGAGGTGACTCTGTTGTAACCAGGTCTGTGATGGGATGTTGTACTGTATATTACCTGATGGCAGGGGAAATATTCGTTTAAATTTTCTCGTACTACTTCACAAAGATGCATCAATCGAAACATTTGAAATGAAGTGAAATAAAACCAAGTCATTTAGTCAAGAGTGGAGGTAAGTTCCGACAGAAAATAACTTTGCGGAATATAATTATTTTAAAAACAAGACATTGGGTAAAAGAAATTAACAATTTTAAGCAGGTAAAATGATAACTATGAATTGGACCAGGCTTCACCCTTTACCACCATCGGTCATCTGTGGAGAAAATCCTATCAAAGACCAAAGTCCTGTATCACATTTTAAAAATAGGATCTACATAAATATGGTCATACCAATATTCAGGGCCCCTGACACAGGTTTCATATGGCAGGTGAAGGGAGGGGGGGGTACTGATGTTGTCAATGATTTTTTTTTGTGGATAAATAACACAAGACTAATTTGAAAACCATTGCTTTCATAATCAACACAAGACCAATTTGAAAACCATTGCTTTGAACATTATTTGGGAAGGGGGGGGGGGGAACATTATTCGGCAAGGGGGGGGGGAACATTATTTGGGAAGGGGGAGGGTATGCCCTTCCCCATGTCGGAGGCCTAGGTATTCAATGCCTTCTACCACCCTAATGCAATTCTCAAGTGATGAAGCAATGCAGGCTTACCTATTTTATGTGCAGTTTTGACAGCACTAAATTTCACTTATTTTTTTTTTAACCCAATTGAGCCCAATTTAGGCCTACACTTTTTTCTAATATCACTCACTCTGTTTTGAACATAAACTGGAATATAAAAAGAAGTACTCTACACAAGAGGAAGAAAAAAGCAGTAACAGCATTTCATTACGCCCAACATTACTTGACACATGCACAGGAAAATTTTATTTATCAAGTAGGCCTAATAGTAAGAAAGAAATGTTCGACACGACGCGAGTTTATAGACCCTATTGACTTTTGCGTCTTTTTTTACGGAGAAATGCTGTAGCTATTTTTCTTCATACTGGCTGAAGCTGGATGTCCTTGATGTTGGATTGCTGACAGAATGGCGTAGAAAAGTTACTATAAAAATAATTATTTATGCAAAAAAAAAGAAGGAAAAATTCTTGTTGACTTAGACTGACAAAGCAATTAATAAGCATCCATACTGGCCCAGGGATTTTTCAATGTATCTTGTCTAATCTGCAAAACTGACAAAGACTCAGAAGTTTGAAAGCTGTGGAAAAAATATAAGATAAACATGTCAACATCAGTTTAAAATTATTCATTTCCCATCCTCAACATTTGGCCTAACAGTAGATCTATAACCGTGAAAAATATCAAACGAAATATTTAGTCATTAAAATTTAACAAAACCCTCCTACCAATATCAGCAAAGCTTAGAAATATTTGCTCTTATGTCTGAATTCTAACTGTATAACAAAAACAGTACACCATTACACATCGATTAAACCATGTAGCTTAACGTTAGGCTTTTTAATACGACTGTGTGATAGGATAGCTAAACTCAATTCAAAAACATCGCCAGAATCACTTTTTGTTTGCCCGGAATTCATTTTGTTTGTCCAAAAACTGTAAAAAATTTAAAATTAATCGAAGGATTGATCCAATTTTCACATCAATTCTTTTTTCCGTAATGGATATAATATGTATTTTTAGTGAAAATTCCGTTCAAAAAAATGCAATGCAAATGAAGACATTGCCTTGTTTCATAAGCAAACATTGCAAGTAGAGCCTATGTACTGTGTACAGTGATTCTGAACGTTGCGTTGCTGACTGAATTAAACAAATATATATATCCCAGAGTTCAACGTGAAACTGAATGAAAGCAAAATAATATTTTACGAAAGTTTTTAATTCCTCTAGGCCTCACGTTAATACATTTTGCCAAAGAAAAAGTCTGCCAGGCCAAATCCAATAAGCAGATTATTCTAACTGTGCAACGTTAGGAGTCCCTTTACAAAGCACAGGCACTTCGATCTTGATTGAAATAATGCATACAATGCGTTATCGATTTTTAGCGCGTTAAGTCACAGATGAATAGAATCTGCAGGGCTGCAAGCTCAGTGATGTTAGCGCGGTAAGCCACTTTAGCGCGATTTTGTGCTTGGGCAGCTACATTCATCATGGTGGTAAGTGTTTTAACGCCCCGCACTTAGCGTGTACGGTTATTCCCGACTGTACTGTAGGTTGAACTGGAATTTACAGTAGGGATCCCATAGGCTGCCATTATTTTCCAGAGGCTTTCTCTGTACACCCGCGTGAAACGCCTCAAAGTCAACAAAGCGATGTATATGGTTGACTGCCATTCAGCCACCTGTTCTAGAATGTTGTGCTGGATGAACATTTGCTTAGTGGTACTCCTTCCTCTTCTAAATCCAGCCTGTTCATCTCTCATCTTACTGTCAACACCGTTTCTAATTCTGTTGATTAAAAATATTTTGCTTGGTATGGATGTAAGGGTTATTCTGCACCAGTTATCACATACAGTAGTATTGCCCTTAGGTATTTTTGTTATCAGTCCTTGCTTCCATGGTTTGGGTAAAACTTCCTTTTCTCATACAATTCTGAACAGCTCTTCAAGCCATAATACTGATGTGCATATATCAGCTTTTAACAACTCAGCAGTTATATTATCCTTGCCTGCAGCTTTGTTATTCTTAAGCTTCATCAATGCCTCTTTATTTCACTTCTTGTAATATAACTGGGTCTGATTTCGTCTATTTCAGGGTCACATGTTATGTTAGGAACTTGAAAAACAGGATTTGGTCTATTTAGTATCTCCTCGAAATGCTCTTTCCACCTCTCTCTTTTTTCTTTTTCATCCATTAATAGATTCCCATCCTTGTCTCTTATAGCACTCCCAACATTGGTCCTTTTATTGCAAATTGTTTTGGTTATCTTGTAAAGCTCTCTCATTCTGCCTGCATTCTCTAGCAAGGTCATCAACCAACTTTCTTTTATCTCTCCTTAATATAGATATGTATAGATGTATATATATATATATATATATATATATATATATATATATATATATATATATATATATATATATATATATATATATATATATATATATAGATATATATGTATAGATATATATAGATATCTTTAATATTAGAAACAAACATTCTTGCAAAATTGACTTGGAAGAAATGTTTCTCAAAACTTTTAAACCTTGAGTTACTTTTTTCAACGTTTATTGCAAAAGCTAAATCAATGCAACTATGTATTACCATAAGAACAAATGATTGGTAGCATTAATTTGTGTCAGCAGCTTGAGACTATGTATTACTATAAAAACAAATGATTGGTAGCATTGGTTTGTGTCAGCAGGTTGAGATGCCAACATGAATAATAAATGTGCCACAGATATTTAAACAGTTATTAATAAATTCATGATCGAGTCAGAGAGAACTTTATGCTCTAGTTCTTTGAGTGATTGTCACTCTGCAGCTTTTTCTTTTGAAAAATTATTTCTTTGGTAAGCCTTCATTTCTGAATAGCTTCAAACCATTTGTGAAGAAATCTGGTTTAAAAGGCTACTGTGACATAATTATTGTACAATCAATCAATTAAGCGGGAAACAAAGAATTTTGCAAGAAGAAGAGGGAATTATTTCTGATTATGAAATGTGGAGGCGGTAGGTGTTGCCATGTTGACTTATTCAAATAAATGATTATAAACATTGAAGTTATTTTTCCTTTCAAAATTTCCCAAGTACAGTAACTTTGACATATTTATTTTAACCATTCACATGTTCCGCCCTACACTTACAACAGTGTTCCACCATCTCTGTAAATGACTGTCATGCTAAAAATTACATCACCTTTCAGTATAAAAGGACTTAACATAAAATTTATTCAGACATATTTTGACTTAATAGCCTTTCTGTACTTCAATATATCAAGACAAATTTTTGATTTGTGTTTTATTCTTTGAAATGGAAAATTGAATCTGGAGTATGTACATAACAGCTTTAACATCGGGGTTACCAATTTAGAAATAGTTCTTTTAATTTCATTTATGCTGTCCTTCTTGCCGTTCTTTTTTATTGGTCTAAAAATGTTGGATTACCCCAAATCCTATCTATCATGCATGCAAGAGATTGTCAGATTGTAATATACAAATATAAATTAAATTGAATATGTAAAGAATTACCACGGCTCACTTGTGTTCAGGAATCAATTATTGAATGTTTTTAGTTGCATCTTGAAGATAATGTTTCTGTTATAGACCTCCGTGGTGTAGTGGATAGTGCTTTGCCTTTTCACCCGCACGTCCCGGGTTCGTATCCCGGTGGGTCTGTAACCAGTGAGATCACAAATGGTTATCAAAGGCTGTGACCATCTTGATATCATGTCCAGCACTGGATGCTTTTGGGATGTTGAACCTTGCTATGCTATGCTATATGCATTATTTATGACTAGTTCACTGAAAAGTTTCAACTAGGTGGGATTGAGTGCTGAGCAATGAGTGAACCTAACAGTACCAACAAATGGATCCAGTCTTACTCAATTTTTGTTATGATATCCAACATAAGAGAGGATTAACCCAATAGAGCATTACCCATTGTTTGAAGTAAATGTGCCACCACATTGACAATATCATCCCATGTCGGGGGAGATGCAGCACACCACATTGACAACATCAATGCCACCATGTTGGGGGAGATGCAGCACACCACATTGACAATATCATCCAATGTCAGGGGAGATTCAGCACACCACATTGACAATATCATCCAATGTCAGGGGAGATGCAGTACACCACATTGACAATATCATCCCATGTCAGGGGAGATGCAGCACACCACATTGACAATATCATCCAATGTCAGGGGAGATGCAGCACACCACATTGACAATATCATCCCATGTCGGGGGAGATGTAGTCCGGCCGTCCACAGTTTGGCCTGCGATTTTCTTAGAAATGTTAAAGTTTTTTGAGAATTCCTCAGAAGATGTTCCTTAGAAAAAGTTACAGTTTCTTCAGATATTCTCATTGAAGACTGGAATTTCCTACTAAATGTTACAATTTTTAGACTCTTAAGACAGGTTGAAGATTAGTTTCATTAAAGTCTACAAAATATTTCCTTTGAAGAAAACTGTAATATGATATAGTTTCCAAAATTCTTCAGAGATCCTCAAGTGTCTCACATAATACTGGAGGTTTAAAACCCTTAAGCTTCTTCAAAATATTTGTGCACCAGCTGTTGTATCAGGCATGATTATTAAACTTTGCCTTTGTTATTGTGTGTATTTGCATAAAGTTGCTACAGTGTATGAACTGACAAGATTTGTTTTACTAAGTATGCGCAGTCAGGGAGTGTGACAGGATGTAATTGCATATGGACATAGTGAGGGATGTCATATGGGACATGGATGGGATCCATCCGGGACATAGGATAACATATATACCATGTGGTTTGAACCAAGGGCTGTATCAGGCATGACTATTTGACTCTCCGTCTTTTTTATTATTTTTATTCAACAAGCCATGTAAAACAGAGTGGGATGCCATGTAGGATATATGGTGGAATGCCATGCAGGACATAGGGTGGAATGCCATGGGATGGGATGTCATGTGGGACATAGGATGTCATGTGGGACATGGGATGTCATGTGGGACATGGGAAGGCATGTGGGACATGGGATGTCATGTGGGACATGGGATGTCATGTGGGACATGGGATGTCATGTGGGACATGGGATGTCATGTGGGACATGGGATGTTGTGTGTGACATGGGATGTCATGTGGGAAATGGGATGTCAGGTGGGACATGGGATGTCAGGTGGGACATGGGATGTCAGGTGGGACATGGCCACTGAGATGATTACAGGGCGAATTCGTCGAATACGGTACGTCGATTATCTTGTTCTTGAAATGTGTATTACATATCTTTTGAAATTTAGTACACAAATTTGCAATAAATAAAGTCTTTCTATTTTGACTGAGTGTTCCCCCTACCTTGCCTGGACAATTGTCCCTTAGCTATCAGATTCATGTTATTGTTACTGTTGAACCTGTGTTTCGACAATTGTCCCTTGGCTATCAGATTCATGTTACTGTTGAACCTGTGTTTTGACAATTGTCCCTTGGCTATCAGATTCATGTTACTGTTGAACCTGTGTTTTGACAATTGTCCCTAGGCTATCAGATTCATGTTACTGTTGAAGCTGTGTTTTGACAATTGTTTCTTGGCTATCAGATTCAAGTTACTGTTAAAGCCGGTTTTGACAATTGTCCCTTGGCTATCAGGTTCATGTTACTGTTGAACTTGTGTTTTGATAATTGTATCTTGGCTATCAGATTCATATTCATGTTACTGTTGAACCTGTGTTTTGACAATAGCCCCTTGGCTATCAGATTCATGTTACTGTTGAACGTGTGTTTTGAAAATTGTTCCTTGGCTATCAGATTCATGTTATTGTTACTGTTGAACCTGTGTTTTGACAATTGTTCCTTGGCTATCAGATTCATGTTACTGTTGAACGTGTGTTTTGACAATTGTTCCTTGGCTATCAGATTCATGTTACTGTTGAACCTGTGTTTTGACAATTGTCCCTAGGCTATCAGATTCATGTTACTGTTGAAGCTGTGTTTTGACAATTGTTTCTTGGCTATCAGATTCAAGTTACTGTTAAAGCCGGTTTTGACAATTGTCCCTTGGCTATCAGGTTCATGTTACTGTTGAACTTGTGTTTTGATAATTGTATCTTGGCTATCAGATTCATATTCATGTTACTGTTGAACCTGTGTTTTGACAATAGCCCCTTGGCTATCAGATTCATGTTACTGTTGAACGTGTGTTTTGAAAATTGTTCCTTGGCTATCAGATTCATGTTATTGTTACTGTTGAACCTGTGTTTTGACAATTGTTCCTTGGCTATCAGATTCATGTTACTGTTGAACGTGTGTTTTGACAATTGTTCCTTGGCTATCAGATTCATGTTACTGTTGAACCTGTGTTTTGAAAATTGTTCCTTGGCTATCAGATTCATGTTATTGTTACTGTTGAACGTGTGTTTTGACAATTGTCCCTTGGCTATCAGATTCATGTTACTGTTGAACCTGTGTTTTGACAATTGTTCCTTGGCTATCAGATTCATGTTACTGTTGAACCTGTGTTTTGACAATTGTCCCTAGGCTATCAGATTCATGTTACTGTTGAACTTGTGTTTTGACAATTGTCTATTGGCTATCAGATTCATGTTACTGTTGAAGCTGTGTTTTGACAATTGTTCCTTGGCTATCAGATTCATGTTACTGTTGAACCTGTGTTTTGACAACTGTCCCTTTGCTATCAGATTCATGTTACTGTTGAACCTGTGTTTTGACAATTGTTCCTTGGCTATCAGATTCATGTTAATGTTGAACCTGTGTTTCACCAATTTAGCTAAAAGGGCCCTCGGGTGTCCTACACATGTATACTGTAGTACTTATCTTTGATTCCAATATAACGCCTTGTGGATATTTGTCAAAATAACACTTCGGCTTGGTCAAACTCACTTTAGAATATGACTCATAATAAAAAAAAAAATATATTAAGAAATGGTAATTATGAAGACACATCATTATGTTGTTGTGGCAATTATGAATTAATGCACCTGTGTAAGTCCTTTGATGTGTGAATGAATGAGTGCTTTGTGTTGATATAGCTACTGTACTGTACTGGCATAGTTTGGTCCCTCATATTTATCCACCAACCTGTGTGAAATTCGAACGGCCTGCTGGTTGGTTTACGACTGCAGGCAAGTTCTGTGAGTTGGTTGTAAGTGTAGAGATCAGTGGATTGTATTGTATCACTCACATATGGACAGATATTCACTACAAACAACTTTTAATTCTGAACATAATTTTGTAAATTCTGACTAAACCACATGTAATATCCCAGTTATGGCTTATTATGCACAAGTAGTGATGTGAAAAGGAGAAAGAAATTAACTCAAAATCTTTGAAATTCGTTCAATTTCTGTTCTAGATTTCAGTCCCTGAAAATCATTTAGTTTTCTTAGCTAAATTTAAAACATTTGGCCATATTCAGCTGTTCTCCGTTGGTTTTCTTTTTCTCATGTCATAAATTAACATACAACTTTGCAGAATTTATTATTACAATGCATTGACATTCAAAATGCTGTAATAATTAGTTTTTAACTGATTTTGATGTTATTTTGCATTTGCTTTTCCCATGTGGTTAATATACAGTAGCTTATTTTCTTTGAATTATTAGCTGTTACTATGTACTGCCTGTCTATGAATCTGTTACTATGTACTGCCTGTCTATGGATCTGTTACTATGTACTGCCTGTCTATGGATCTGTTACTATGTACTGCCTGTCTATGAATCTGTTACTATGTACTGCCTGTCTATGGATCTGTTACTATGTACTGCCTGTCTATGGATCTGTTACTATGTACTGCCTGTCTATGGATCTTTTACTATGTACTGCCTGTCTATGAATCTGTTACTATATACTGCCTGTCTATGGATCTGTTACTATGTACTGCCTGTCTATGGATCTGTTACTATGTACTGCCTGTCTATGGATCTGTTACTATGTACTGCCTGTCTATGGATCTGTTACTATGTACTGCCTGTCTATGGATCTGTTACTATGTACTGCCTGTATATGGATCTGTTACTATGTACTGCCTGTCTATGAATCTATTACTATGTACTGCTGGTCTATGGATCTGTTACTATATACTGCCTGTCTATGGATCTGTTACTATGTACTGCCTGTCTATGGATCTGTTACTATGTACTGCCTATCTATGGATCTGTTACTATGTACTGCCTGTCTATGGATCTGTTACTATGTACTGCCTGTCTATGGATCTGTTACTATGTACTGCCTGTCTATGGATCTGTTACTATGTACTGCCTGTTTATAGATCTTGAGTGTGTTGTGTAGTAATTAAGAGACGTAGCTTCACATTTTGTCCACGGGGCACAAATCAGCATTTTCTGGTATTTGTATTTATAATCATTCCGATTGTTTTTGCACCAAATTTGTCTCAAATCACATGCAAAATAGCCGCAGTGATGAGAAATAATAAATTACAATTATTACAATTCCCAACTTTAAATTTGCCACCATTGTCCATTTCTATGATGCTTCCTACTTTTTCATGGTGAAATACATGTATCTTTTGTTAATTTGATTTCGAACAATGTAGTTATTGTTGTTAGGTGTTACCTGTACTGTACTTGAACAATGTAGTTATTGTTGTTAGGTGTTACCTGTACTCTACTTGAACAATGCAATTATTGCTGTAAGGTGTTACCTGTACTGTACTTGAACAATGTAATTATTGTTGTTAGGTGTTACCTGTACTGTACTTTAACAGTGTACTTATTGTTGTTAGGTGTTACCTGTACTCTACTTGAACAATGTAATTATTGTTGTTAGGTGTTACCTGTACTGTACTTGAACAATGAACAATGCAATTATTGTTATGTTACCTGCTGTTAACAGTGTAGTTATTGCTGTTAGGTGTTACCTGTACTGTACTTGAACAATGTAGTTATTGTTGTTAGGTGTTACCTGTACTGTACCTTTGAAATTCAGTATAAATTAAGCTTTTATACACAACCATATATCCAAACTCATATATGCGACAAACATACTTTTCTAAAAAAACAGTAACAGTTAAATGTTATTTTATTAGTCAAACAAACCAACAAAATACTTCCATTGTTTGAATGACCTTCAATATCCTCAAAACCATGAGCGTCAAAAAGGATTGAAAAAAATGATTAGAATTGCATGACTTTAAAAATTTGTTTTGGCCGTAAGCAATTCATTTTTCCTACAATAATATTTTCTCACAAATCAAATGAGCTTTGCTGGGCATGCAAATAAAGACAACCTTTTCATGATACATTATATATATCAGGATCAAAAATATTTTCCAATTTTGTGTTTGTTTTGAACTACAGATTGCATATATACACACAATGCCAGTATGTGATGCCGCTCGAGTAGACTCTCACCAGTCATTTCAGCTAATCTCCTGATCAGAACAGGATATCAGAGCTGTTTGTTCACTGTTCTAATTGCCACTTTGTATTGTGAAATTAAGTAAAGTGCAGGGTTTTCTTTCCTGGCATGGTCCGACAACCACCAAGGTGTACTATTAACCCTGATGAGATTGAGTCAAGCGCAGAGCCCCCTTTCCTGTCATGGTCCGACAACCACCAAGGTGTACTATTAACCCTGATGAGATTGAGTCAAGCGCAGAGCCCCCTTTCTTGTCATGGTCCGACAACCACCAAGGTGTACTATTAACCCTTGTGAGATTGAGTCAAGCGCAGAGCCCCCTTTCCTGTCATGGTCCGACAACCACCAAGGTGTACTATTAACCCTGATGAGATTGAGTCAAGCGCAGGTCCCCTTTGCTGGCATAATCTGTCAACCACCAAGGTGTACTATTAACCCTGGTGAGATTAAGTCAAGTGCAGAGCCCCCTTTCCTGTCATGGTCCGACAACCACCAAGGTGTACTATTAACTCTGGTGAGATTGAGTCAAGCGCGGAGCCCCCTTTCCTGTCATGGTCCGACAAGCACCAAGGTGTACTATTAACCGTAGTGAGATTAAGTCAAGCGCAGAGCCCCCTTTCCTGTCATGGTCCGACAACCACCAAGGTGTACTATTGACCCTTGTGAGATTAAGTCAAGTGCAGAGCCCCCTTTCCTGTCATGGTTTGACAACCACCAAGGTGTACTATTTACCCTGGTGAGATTAAGTCAAGCGCAGAGCCCCCTTTCCTATCATGGTCCGACAACCACCAAGGTGTACTATTAACCCTGGTGAGATTGAGTCAAGCGCAGAGCCCCCTTTCCTGTCATGGTCCGACAACCACCAAGGTGTACTATTAACCCTGGTGGGATTAAGTCAAGTGCAGAGTTTCCTTTCCTGGCCTGGTACGACAACCACCAAGGTGTACTATTAACAACCCTGGTGAGATTTACTTAAGTACTGGTCCCCTTGGAGACTGATTATCAGTGATTTAATTCTGAAACTTCAGCCACTGAAATTTGTGATTCTTCTGTCAATCATTATTGCAGAACTTCATATCAACATTGCAACTTGTGAATGTACATGCATGGAGGTAGAAGAGATTTACACTGTAAGCAAAATAGCGAAAGTCAGTTGAAAGTCCTGAAGTAGATGTGGTTTTTACTTGAAGTTGAATGGAATTGTTTTGTTAGCGTGTACCAAGTTGTGAGGATGAGCCAGGAATGAGAAACCATCTGTGAATAGTTGTCTCAGATCAATTCCTCAACATCAAAGAAAATAGACTGTAATCCAAAATGTTTATCTGCCAGCAGTTTCTCTGCTATTCTCATAGACTTCTGTCATTTGTGTGGCTAGCCATTAAACACTTTGAAATGTGAAGTATACATACATGCACTTTTATCAAAGAAAATAAATATTGATTGAATTAAATAGAAATGAAGTACTTGCATATCCTCTTACAGTAAGTTTCAACTCTATCAAGTGTGCTTTAGAGTTGAAGGGCCCAGAAGGATCTGTAGGACAAGAATTATATAGCCTTCATTCTGATGTGGATTTTCCAAAGTGCAGTTTAAATTCAAGATGCAGTAAACTTATGTATTGAATCCAGGGTGAAAGTACTTAAGCTGAACAAACATGCATTCTGTATTTAAAAATAAAAACTACCATTTTGCACAATGCAGTGCGTGTAAATATCTGAAGAATTTTGGTTATTTAGGAAAATGTTTATGAAAACCTACAGCAGAATGTCACAAGGCTCAGTGTTACATTTATAGTTAGACTCTCCATGAAAGACATTTATTTTGATCTGAACATGTGTAGCAGATATAAAGTGTGAAGTGTTTAGCAGTGCTTACATATAACCTAGGGAATATATGAATGTAATATATCATATACTTCTGTAGATCACTAGTTTATACTCTTACTTGAATCCATACAAACCATTGTTTCTCACATGTTACTACATAACTCCAATACTTCTGTTTCTACTTGATAACAGAGTAACATTTAGTTTATAAAAGGAATTAAGAAATTATGTAAACAGGTTCAGAAATTATTCAAAAAAATGTTAGAAATTATGATGTTTGAATGGATTATTTGGCAGCAGAAATAAGGCTAAATGGGAAAATAGGCAGAAATATGGCTAAAGGGAAAATGATTTGCAATCTTAGACAAAACTGGTGGAAAAATTAAGTGTTGTGAAAACTACATATGTTATAATTTTAAGTTTATTTAATATTTTTTCAGACAATTGTAACTCCCTACCCTTCTCCCCTTTTGAATGTTGGATTTAATTCTCTCTTAACATTATTTCCAGAAGAAAACAATTTTTTTTTTTTAACCGGGCCAACATTGAATGGGAGAAGGAGGGGAGGTACAGTAGGTTAATATAATGAGGTAGGGGAGGGGGGAATTGACAATGTCAATGAAATTGTAATAATGTCCTTAAAATTTTCAAGTAGTTACAAATGAAAGAAAAGAGATTGAGGTAGCAATAAAATAACATTTCCAGCATTTATGATTTCTAAATGTGGAATAATTTACAAAAAAAAGTAGGTTTGTGAAAAGCATCACATATTTTCACAAAGTGTTTCAATGAGATTTTGTTCAAGATTGTAGTTATCCAACCAGCCCTTACATAAGCAAAACTGCTTGTGTCAGAGCATGGAGATACAATTTGGGATCTTCATGGTTAGAGGGAATAGGGAGGACAGAATTCATGCTGAAAGACCATTTGATTGTTGGCATTAAGATCTGCAGGATATCAACAAAATCCTGTATAATAATATGAAGTGCATTAGCATGAGTTGTTGACAGATGCAGCATTAGCATGAGTTGCTGACAGATGCAGCATTAGCATGAGTTGCTGACAGATGCAGCATTAGCATGAGTTGCTGACAGATGCAGCATTAGCATGAGTTGCTGACAGATGCAGCATTAGCATGACTTGCTGACAGATGCAGCATTAGCATGAGTTGCTGACAGATGCAGCATTAGCATGAGTTGCTGACAGATGCAGCATTAGCATGAGTTGCTGACAGATGCAGCATTAGCATGAGTTGCTGACAGATGCAGCATTAGCATGAGTTGCTGACAGATGCAGCATTAGCATGAGTTGCTGACAGATGCAGCATTAGCATGAGTTGCTGACAGATGCAGCATTAGCATGAGTTGCTGACAGATGCAGCATTAGCATGAGTTGCTGACAGATGTAGCATTAGCATGAGTTGCTGACAGATGCAGCATTAGCATGAGTTGCTGACAGATGCAGCATTAGCATGAGTTGCTGACAGATGCAGCATTAGCATGAGTTGCTGACAGATGCAGCATTAGCATGAGTTGCTGACAGATGCAGCATTAGCATGAGTTGTTGACAGATGCAGCATACTGGCTGGCTAACTCTTACCTCAGATGGTTTTTCTTTTAAGTGCTTACAAATGAGTCATGTCCACATTTGTAAAGATCGTCCATCATGTTGAAATCAGTCAAGATAATCCAACTTTACATTTGCAAAGATAATCATGTTTGTGTTTGTGAACAGTAAAACCTCCTTTTCAGAGCCAAATTGATCTAAGTTCTTCAGTGGAAATTGTAAACACAAATTGTAAGTTTGACAAAGGTGATATTTGCATTATCTGGAAAGAGGGTTTGTTGCCAGTATGTGGACCACTTGTTTCCTTTTGGGAACTTTTCAGTGTTTACTTTGATCAAGTGTAGATGATAAGGGACATTCCAGAATGGTTTGCGGTATTGATTGGATAAACCATTTGGATTACATGATGATGAACTAGTTTGGTATGTTTGCATCATACAGGTCATTGAAACTCCCTGATTAGATGGAGAGGAGAGCTTCATTTGAAGGGTACTTATATACTTGAAAATACTTCAAGTTCAAACGGACTATATCGGACATAGGCCTATAGGATTATTTTGAATTGGTTTTCTGCAGGAATTTTGAACTCTAAAGAAAGAAGAGAAATAGAACATAAATCATAGGTGTATTAAAATGGTATTGGTTAAGTCTTGTGTAAATATTACTTAGACCGTCCATATGTTTTTGATGGTACATTGGTCATTTCCAGGCATACATGTATCTATATTACTTCCCCATCAACAGTTAAGTAGGAAAATCATATAGATTCTGAAACAAAACTAATGAAAGAAATTGATTTTAAGCTATCATTCATACATTATCATTCATACATTATCATTCATGCATTATCATTCATACATTATCATTCATACATTATTATTCATACATTATCATTCATACATTGTCATTCATACATTGTCATTCATACATTATTATTCATACATTATCATTCATACATTGTCATTCGTACATTATCGTTTATACATGTACATCACAGAGTTCACATACTTCAAAAAGTCCTTCAACTTTAAGATAAGTCATGCACAAACTACTTCCATTATTCAACATTTAAAGATCGCTCAAATCAGAATGAAAAGTAGTAACATATTTTTTTTGTAGTGGCTGAAAAGCGCCGCTCAAGATGGCAGTATACCGTATTTAGTTTTCCTTATACATTCACCATTCTTACTGCTGGTCTTACTGCTGGTCTTACTGCTGGTCTTACTGCTGGTCTTACTGCTGGTCTTACTGCTGGTCTTACTGCTGGTCTTACTGCTGGTCTTACTGCTGGTCTTACTGCTGGTCTTACTGCTGGTCTTACTGCTGGTCTTACTGCTGGTCTTACTGCTGGTCTTACTGCTGGTCTTACTGCTGGTCTTACTGCTGGTCTTACTGCTGGTCTTACTGCTGGTCTTACTGCTGGTCTTACTGCTGCTGGTCTTACTGCTGGTCTTACTGCTGGTCTTACTGCTGGTCTTACTGCTGGTCTTACTGCTGGTCTTACTGCTGGTCTTACTGCTGGTCTTACTGCTGGTCTGGTCTTACTGCTGGTCTTACTGCTGGTCTTACTGCTGGTCTTACTGCTGTCTTACTGCTGGTCTTACTGCTGGTCTTACTGCTGGTCTTACTGCTGGTCTTACTGCTGGTCTTACTGCTGGTCTTACTGCTGGTCTTACTGCTGGTCTTACTGCTGGTCTGCTGGTCTTACTGCTGTCTTACTGCTGCTTACTGCTGGTCTTACTGCTGGTCTTACTGCTGGTCTTACTGCTGGTCTTACTGCTGGTCTTACTGCTGGTCTTACTGCTGGTCTTACTGCTGGTCTTACTGCTGGTCTTACTGCTGGTCTTACTGCTGGTCTTACTGCTGGTCTTACTGCTGGTCTTACTGCTGGTCTTACTGCTGGTCTTACTGCTGGTCTTACTGCTGGTCTTACTGCTGGTCTTACTGCTGGTCTTACTGCTGGTCTTACTGCTGGTCTTACTGCTGGTCTTACTGCTGGTCTTACTGCTGGTCTTACTGCTGGTCTTACTGCTGGTCTTACTGCTGGTCTTACTGCTGGTCTTACTGCTGGTCTTACTGCTGGTCTTACTGCTGGTCTTACTGCTGGTCTTACTGCTGGTCTTACTGCTGGTCTTACTGCTGGTCTTACTGCTGGTCTTACTGCTGGTCTTACTGCTGGTCTTACTGCTGGTCTTACTGCTGGTCTTACTGCTGGTCTTACTGCTGGTCTTACTGCTGGTCTTACTGCTGGTCTTACTGCTGGTCTTACTGCTGGTCTTACTGCTGGTCTTACTGCTGGTCTTACTGCTGGTCTTACTGCTGGTCTTACTGCTGGTCTTACTGCTGGTCTTACTGCTGGTCTTACTGCTGGTCTTACTGCTGGTCTTACTGCTGGTCTTACTGCTGGTCTTACTGCTGGTCTTACTGCTGGTCTTACTGCTGGTCTTACTGCTGGTCTTACTGCTGGTCTTACTGCTGGTCTTACTGCTGGCCTTACTGCTGGCCTTACTGCTGGTCTTACTGCTGGTCTTACTGCTGGTCTTACTGCTGGTCTTACTGCAACTGAAAAGCGCTAAAACAGTACATTATAAGAGACTGCTCAAATGTAGATGGAAGTATACTATTCAGTTTTCCTTATACATTCACCATTCTTACATTGCCAAAGATGGGATGAAACATGAAGTATATAAAAGCATACACAAAAGACCACAAATACTGAGAACAGTGGCATTTCACGAACAATGACACCTCGAACCCAAGAGAGAAGTGTAAATAAAGACACTTGTGTTCAATGTAAAGCTGCCTGGATAAATGTGGGCCTTGATGCAGTGCACATTTTATGAATTGGACAGAGTTTACTGAAATGATTACAGATAATGAAGATCATAATTGATTTAGTTACTTAAATGATACGCCTGGATGGAGAGACAAGACTTGAATGATACGCCTGGATTGAGAGACAAGACTTGAATGATATGCCTGGATTGAGAGATAGGACTTGAATGATATGCCTAAATTGGGAGACAAGACTTAAATGATATGCCTGGATTGAGAGACAAGACTTGAATGATATGCCTGGATTGAGAGACAAGACTTGAATGATATGCCTGGATTAAGAGACAAGACTTGAATGATACCCCTGGATTGAGAGACACGACTCGAATGATACGCTTGGATTGAAAGACAAGACTTAAATGATATGCCTGGATTGAGAAACAAGACTTGAATGATATGCCTGGATTGAGAGACAGGACTTGAATGATATGCTTGGATTGAGAGACAAGACTTGAATGATATGCCTGGATTGAGAGACAAGACTTGAATGATACACCTGGATTAAGAGAAGACTTGAATGATATGCCTGGATATAGAGACAAGACATAAATGATACGCCTGGATTGAGAGACAAAACTTGAATGATACGCCTGGATTGAGAGACAAGACTTGAATGATATGCCTGGATTGAGAGACAAGACTTGAATGATACGCTTGGATTGAGAGACAAGACTTAAATGATATGCCTGGATTGAGAAACAAGACTTGAATGATATGCCTGGATTGAGAGACAGGACATGAATGATATGCCTGGATTGAGAGACAAGACTTGAATGATATGCCTGGATTGAGAGACAAGACTTGAATGATACGCCTGGATTAAGAGAAGACTTGAATGATATGCCTGGATATAGAGACAAGACATAAATGATACGCCTGGATTAAGAGACAAGACTTGAATGATATGCCTGGATTGACAGACAAGACTTGAATGGTAAAAAAGAATGCCAGCCCGGCCAATTTGAAATTGTGAATGCATGTTTTGGTTTTTAAGTAAAGTATTATAGTGTGCTACATAATATGATTTAATGTAGTTATAAATAATTGTGTTTAGCTTAATATATAATCTTGCTTTCAAAATGTTGCCTTGTCAGTCTTATTTATTATATCAAGTACAAGATTATTGGATTTACAAATACTTTATAGATGTGAATCCGATCACATGCCTCTTGCTTTGTCTTTTCACAGTTTAGCACAAGTAAAAAGCTCACATTCCCATGGCTTACACAACTACTCTAAAATCAGATCACTCTCACCTTATTGGTTCCCCCAACCCCACTGTAACAATTGCCACTGCATCCTCACAATCCAACATGTTCTCCTTGCTTGCCCCCTGTACAACCTTCCCAGAGCTTCCCTCGCTCCCCACAACTCAATTGCAGAGTTTTTCCAGAAAAATCCTCCGGATAAAATAATCTTCTTCCTTTATCATGCATCCCTCCACAACCATATTTAATTCTCCTCTTCCACCCCCTCTCTACTTTGTTTTTGTTTTACCCATGCACCTCCTCTCTCAATCACAGCTTTCTGGCTTTTGTTCTTAAATTTCTCTCATTCTCGCCCTGGATTCTTTCCTTCCTACCTCTAAAATGATCTGACCTCTCAGGCACAATTTGACCCTCGTTGTCGTGGTGCCGTTAAGACCTCATCAAACAAACAAACAAACCAATGGTGTTCAATTGAACTTAAACATGTTTATTGACGTATCAATTAAACATAGTTTTTTGTCTGATTGTGATGCTATGTACTGTAAATACGCAAAGATTTTGATGGAATTTTAAATTTGATCAAATCTGTGACGTTTAAGTTGTGTTCTAGTATGATCAAAGATGGTAATCAAAAGATCAAAATTCTAATATCTGTAATGAATGGTTTGACAAAGAATGGTCAAATGAAGGCTACGGTTTATAAAGCTCTTCGAAGGTACAGAAACTATCCATCGACCGAAAGCCAAAGCTATTTATATACGCTTAAGAAATCAGTACAATAATGTTATTCGTAACAAAAAGAATGGTTATAAAAACAAAATTAGGAGGGATTTGGCTACGGCTGCTTGTACAAACAATGTGAAATTCTGAAATTCCTTTAAAATCAGAAGTAATTTTACTACTAATGCAATTACTGCCCACGATTGGCTGCAGTATTTCAGAGCTATATATGATCATAGTTCTAGCAGCGATCCCATTGATGATGATTTTTATCAAGCAACAGACATGACAAATAGTGATATGGATATAGATCTTTTGAATGATGTTATTAATATAGATGAAATAAAACATTGTATACACGACTTGAAGAACTCTAAAGCACCTGGTATGGATGGGATACCCAATGAGTTCTTCAAAGCTCTGCCAGGGTTGATCATTAAAATAATCGTTAAACTCTTTAATGGTTTTTTTGAAAATGGCATTTACCCAGAATCCTGGGATATAGGTTTGATCTGTCCCATTTAAAGAAGGATAGTATCAAAGATACGGTTACTTTATTGTCTTCTTTAAGCAAAGTATTTGCTTCAGTTCTTTGTAATCAATTAAAAGATGGTGAGATAACAATGATATAATCTCAAGAGCACAAGCAGGTTTTCGTAAAAGCTACCCAGCTATTGAAAATGCTTTTGTATTTCATTCTTTAATTACAAACTCCTTAAGTAAACCGATAGGTAAATTGTATGCTATTTTTGTAGACTTCAAAGGAGCATTCGATAGTATTAACCATGAGTTACTTTTTCATAAGTTGAAGAATAGATACAAGATTGATGGCAAGTTTCTTACCATATTACGTAACATGTGCAGCAACTAAAAGCCTGCATAAAATTAGGCAACGCTTGTCATAAAGGTGTTCGACAGGGCTGTGTTTTATCTCCCATACTTTCTTCACTTTTTGTCAATGATATTGAAGACCATTTACGAGGTGAATATTACAAAGGGGTGAAAGTTGGAAATGAAGAATTGTTTTGCTTACTGTATGCTGATGACCTACAGTAGTTATTTTTTCTGAGAATTCCTACGTGCTACAAAAACTTATTGATATCCTTTGTTCTTATTGTATAAAGAATAATCAATTAGTGATTAATAATAAAAGACCAAAATGATGGTCTTCAGAAAAGGAGGTAGACTTGCCAAAGCTGATAGATTCTCTCTGAATGGCAAAAAACTTAAAGTGTTAAATAATTATAAGTCTTCTTGGGAGTTTCTTTTCCTTGCCTGGGTGGATGGTCTGCTGCTCAAAAGGATGTTGCTGATAAGGCCCGTAAGGCTACTTTCTCGGTTAAAACCAATATCACAAAAGCTGGTCACCTTCCATGCTATCAATGTACAGTATGTTACTTATTGATAAGATAATTTTACCGATTCTGATGCATGGCTCTGAGTTATGGGGACCAAAAACCAGCTCTGAGATTGAAAGTGTTCATGACCATATTTGTAAATTCACCCTAAGATTACAAAGTAATTCCGTAAATGTTGTGGCAAGAGGGGAATTAGGAAGAGTAAGTCGTTATTGTTACGCAGTAAGAAATGTTGTTAACTATTGGTTAAAAGTTTTGAAACATGATAAATTGCTACACTTATATCTCATACAACCATCTTTATCACAAAGTGGATATTTGCGTACATTTTTGGGTTGTGATTATAAGACATTGCTTAATGAGTTAAGGCTTTGGAGAGGTATGGTTCCAGCAAGGTGTAGGAGATGAATCTGTGTTCCTGCAAGATTTATCATATCGCCGCCTCTTTCAGCAACATCTCGCCCTCGACCAACTACTCCAATGCCTTCAAAACCAAAAAAGTTTGCGATGAAGCCTGGAGTTTCACCTTTCCCTCCGACAACTCCGAGAGCTACAACACCCCTCTAACCCTTTCTGAATTAAACCAAGCCATCCACGATGCTGGCTGCACCTCCAAGGGCCCAGATAACATCCCCTACCAGTTCCTAAAACACCTCCCCAACAAGGCCACCACTACCCTACTCACCATCCTCAACCACATTTTGTCCTCACACTCCTTTCCCCCTATCTGGAGGACAGCTATTGTTACCCCTGTCCTTAAACCTGGAAAGGACAGTACCGACCCCTCCAGCTACCGCCTCATCGTCCTCACCTGCTGTCTCTGTACAATTATGAAAAGGATCATTAATCAGAGATTAAACTGGTTCCTTGAGACCAACAGAATCCTCTCCCCTCACCAAAGCGGCTTCTGGAAATGTTGCAATACCCTAGACCAGTACATTACGCTCAACACCGCTATCCGGGAATCTTTTGCAAAAAAAAAAAAAGAACACCTCATTGCCATTTTTTTCGACCTCGAGAAAGCTTTCGACACTACTTGGAAATATGGCATTATCCGCAAACTTCACACCATCGGCCTCAGAGGCCATCTCCCCATCTTTATTTAAAACTTCCTCTCACCCAGGCAGTTCCAAGTTCGTATTGGCCACATCCTCTCGAACCCCTACCCTCAAGAAGAAGGCGTCCCCCAAGGCAGCATCCTCTCTCCCACTCTCTTCAACCTGAGCATTAATGACATCGTGGACAACCTTGGCCCCAACATCAAATGTACCCTCTACGTGGACTACTTCACCATCTTCTACTCCTCCTCTAGTTTTCTTTCTTCTTGTTGAAAATAGACTCCAAATCACTTTCAACTAGCTGCAAGTCTGGTGCAACAATAACTGTTTTGAATTCTCCAAAACTCCATCCCAACCTAAACCTCGTGCTCAATGGCAATCGCATCCCTAAAGTTTAACACACAAAGTTCCTGGGTTTAAATCTAGACCTTAAGCTCTCCTACAAGTAACACATCACCAACCCGAAGCTAAAATGCAACAGCTCCCTCAACATTCTCCTCCTCCTCTCCAACACCACTTAGGGTGTGAACTGCCATGCTCTCCTCAAAATTTTCAGGCTCACCATTCGTGCCAAGCTTGACTACAGCAATATTGTCTACTGTGTCGCTCACAACTCATACCTCAACCACATCAACATTATCCAAAATGAAGCCCTCAGGTTTTATATAGGTGCCTATAGGACCTCCCCAATCACCAGCCTTCATGTTGAACCAACAACTCCCCTTTCTACTTAGATGTAGAAAGCTTAGCCTCTCCTATGCTTTTAAAGTGAACCCTGTTTACAACCCCATTAGGTACCCCAATTTCTCCACCCTCTTTGATAGGACTAAAACCCAATCCCCTCCCTTTAGCTTACCATTAAATCAGACCTCTTCCATCTCGGCATCAACCCCGCCAATCTTGGCACCTTCTCCTGGCCCACTTTTCTTCCTTGGGCCACCCCTCTCCCTTCTATCAACCTGGGCCTCTCCACTCATCACAAAACCTAAACCCACCCTAAACTCTTCATCAATATCCACAACCAAATCAAAGACCAACTCTCAAATTACACCTCCATCTATACTGATGGGTCCAGGGAGGGCAACAAGACAGCTGCTGCTGCCGTCATCCAAGACACCACCCTCAGTAGCAGACTTCCCGACTACAGATCCATCTTTTCAGCCGAGGCAAAGGCCATTCTCCTCGCCCTCAACTTTATTGGGTACTCTCCGCTCTGCCACTTTGCCATTTTTTCCGACTCAAAGGCTGTTCTTACTTCTTTACTCAACCTTAAATTGGATAACTTCACATCCCACCTCCTCCTCCGGGAACTCCTTTCTCCCACCCTCTGCAGGAAAAGTGTTCTTTTCTTCTGGATACCCAGCCATGTTGGCATCCCTGGCAATGACATGGCTGATGCAGTCGCTAAGCTTTCCCTCAACCTCCCCCCTACCCCTTTTCCCAAGACCCTCTCTGACATCAAACCGCTTATCGCTTCCCTTGTTCTTGACAGCTGGCAAACCTCTTGGAACTCCCAAATTGATAACAAACTCCACATCATCCGGCCCACTATTCCAATCAAATCCACCATCAACAACCTCTCTTGTATCGACAACATTCATATTACCCGTCTTAGAATTGGTCACACCCACCTCACTCACTCCCACCTCCTTATTGGCTCCCCCCACCTCTCTGCAACAATTGCCATTGCACCCTCACAGTCCATCACATTCTCCTTGCTTGCCCCCTGTACAACCTTCCCAGAGCTTCTCTCGCTCCCCACAACTCAATTGCTGAGTTTTTCTAGAAAAATCCTCCGGATAAAATTATCTCCTTCCTTCATCATGCTTCCCTCTACAACCATATTTAATTCTCCTCTTCCACCCTCTCTCTCTCCTTTGTTTTTGTCTCAACCATGCACCTCTCCTCACAATCATAGCTTTCTGGCTTTTTGTTCTTGAATTTCTCTCATTCTCCCCCTGCTTCTTTTCCTTTTTATCTCTAGAATGATCTGACCTCTCAGGCACAATTTGACCTTGTTGTTGTGGTGCTGTAAGCCCTCATCAAACAAACAAACATTATCATTAAGATTGTCTGGCATCAATGAGCAAGAATGGCTTACTCAAACAAAATTCAATGAACCATCTATATAATTATAGAGTTTTCAAACATTATCTCTCATGTGAACCGTATTAAACTTTTTTTGATAATCCGCATTGATGTTATCACACGCCTTCGCTGTGGCGTACTCCCTTTGAATGTCCATATTGGCAGACGGCAAAATATTCCAAGAAATTGAAGATTATGCACTATGTCAGTATGTGTAACCTACATCGTCTAGAGGATGAATATCACTTTGTGCACTATGTGTACATCGTCTAGAGGATGAATATCACTTTGTGCACTATGTGTAACCTACATTGTCCAGAGGATGAATATCACTTTGTGCACTATGTGTAACCTACATCGTCTAGAGGATGAATATCACTTTGTGCACTACATGTATGTGTAACCTACATCGTCTAGAGGATGAATATCACTTTGTGCAAACCTACATCGTCTAGAGGATGAATATCACTTTGTGCACTATGTGTAACCTACATCGTCTAGAGGATGAATATCACTTTGTGCACTATGTGTAATCTACATCGTCTAGAGGATGAATATCACTTTGTGCACTATGTGTAGCCTACATCGTCTAGAGGATGAATATCACTTTGTGCAATATGTGTAACCTACATCGACTAGAGGATGAATATCACTTTGTGCACTACATGTATGTGTAACCTACATGTCTAGAGGATGAATATCACTTTGTGCACTACATGTATGTGTAACCTACATCGTCTAGAGGATGAATATCACTTTGTGCACTACATGTATGTGTAACCTACATGGTCTAGAGGATGAATATCACTTTGTGCACTACATGTATGTGTAACCTACATCGTCTAGAGGATGAATATCACTTTGTGCACTACATGTATGTGTAACCTACATCGTCTAGAGGATGAATATCACTTTGTGCACTACATGTATGTGTAACCTACATCGTCTAGAGGATGAATATCACTTTGTGCTAGAATGTCTCTTCTATGAGGACATTCGTAAAGTTTTCATTTCTCAGCGCTTTTTTCACCACCACTCATATTGCTTCGTTTGAAACAATTGTAGGAATTACAAGTGAATCTTTAAGTTTAAATTTAGCTAGGTTCATGTACAAAGCTCTTCAAAAGCGCAAAGAGTCTTTAGCATAAATATTATGTTGTATAAATTAATAATTACTTTATTGTTCAATGATCCAATCATCCATTTGTTTTAAATATTCATTTGTTTTTGACTGTTTTTTTTGTTTGGTATGGGCATGTATTTTGTGTCTACGTTTGTGTTTAAAACATTATTAATTCTTTTCTTTGATCAAAAATTGTTAAATCAATGTACTTATATTTGTATGTAATAAGCTGGAGGCCAGAACATTGAATGAAATAAAATAATAATAATAATAATAATGATAATAATAATAATAATAATAATAATAATGATAATAATGATAATGATAATGATAATGATAATGATAATGATAATGATAATAATAATGATAATGATAATAATAATGATAATAATATTCTTTAAAATGATGTAATCATGTATTATTATCACCATACATACGGCCACTGCCATTGATTATACTGCAGTGCACTACATAGCACTACATAGCTCTGAGGACTGCAGGCCAATTTTTTTTATGAGTTTCTTTGATTCCTGAATTGATGCTGTGATGCATTCCAAGTCCATAAGTGTTAAGGCTTAGTTTATGAAATATTACATATTGACCTGCCAACGAGGTCATTTATATTTTTTGCACCTGTCCAGTGTCATTGGACCTTGAGATCCTACAGTGACTAAAATCAAACCTATTTACAAAGCTGTTAGATGGGAGTCATTTGAAAAATTCTCTAAGTGATTAATGAATTACTTTCTATACTAATCTATTCCTTTAGTTATGCCACTGACCCCCTCCCCCCCCCCCAAACAAAAAGAAAGAAAAAAGAAGTGGTTAAAACATTTGAAGCTTGAAAATAGTTGAATCGTTTTTAACAGTTTAAGAGATGCTATGCTATATAGGTTTAGTAGATGCTGTGATAAAGGTCAAGTATATACCAAATCAGTTTTGAGCCCAATATTTTCAGAACGGACGAAAAAGAATGGTTACAGTCACATCATTTCTCGAGTGATGATCCGTATACTGTATTAGGAGTTTTCACCCGTCACTCTCATTCACAGATCTTTTGTGAATTAACATATATATATATCCTACGTTACAGTTTGCATTATAATTAGGTCAAACATGGGAGCTGGTACACTTCATTGCATCTACAGCTGAATCCTGCTGGTTAATGAACTATCATACATCCATGCTTGCTTTGTGTGGTAACAAATAAAACAATCATACTTCATACTAAATATTAAGCTTATACAGTTATACCTTTGGTTAGAATTAGATTGAATCCGCCATATATTAATTTTCCCCTCCCTCCCCCCTCCCAGGCTCCCCTACCTAGTCAAAAATGGTATTGAAATAGGCCTATTATTTTTACAGCCATAAGCTCTTGTGAGACGGCTGGTAAAAAGAGATGTGGTGTTAACCCTCTCCTACTAAGTCAACCCATATACGTCCCTGTGTAACTTGCAAGGTGTCTAGGAATTGTGTTATTATAGTTAACCTCAGACACCACAAGAACAATAATTCCTTTTCGTGTTGTGCACTTCGGTAAAACTTGCATCGCTATTAATTTCAGTTACTCGCCAAACTATTTGTCAAAAACCAAAAAGTACAACTTTTGGCTTCCCACCGGTTTAATGGTGCACTTTATTATATTTTTTGAAACAACTGAAATCAGACTAGTTGTGACATCACAGCCTCAAATTACTCAAGGTATTTACGTATTCTATCATATTTCGTTCTGCAACTTTGTGGCTTAAAATCCATTAGATTTGTATGGAAAGTAGGAAACCATAATTTACTACCAGGAGAAAGTTTGAGGAAAAGTATTCAAATATTTAAAAAAGTTAAAAAAAGTTTCTGTTAAATATATTGTGAGGATAAGTGCCCCAACCTTCCAATTTCCATAGTAGACTTACACCAGTCATTTCTATATAGACATGACAGAGCTTTTAAGTTAATATCTTCTTAACGGAGTAAGATATTAAAGTATTTTCTTTGCCATTTTTGTTCATTTCGCCACACAAGATCAAGTCGTTTGACCACTGAACTAATCTTTTTGTTTTTGGTTCGTATGCGAAGCATTATGCGAACCTATGTAATGGCCGTCCACAGATTTGTCCTGAGATTGAGAATTTCTCAGATAATGTTCAAGTTTCTTAAGAGTTCTTCAGAAAAAGTTAAAGTTTTTTTAGATATCCTTATGGAAGGTTAGAATATTCTTATGAAATGTTAAAGTTTTTCAGAGATACTTAAGACAGGATTGATGACTAGTTTCCTTAAAAAGTCTACAATACATTTGATATTTTTTTAAAAGATAACTGTAAAATGATATGATTTTCCAATATTCTTTAGAGATCCTCAAGTCTCTCTTGTAGCACTTGAGATTTAAAATCCTTGAAATTCTTCAAAATATTTGGGCACCAACAATTGTAACAGGTATGATTTTTAAACTCCACCTTTATGATTGTGTGCATTTGCATAAAGTTGCTACAGTATATGACCTGACCAGACTATTTTATTTAGTACGCTTAGTCAGGGAGTGTGACAGGATGTGATTGCATATGGACATAGGGTGGGATGCCATGGGGGACATGGATGGGGGCCATGAGGGACATATGATATAATATTTACCATGTTGTATACACCAAGGGCTATATCAGGCATAATTATTTGACTCCACTTTTTTTTCTTATTCAACAACTCATTTGCATATAAGTTATCATATGAACTGACACTTTCATACATAGTATGCTCAATCAGGGACTGTGATAGCTAGGATGAGACTTATGGAGCCTATGGGATATCACGTGAGACATAGGGTGGGATGCCATGTGGGACATGGGGTGGGATGCCATGTGGGACATGGGGTGGGATGCCATGTGGGACATGGGGTGGGATGCCTTGTGGAACAGGATGGAATGCCACGTAGGATTTGTGGTGGAATGCCATGCAGGACATAGGGTGGATAGCCATGGGATGGAATGTCATGTGGGACATGGGATGTCATGTGGGACATAGCGTCCCACCCCATTTCAACAAGTCATTTGCATATAAGTTATTATATGAACTGACACTTTCATACTTAAAATGCTAAATCAGAAACTGATAGCTAGGATAAGACTTCTTATAGAGCCTATGGGATGTCATGTGCGACATAGGTTGGGATGCCATGTGGGACATGGGGTGGGATGCCATGTGGGATACCATGTGGGACATGAGTGGGATGCCATGTGGAACAGGGTAGAATGCCATGTGGGACATAGTGGGATGCCACGAGTAACACAGAGTGTGACATAGGTTGGAATGCCATGTGTGACATAAGGTAGGGTGCCATGTGTGACATAAGGTAGGATGCCATGTGTGACATAAAGTAGGAGGCTATGTGAGACATAGGGTAGGAGGCTATGTGGGACATAGGGTAGGAGGCCATGGGGACATGGGATGTGTTGCCATGTAAGACATGGGATGTGATGCCATGTGGGACATAAAGTAGGATGTCATTGGGACATTGGGAGGGATACCATGTAGAACATATGGTGGGATGCTATGTGGAACAGGTGGGAAGCCACTGATGCGGGACACAGGAAGGGATGCCATGTGGGACATAGGGAGGGAGGTCATGTGGTACATATGGTTGGATTAATGTGGGACTTACATGTAGGATGGGATCCATGTGGGTCATAGCATGGGATGCCATGTGGGACATATGGTGGAATGCCATGTGGGACATATGGTGGAATGCCATGTGGGACATATGGTGGAATGCCATGTGAGACACTATGGTGGAATGCCATGTGGAAGATATGGTGGAATGTCATGTGGGACATGGGATGGGATGCCATATGGGACATGGGGTGGGATGCAATGTGGGTTATGGGGTGAGATGCCATGTGGTACATGGGATGCCACTTGGGACTTAGTGTGAGATGCCATTTTTATAATTGGCCGGGTCATATAATATGAGTGTCAATTTGCATGGCCATGCGAACCATGATGGTATTTACCGTTCTAATTATAAATTTGTGGGGAAGAAAATAGAGAAATCCTTAGCAATATGCATGTACCTTAGCAATATGCCTATAGGACTACCTGGCTGTACCTTAGCAATAGGCCTATAGGACCACCTAGCTGTACCTTAGCAATAGTCCTATAGGACTACCTAGCTGTACCTTAGCAATAGGCCTATAGGACTACCTGGCTGTACCTTAGCAATAGGCCTATAGGACTACCTAGCTGTACCTATAGGCCTATAGGACTACCTGGCTGTACCTTAGCAATAGGCCTATAGGACTACCTGGCTGTACCTTAGCAATAGGCCTATAGGACTACCTGGCTGTACCTTAACAATAGGCCTATAGGACTACCTAGCTGTACCTTAGCAATATGTCTATAGGACTACCTGGGCTGTACCTTAGCAATAGGCCTATAGGACTACCTGGCTGTACCTTAGCAATAGGCCTATAGGACTACCTGGCTGTACCTTAGCAATAGGCCTATAGGACTACCTGGCTGTACCTTAGCAATAGGCCTATAGGACTACCTGGCTGTACCTTAGCAATAGGCCTATAGGACTACCTAGCTGTACCTTAGCAATAGGCCTATAGGATTATCTGACTATACTGCTCCTACAGTATGTCATTTGTTCTGAACCGGATATGAAAAAAAAAAATAGAAAAAAAATAAAATAATAAAAGCAAGACAGCCATCCGTTGTGATGTTTATTGGAGTGTGAGCATATACTGTGAAAAACAGTTGGACGGTGGTGAGCGTAGTACATGCGCGGTGGATAATTTTGATTTCTTTCTTGTGTGTGACATACAGTATGCATGATGTTTATGTAACTTTACGCCCAATGTTTTGCATGTCCGCAATTTCTGGCTACAAATACCAGATAATGGATCGTGTGTGTGCACTAGAACTGCAAAGAAGGAATTTATTCCAACCATGGAATTGCACTTCTTGTGAAGGCCTAATCTCTGATGTCACTAGACTTTTAAAAAGATATATGTTAATCACTGTGGTGCATATTGTAGGGAGCAGCTCCCTGGTTGTACAGTAATGTGTGAGAAATAGGCAGATCCTAGGTTCAGTTGGAATCTTCAAGTCAAGAGTAAAATGCCATGTACTGGAGTGATGGTGGGATACCAAGGAAGGCAACAAGACAGCTGCTGCTGCCATCATCCAAGACATCACCCTCAGTAGCAGACTTCCTGACTACTCATCCATCTTTTCAGCTGAGGCTAAGGCCATTCTCCTCGCCCTCAACTTTATTGAGTACTCTCCTCTTAGTCACTTTGCCATTTCCTCTGACTCAAAGGCTGTTCTTACTTCATTACTCAATCTTAAATGGGATAACCTCACCTGCCACCTCCTCCTCCGGAAACTCTTTTCTCCCACCCTCTGCAGTAAAAGTGTTCTTTTCTTCTGGATACCCAGCCATGTTGGCATCCCTGGCAATGACAGGGCTGATACAGCCGCTAAGCTTGCCCTTAACCTCCTCCCTTCCCCTTTTCCCAAAACCCTCTCTGACATCAAACCGCTCATCGCTTCTCTTGTTCGTGACCGCTGGCAAACCTTATGGAACTTCCAAATTGATAACAAACTCCATGTCATCCAGCCCACAATCCCGATCAAATCCACCATCAACAACCTTTCTCGTATGGACAACGTTCATATTACCCATCTTAGAATTGGTGACACCCACCTCACTCACTCCCACCTCCTTATTGGTTCCCCCAACCCCTCTGTAACAATTGCCACTGCATCCTCACAATCCAACACATTCTCCTTGCTTGCCCCCTGTACAACCAGAGCTTCCCTCGCTCCCCACAACTCAATTGCTGAGTTCTTCCAGAAAAATCCTCCAGATAAAATAATCTCCTTCCTTCAGCATGCATCCCTCTACAACCATATTTAATTCTCCCCTTCCACCCCCTCTCTACTTTGTTTTTGTTTTATCCATGCACCTCCTCTCTCGATCACAGCTTTCTGGCTTTTGTTCTTGAATTTCTCTCATTCTCCCCCTGGTCTCTTTCCTTACGACCTCTAAAATGATCTGACCTCTCAGGCACAATTTGACCTTCGTTGTCGTGGTGCCGTTAAGACCTCATCAAACAAACAAACAAACTGGAATTGAAAGCAAGGAATTCACTGTTGTCCCACATCAGTTGGTGTGGCCAGTGTGGACCAGCCTCCTCCATCTCCCTCTATCTTTGGCATCAACTTCTTTCACCCCGACAACTCCCATATCCTCCTTCACACAGTCCCTCCATTCCTCCTCTTCCCAATAGTCATCTGCTGTAGTTAACATTTTGTTAAATAAGCTTATCGTGCAATGTAGAACCAGCAAAGAGTCAGGCCTTTGGTAGGACCGTAGCACACTTCTGATAATAACTCATTTATGTTTTGAATTATAGTTTAGACAGCAAAATAAGTCTTTTTAATTTCAACTTGATAGTTTTTTTTTTTTGGTGGGGGAAGTAGGGTGGGGAGGGGAGGATATAGTTAAGATCCAATATTCATAGAACAATCTATGAAACTTTGTGAAAGTGGATTAACAATAGATTTATATCAGAAAAAAAGGAGAGTTATACTGTCCATCACAAATACAGTAGGTCTCAAAGGAGGGTTATACCGTACATCACAAATGCAGTAGGCCTCAAAGGAGGGTTATACTGTTCAGCACTAATGCAGTAGGCCTCAAAGGAGGGTTATACTGTACATCACAAATGCAGTAGGTCTCAAAGAAGGGTTATACTGTTCAGCACTAATGCAGTAGGCCTCAAAGGAGGGTTATACTGTACATCACAAATACAGTAGGCCTCAAAGGAGGGTTATACTGCACATCACAAATACAGTAGGCCTCAAAGGAGGGATATGCTGTACATCACAAATACAGTAGGCCTCAAAGGAGGGTTATACTGTACATCACAAATACAGTAGGCCTCAAAGGAGGGTTATACTATTCATCACAAATGCAGTAGGCCTCAAAGGAGGGTTAAACTGTACATCACAAATACAGTAGGCCTCAAAGGAGGGTTATACTGTCCATCACAAATACAGTAGGCCTCAGAGGAGGGTTATACTGTACATCACAAATACAGTAGGCCTCAAAGGAGGGTTATACTGTCCATCACAAATACAGTAGGCCTCAGAGGAGGGTTATACTGTACATCACAAATACAGTAGGCCTCTAAAGGAGGGTTATACTGTCCATCACAAATACAGTAGGCCTCAGAGGAGGGTTATACTGTACATCACAAATACAGTAGGCCTATATAAACAATTGTTGTACATTTTTCAGGTATCCTCTCATCATTATCTATCTTGAGATTGTTGACTACTTAAAATCCTATTATCCATCAGTGTGGAATTGCCAGTGCTTTTATGATATGCATCAATTCACTGGTTTAATCATGTGGTCATTAGTTTTTAATGCAGTTGTAATGGTCATAGATATCTGAGGAACTCTTGTGCTTTTAGCAAGCTTCTTCGGTCTCAAATCAATACGAATATGTCTAGAAATCCCCCAGCGTGTTAATTTTAACACAATGAACCAATTTTGTCTTGAAAATTGGATTCCCAACGGGCAAAACCTAATACGTGTTATTTATATAGCTGTTTACCGTCAACTTCCAAGTGAAAAAGTAAATACTTTTTGCCAAGGGTTTAAAAAAAGTATAGAGTAATGTTTGAAGGTTATCGTGGCGGAAACATTACATTTGCATAGAAGTGGGCAGTGCAACACTTACTGAAGTTGTATTTCACTGTGAATAAATTTGGCAACTTAAAAACCATTATCTTAGTGATCATTATAATGCTGAATAGGGAGTGAGTTCTGAGAGGGGTGGGATGGGAAGGGGTGGGATGGGAAGGTTGTTTTTGTATGAGTGGGAGATTGGAGTTTAGGTGGGGGTTGAGGTTTAATTGGGAGGTGGTTTGAGGTTTAATGGGGAGAAGGGGGTTGAGGTTTAATTGGGAGGGGGGTTGAGGTTTAATTGGGAGGGGGGTTGAGGTTTAATTGGGAGGGGTTTATATTAACAAGATGACGGGCTCAGAAGGGTTAGTCACCCCATAAAAAGCCCAAACTAACCACCACAAACAAAAAATCAAAGACGCCCAGAGTTAGTAAAGAACTTATCAATGTTGCTTTGAAATTGTGAACAGAATTGGAGCTAACTACCCACTCAGGCAAACCATTCCACTCATTAACAACTCTTTGCAAAAAGCTAAAATGCCGAATATTTATCTGTGAGAACTCTTTGGTCAACTTCAAAACTGTAACCACGTGTCACATTAGTATTAGCTGAAACATGCAAGAAATAATAGGAAGTCAAAGCATCACTACCAGATAGGAATTCAAAAACCTGAATCACATCGCCACGTACTCTTTCTCAACTCAAGGGTGGTCAAACCAAGAATTTGCAACCTAGATTCATAAGAGAGATTCCTTACTTTTGGAGTAAGTCTTAAAATTGACTCACCCCAGAGTCACTTTGGTAACTGACAATTTGGCACAATGACACACATGTGAGTCACTTTCATATGTCAATGACTCATGTTTGACTGACATTGCTGGGGGTAGTAGGGGAACGTCATACAACTGATAAGTTCATAACACATTCATTACCCTGAAGGAGTAAAATGTTGTAAATTTAGGAGCGGCTTTAGAAGGAGGAGGATTGAGATTATTATGATTAATGTAATGAAAGTTTCTAATGTATTAGAAATATATATACAGTGGCACCATCACGGAGTAGGGGAGGGGAGGAATGTGCCCCCAATGTCAGAAATGTCAAAAACTCATTTTTAAAATAAGCTATCTTTTACCTTTTTAAATGGGATGGGGGTAGTCTGTACCATTGTATCGTCCATATTCAGGGTCTTTTTGGTGCATCTAATACTTTGAAAATGTGAGGTTTATCGGGAGCTTCAAAGGGCCCTAAGGCCCTTGATCCATGCCAAAAATGATTTGTGATCCCCCTCCAAATGTATATATATATATATATATATATATATATATATATATATATATATATATATATATATATATATATATATATATATATATATATATATATATATATATATATATATATATATATATATAATCTTGGATTGAAGATCCTTTTCTCATTATTTTCAGTGACATTTATTTTCATGTGTGTGTGTGTGTGTTTTCTGTCATTGAAAACTCTGTCAATTTCAGTGTCTATTAGTAATGTCTTTCAGTATGAGCAGATCAAAAAGCATGTGACCATGGTAGAATTTCATTCATAAAATTTGATTTGGTAGTTTTGACAACCAGTGAAACTTTCATTCTGATGGCGACAACAAGTCTTTTTGCTTCAGTACATTTTCAGTAAAGTAAAATTCAGTCCATTCTGGCGAAAACTCCCAAGGTACCTGAAAAAGGATTTTCAAGGTAATTCCTATGGACATGTCCAGCAGCCTTATTTCCTATGATGACTGCTTGAGACTCTGTGTCTTGTTTAATGATCAATTACCTTTTTACTCAAGGGCTTTACTAGAATTGGCAGCCAGTAAATTAAAAAAGCTTTGGAATGAAGCCTCTTAGTTATGTGTACAGTGGGTTTGTACTCTCTGGTCTTGGGTCTTGTATAGTTTAGTTAATATGTGCTTGCAGCTGTATTTACATTTTTTTTATTTACTGTTGATACATTTGAGAGACAGCTAGTCATAGTCTGAGACCTGACTGATGACAAATCAATGATATGACATATTGAGAATTAACAAACACAAGAGCCAATGTACTGTAGCTGCAACAATGTATTGTAGCTGCAACAATGTACTGTAGCTGCAACAATGTACTGTAGCTGCAACAATGTACTGTAGCTGCAACAATGTACTGTAGCTGCAACAATGTACTGTAGCTGCAACAATGTACTGTAGCTGCAACAATGTACTGTAGCTGCAACAATGTACTGTAGCTGCAACAATGTACTGTAGCTGCAACAATGTACTGTAGCTGCAACAATGTACTGTAGCTGCAACAATGTACTGTAGCTGCAACAATGTACTGTAGCTGCAACAATGTACTGTAGCTGCAACAATGTACTGTAGCTGCAACAATGTACTGTAGCTGCAACAATGTACTGTAGCTGCAACAATGTACTGTAGCTGCAACAATGTACTGTAGCTGCAACAATGTATTGTAGCTGCAACAATGCACTGTAGCTGCAACAATGTACTGTAGCTGCAACAATGTACTGTAGCTGCAACAATGTACTGTAGCTGCAACAATGTACTGTAGCTGCAACAATGTACTGTAGCTGTAACAGAAATTTGTTTAAAGGAGCACTAAACCGAAAAGTGAGGGTGTAAATTGAATGCCTATGTCGCACACAATGGTATAGTAATTTGCTGGCTAATAATATGAATGTTTTATCAAAAGAATCAGGGGTTAGGCTGCAATATTCACACTAGGATTTCAAATTTGGGATTCCCCCCCCTTTTTTTTTGGGGGGGGGTGGAGGAATTTGAAAAGGGGGGGGGGATTATGAAAAAAGGGGGAACTCGAAATGCCAAAATCTTCCAACATACAAAGGTTTCTTTGACGTCATAACTTATTGTTAAGCTATTTCTTCACTCTAATGTTTCTTGCTGAAATCTGAAAAGTAACCATCATGGGCAAAAACAGGTTCGTAGTTAATACATGTATTATTTAAAAGAGAAAGGAAAGTTAAATAAATATGTAAAATTAAAGGTAAGAACTGCTTGTGTGTCTTTCTATTGTAGATCAATAAGAATAAATTTACATTTTAAAAATAACACCAATCTGTTCATCAGTTAAAATAAGAGCTCAAAACTGATATAGAGTCATTATTTAGTAAAGTTTATCTTTGCTGCAGTCAGTGGTGTCAGTAGGCCATTTTGACTAGTGGGGTTGGGGGTTGGGGGGGTGTGTAATGTATACGATTTACCGACAGCTTTAAATTAGCATCCCATTTAAAGGATTAGTTCAGTGGTCAAACATGTTCATATTATATGAAAGAGGACATCAAAAGAAACAAAATGGCGAAGAAAGCATTCAAAATTCTTATTCTGTTAAGGAGATATTCAAGTCTAAAGTTTGATATCATTTCTGTAGAAACGACTGAAATCATACTAGTTGTGATGTCATAGCCTTAGATTCCTCAGTCTTTATGAATTTAAAGAAAGTTTATTTAATTTTTTCACTATTTAAATTATTTTCCCTCAAACTTTCTTTAGGTGGTTTAGTATAAAACTATAAATACCCTTCCTAGATTCAGTTTTACTACTTTTTTTGACATATTTCATTTTTTTTAAGTCACAAAATCCCAGGACAAAATATGATAGAATACATAAAGACTTTGAGGAATCTGAGGCTATGACATCACAAGTAGTCTGATTTCAGTCGTTTTTACACAAATGATACCACACTTTAAACTGAAATATCTCCTTAATGGAATACAATTTTTGAATGCTTTCTTCACCATGTTGTTCCTTTGAAGTCCTCTTTCATATCAGATAGAATTGCTTGTCCACTGAACTAATCCTTTAAAAAAAAAAAACTGCCTCCCTGTAAAAAAGTTCTAATAATCAAAATCGGTATTTTTACCGACCTGATAACAGATTTACCGACTAATCTCAATTTTACTGACGAGTCTCAACAATTTTTTTTTTGAATGGTGACACCCCCTCCCCCTCCCCGGTATTTCGCCCCTGGCTTCAGTACATTGTGTTATAAGTCACATCATTCCCATTATGATTGTATGGTATACACCACATGCACTACACACTGTACAATCTACGGTGTACACCACATGCACTACACACTATACAATCTATGGTATACACCACATGCACTACACACTATACAATCTATGGTATACACCACATGCACTACACAATCTATGGTATACACCACATGCACTACACAATCTATGGTATACACCACATGCACTACACGATCTATGGTATACACCACATGCACTACACAATCTATGGTATACACCACATGCACTACACACTATACAACCTAGATATCTAGCAGATGACATGATCGCATTACTATTAATTGTTGTATTTCATCACGATCATCGCATATTTTGTAATACCAACGACAGCGTGATTATTGGAAAATCAGAGTAAGAGGCCTGTACTGGGCCTGTTTTTGTTCTTTTTGCTCACTGACCTCAAATTTTTCCAGTGTAGGTGAAACACATTTTTCAATTTATGATTTTTCTTTTCACCACATTTTAGCACATTTTGTAATTAAATTGATGTCTTAACGGTCATGGACTGTTCAACTGTGATGTAGTTGCTTCATACTAATTATCGTAGTGTTTTTTTGAGTCATTCAGTTTTCTTTGTAGGAACCCCCCCTCCCCCCCACAATTTTTTTTTGTGGGGATTTATTTATTTGTTGTGGGAATCCTACAATTGCACATCTTAATGTGAATGCTGGTGGGGTGTGATGGAGGTCGGATTGGGTGGGGTGTGATGGAGGTCGGATTGGGTGGGGTGTGATGGAGGTCGGATTGGGTGGGGTGTGATGGAGGTCCGATTGGGTGGGGTGTGATGGAGGTCGGATTGGGTGGGGTGTGATGGAGGTCGGATTGGGTGGGGTGTGATGGAGGTCAGATTGGGTGGGGTGTGATGGAGGTCGGATTGGGTGGGGTGTGATGGAGGTCTGATTGGGTGGGGTGTGATGGAGGTCGGATTGGGTGGGGTGTGATGGAGGTCGGATTGGGTGGGGTGTGATGGAGGTCGGATTGGGTGGGGTGTGATGGAGGTCAGATTGGGTGGGGTGTGATGGAGGTCGGATTGGGTGGGGTGTGATGGAGGTCGGATTGGGTGGGGTGTGATGGAGGTCGGATTGCGTGTTTAGGTCTATAATTATCTTTTTGTGAGCCTAAACTGTAATTGCATTTTCATATTGCTTTATATTTATTTTTGTGTTATATCCATATGTCAATTTAAATCCATGTTTCTAATAAGATTATTTTTTATATATCATCATATGGAGAACCATCTCTGTAAAAATTTCACATTTCAGTCTAAGTGCTCTTTTAATGTATTACAGTGGTCAATGCAAGTTCAAAATGGTGGTGTGTCTCATTTTTGTAAAACTTTGCTGAAATCGAACTAGTTGACAGTTTTGACATCGCCTCTTCACATTGTGTATTTCATTATTTTATATTTCTTACCTAGGTTCGTGGATATTAGGAAGTAAGGAGGGACACAGCACTTCACCACCTAAAGACATTTTGTGAAAAAAAACAAGGTAAAGTTTATTTCTTCAAACTACATTAGCAGTCAATAATAAAGTGAGGATGAGGGTACCAACCTACTACATTAGACATTCCACACCAGTCATTAATGTACAAATGACACAACTGTAAACAAGAAGGATGAGGGTACCAACCTACTACATTAGACATTCCACACCAGTCATTTATGTGCAAATGAGACAACTGTAAACAAGAAGGATAAGGGTACCAACCTACTACATTAGACATTCCACACCAGTCATTTATGTACAAATGAGACAACTGTAAACAAGAAGGATGAGGGTACCAACCTACTACATTAGACATTCCACACCAGTCATTTATGTGCAAATGAGACAACTGTAAACAAGAAGGATAAGGGTACCAACCTACTACATTAGACATTCCACACCAGTCATTTATGTGCAAATGACACAACTGTAAACAAGAAGGATGAGGGTACCAACCTACTACATTAGACATTCCACACCAGTCATTTATGTACAAATGACACAACTGTAAACAAAAAGGATGAGGGTACCAACCTACTACATTAGACATTCCACACCAGTCATTTATGTGCAAATGAGACAACTGTAAACAAGAAGGATGAGGGTACCAACCTACTACATTAGACATTCCACACCAGTCATTTATGTACAAATGAGACAACTGTAAACAAGAAGGATGAGGGTACCAACCTACTACATTAGACATTCCACACCAGTCATTTATGTACAAATGAGACAACTGTAAACAAGAAGGATAAGGGTACCAACCTACTACATTAGACATTCCACACCAGTCATTTATGTGCAAATGAGACAACTGTAAACAAGAAGGATAAGGGTACCAACCTACTACATTAGACATTCCACACCAGTCATTTATGTGCAAATGACACAACTGTAAACAAGAAGGATGAGGGTACCAACCTACTACATTAGACATTCCACACCAGTCATTTATGTACAAATGAGACAACTGTAAACAAGAAGGATAAGGGTACCAACCTACTACATTAGACATTCCACACCAGTCATTAATGTACAAATGAGACAACTGTAAACAAGAAGGATAAGGGTACCAACCTACTACATTAGACATTCCACACCAGTCATTTATGTGCAAATGAGACAACTGTAAACAAGAAGGATAAGGGTACCAACCTACTACATTAGACATTCCACACCAATCATTTATGTGCAAATGACACAACTGTAAACAAGAAGGATGAGGGTACCAACCTACTACATTAGACATTCCACACCAATCATTTATGTACAAATGAGACAACTGTAAACAAGAAGGATAAGGGTACCAACCTACTACATTAGACATTCCACACCAGTCATTTATGTACAAATGAGACAACTGTAAACAAGAAGGATAAGGGTACCAACCTACTACATTAGACATTCCACACCAGTCATTTATGTGCAAATGACACAACTGTAAACAAGAAGGATAAGGGTACCAACCTACTACATTAGACATTCCACACCAGTCATTTATGTACAAATGACACAACTGTAAACAAGAAGGATAAGGGTACCAACCTACTACATTAGACATTCCACACCAGTCATTTATGTGCAAATGAGACAACTGTAAACAAGAAGGATAAGGGTACCAACCTACTACATTAGACATTCCACACCAGTCATTTATGTGCAAATGAGACAACTGTAAACAAGAAGGATAAGGGTACCAACCTACTACATTAGACATTCCACACCAGTCATTAATGTACAAATGAGACAACTGTAAACAAGAAGGATGAGGGTACCAACCTACTACATTAGACATTCCACACCAGTCATTTATGTACAAATGACACAACTGTAAACAAGAAGGATGAGGGTACCAACCTACTACATTAGACATTCCACACCAGTCATTTATGTGCAAATGAGACAACTGTAAACAAGGAAGGATACTACATTAGACATTCCACACCAGTCATTTATGGGAAACACAACTGTAAACAAGAAGGATGTGGGTACCAACCTACTACATTAGACATTCCACACCAGTCATTTATGTGCAAATGACACAACTGTAAACAAGAAGGATGAGGGTACCAACCTACTACATTAGACATTCCACACCAGTCATTTATGTACAAATGACACAACTGTAAACAAGAAGGATGAGGGTACCAACCTACTACATTAGACATTCCACACCAGTCATTTATGTGCAAATGAGACAACTGTAAACAAGAAGGATGTGGGTACCAACCTACTACATTAGACATTCCACACCAGTCATTTATGTGCAAATGACACAACTGTAAACAAGAAGGATAAGGGTACCAACCTACTACATTAGACATTCCACACCAGTCATTTATGTGCAAATGACACAACTGTAAACAAGAAGGATGAGGGTACCAACCTACTACATTAGACATTCCACACCAGTCATTTATGTGCAAATGACACAACTGTAAACAAGAAGGATGAGGGTACCAACCTACTACATTAGACATTCCACACCAGTCATTTATGTACAAATGAGACAACTGTAAACAAGAAGGATGAGGGTACCAACCTACTACATTAGACATTCCACACCAGTCATTTATGTGCAAATGACACAACTGTAAACAAGAAGGATGAGGGTACCAACCTACTACATTAGACATTCCACACCAGTCATTTATGTACAAATGACACAACTGTAAACAAGAAGGATGAGGGTACCAACCTACTACATTAGACATTCCACACCAGTCATTTATGTACAAATGACACAATTGTAAACAAGAAGGATGAGGGTACCAACCTACTACATTAGACATTCCACACCAGTCATTTATGTGCAAATGAGACAACTGTAAACAAGAAGGATAAGGGTACCAACCTACTACATTAGACATTCCACACCAGTCATTTATGTGCAAATGAGACAACTGTAAACAAGAAGGATGAGGGTACCAACCTACTACATTAGACATTCCACACCAGTCATTTATGTGCAAATGAGACAACTGTAAACAAGAAGGATGAGGGTACCAACCTACTACATTAGACATTCCACACCAGTCATTTATGTACAAATGACACAACTGTAAACAAGAAGGATGAGGGTACCAACCTACTACATTAGACATTCCACACCAGTCATTTATGTGCAAATGAGACAACTGTAAACAAGAAGGATGAGGGTACCAACCTACTACATTAGACATTCCACACCAGTCATTTATGTGCAAATGAGACAACTGTAAACAAGAAGGATGAGGGTACCAACCTACTACATTAGACATTCCACACCAGTCATTTATGTACAAATGACACAACTGTAAACAAGAAGGATGAGGGTACCAACCTACTACATTAGACATTCCACACCAGTCATTTATGTGCAAATGACACAACTGTAAACAAGAAGGATGAGGGTACCAACCTACTACATTAGACATTCCACACCAGTCATTTATGTACAAATGAGACAACTGTAAACAAGAAGGATAAGGGTACCAACCTACTACATTAGACATTCCACACCAGTCATTTATGTACAAATGAGACAACTGTAAACAAGAAGGATGAGGGTACCAACCTACTACATTAGACATTCCACACCAGTCATTTATGTGCAAATGACACAACTGTAAACAAGAAGGATGAGGGTACCAACCTACTACATTAGACATTCCACACCAGTCATTTATGTGCAAATGACACAACTGTAAACAAGAAGGATGAAGGTACCAACCTACTACATTAGACATTCCACACCAGTCATTTATGTACAAATGAGACAACTATAAACAAGAAGGATGTGGGTACCAACCTACTACATTAGACATTCCACACCAGTCATTTATGTACAAATGAGACAACTGTAAACAAGAAGGATGAGGGTACCAACCTACTACATTAGACATTCCACACCAGTCATTTATGTCATTTAAACAAGAAGGATGAGGGTACAAATGACACAACTGTAAACAAGAAGGATGAGGGTACCAACCTGCTACATTAGACATTCCACACCAGTCATTTATGTACAAATGACACAACTGTAAACAAGAAGGATGAGGGTACCAACCTACTACATTAGACATTCCACACCAGTCATTAATGTACAAATGACACAACTGTAAACAAGAAGGATAAGGGTACCAACCTACTACATTAGACATTCCACACCAGTCATTTATGTACAAATGAGACAACTGTAACAAGAAGGATGAGGGTACCAACCTACTACATTAGACATTCCACACCAGTCATTAATGTACAAATGACACAACTGTAAACAAGAAGGATGAGGGTACCAACCTACTACATTAGACATTCCACACCAGTCATTTATGTGCAAATGACACAACTGTAAACAAGAAGGATGAGGGTACCAACCTACTACATTAGACATTCCACACCAGTCATTTATGTGCAAATGAGACAACTGTAAACAAAAGGATGAGGGTTCCACCAACCTAAACTACATTAGACATTCCACACCAGTCATTTATGTGCAAATGACACAACTGTAAACAAGAAGGATGAGGGTACCAACCTACTACATTAGACATTCCACACCAGTCATTAATGTACAAATGACACAACTGTAAACAAGAAGGATGAGGGTACCAACCTACTACATTAGACATTCCACACCAGTCATTTATGTGCAAATGAGACAACTGTAAACAAGAAGGATGAGGGTACCAACCTACTACATTAGACATTCCACACCAGTCATTTATGTGCAAATGAGACAACTGTAAACAAGAAGGATGAGGGTACCAACTACATTACATTCCACATTTTATGACATTCCACACCAGTCATTTATGTACAAATGAGACAATTGTAAACAAGAAGGATGAGGGTACCAACCTACTACATTAGACATTCCACACCAGTCATTTATGTACAAATGACACAATTGTAAACAAGAAGGATGAGGGTACCAACCTACTACATTAGACATTCCACACCAGTCATTTATGTGCAAATGAGACAACTGTAAACAAGAAGGATGAGGGTACCAACCTACTACATTAGACATTCCACACCAGTCATTTATGTGCAAATGAGACAACTGTAAACAAGAAGGATGTTGGTACCAACCTACTACATTAGACATTCCACACCAGTCATTTATGTACAAATGAGACAACTGTAAACAAGAAGGATGAGGGTACCAACCTACTACATTAGACATTCCACACCAGTCATTAATGTACAAATGACACAACTGTAAACAAGAAGGATGAGGGTACCAACCTACTACATTAGACATTCCACACCAGTCATTTATGTGCAAATGACACAACTGTAAACAAGAAGGATGAGGGTACCAACCTACTACATTAGACATTCCACACCAGTCATTTATGTGCAAATGAGACAACTGTAAACAAGAAGGATGAGGGTACCAACCTACTACATTAGACATTCCACACCAGTCATTTATGTGCAAATGACACAACTGTAAACAAGAAGGATGAGGGTACCAACCTACTACATTAGACATTCCACACCAGTCATTTATGTACAAATGACACAACTGTAAACAAGAAGGATGAGGGTACCAACCTACTACATTAGACATTCCACACCAGTCATTTATGTGCAAATGAGACAACTGTAAACAAGAAGGATGAGGGTACCAACCTACTACATTAGACATTCCACACCAGTCATTTATGTGCAAATGAGACAACTGTAAACAAGAAGGATGAGGGTACCAACCTACTACATTAGACATTCCACACCAGTCATTTATGTACAAATGAGACAACTGTAAACAAGAAGGATGAGGGTACCAACCTACTACATTAGACATTCCACACCAGTCATTTATGTACAAATGACACAATTGTAAACAAGAAGGATGAGGGTACCAACCTACTACATTAGACATTCCACACCAGTCATTTATGTGCAAATGAGACAACTGTAAACAAGAAGGATGAGGGTACCAACCTACTACATTAGACATTCCACACCAGTCATTTATGTGCAAATGAGACAACTGTAAACAAGAAGGATGAGGGTACCAACCTACTACATTAGACATTCCACACCAGTCATTTATGTACAAATGAGACAACTGTAAACAAGAAGGATGAGGGTACCAACCTACTACATTAGACATTCCACACCAGTCATTTATGTGCAAATGACACAACTGTAAACAAGAAGGATGAGGGTACCAACCTACTACATTAGACATTCCACACCAGTCATTTATGTGCAAATGACACAACTGTAAACAAGAAGGATGAAGGTACCAACCTACTACATTAGACATTCCACACCAGTCATTTATGTACAAATGAGACAACTATAAACAAGAAGGATGTGGGTACCAACCTACTACATTAGACATTCCACAGTCATTTATGTCATTTAAACAAGAAGGATAGGGTACAAATGACACAACTGTAAACAAGAAGGATGAGGGTACCAACCTACTACATTAGACATTCCACACCAGTCATTAATGTACAAATGAGACAACTGTAAACAAGAAGGATGAGGGTACCAACCTACTACATTAGACATTCCACACCAGTCATTTATGTGCAAATGAGACAACTGTAAACAAGAAGGATGAGGGTACCAACCTACTACATTAGACATTCCACACCAGTCATTTATGTACAAATGAGACAACTGTAAACAAGAAGGATGAGGGTACCAACCTACTACATTAGACATTCCACACCAGTCATTTATGTGCAAATGAGACAACTGTAAACAAGAAGGATGAAACAAGGTACCAACCTACTACATTAGACATTCCACACCAGTCATTTATGTGCAAATGACACAACTGTAAACAAGAAGGATGCGGGTACCAACCTACTACATTAGACATTCCACACCAGTCATTAATGTACAAATGACACAACTGTAAACAAGAAGGATGAGGGTACCAACCTACTACATTAGACATTCCACACCAGTCATTAATGTACAAATGACACAACTGTAAACAAGAAGGATGAGGGTACCAACCTACTACATTAGACATTCCACACCAGTCATTTATGTGCAAATGACACAACTGTAAACAAGAAGGATGAGGGTACCAACCTACTACATTAGACATTCCACACCAGTCATTTATGTGCAAATGAGACAACTGTAAACAAGAAGGATGAGGGTACCAACCTACTACATTAGACATTCCACACCAGTCATTTATGTGCAAATGAGACAACTGTAAACAAGAAGGATGAGGGTACCAACCTACTACATTAGACATTCCACACCAGTCATTTATGTACAAATGACACAACTGTAAACAAGAAGGATGAGGGTACCAACCTACTACATTAGACATTCCACACCAGTCATTTATGTGCAAATGAGACAACTGTAAACAAGAAGGATGAGGGTACCAACCTACTACATTAGACATTCCACACCAGTCATTTATGTGCAAATGAGACAACTGTAAACAAGAAGGATGAGGGTACCAACCTACTACATTAGACATTCCACACCAGTCATTTATGTACAAATGACACAATTGTAAACAAGAAGGATGAGGGTACCAACCTACTACATTAGACATTCCACACCAGTCATTTATGTGACACAAAAACAAGAAGGATGACAACCTACTACATTAGACAACACTGTCAAACAAATGAAGGAAACAAGAAGGATACCCAACCTACTACATTAGACATTCCACACCAGTCATTTATGTACAAATGAGACAACTGTAAACAAGAAGGATGTGGGTACCAACCTACTACATTAGACATTCCACACCAGTCATTTATGTACAAATGAGACAACTGTAAACAAGAAGGATGAGGGTACCAACCTACTACATTAGACATTCCACACCAGTCATTTATGTGCAAATGACACAACTGTAAACAAGAAGGATGAGGGTACCAACCTACTACATTAGACATTCCACACCAGTCATTTATGTGCAAATGACACAACTGTAAACAAGAAGGATGAGGGTACCAACCTACTACATTAGACATTCCACACCAGTCATTTATGTGCAAATGACACAACTGTAAACAAGAAGGATGAAGGTACCAACCTACTACATTAGACATTCCACACCAGTCATTTATGTACAAATGAGACAACTATAAACAAGAAGGATGTGGGTACCAACCTACTACATTAGACATTCCACACCAGTCATTTATGTACAAATGAGACAACTGTAAACAAGAAGGATGAGGGTACCAACCTACTACATAAGACATTCCACACCAGTCATTTATGTACAAATGAGACAACTGTAAACAAGAAGGATGAGGGTACCAACCTACTACATTAGACATTCCACACCAGTCATTTATGTACAAATGACACAATTGTAAACAAGAAGGATGAGGGTACCAACCTACTACATTAGACATTCCACACCAGTCATTTATGTGCAAATGAGACAACTGTAAACAAGAAGGATGAGGGTACCAACCTACTACATTAGACATTCCACACCAGTCATTTATGTGCAAATGAGACAACTGTAAACAAGAAGGATGAGGGTACCAACCTACTACATTAGACATTCCACACCAGTCATTTATGTGCAAATGACACAACTGTAAACAAGAAGGATGAGGGTACCAACCTACTACATTAGACATTCCACACCAGTCATTTATGTGCAAATGACACAACTGTAAACAAGAACATAAAGGAAAGAGCTTTAAATGTTATTTCCACAATCTCCCCTCCATAATTCTATTAAAACCTAAGCTATCAGAACACATAGTGTAATGACCTCTTGATTCTTCCTATTTGTAATTCACTTCAGGTTGATATGAGTATATAGATCTTCTTCAGATGTGACCGTCCGACCATTCATATAACCCTAGAGATTTAATGTTTGATAAAAAGGAGGTTAGAATATATTTATTGCTTTTATTTGCTCCAAGTTCTGGAGAGTTTGATGCTTGACTTCACGTCTTTTGCCTCTGGTTCTTGGGCATCAAATCATTCTTCATTTTTCTTTTTCATTTTGCCCAATGTTCATTCAAATATAAGCCACCAGGACATAATTGAATTAATTCGATTTGCAGTGAATTTCACATTCTTATATAAAACAAAAATTATGTTTATAAGTTGATATTTTTAGATAGACTGGAATGTCATGGGTAAATGAAGATGTCAATGATAAGAAAAATGAAATACTGCCAGTAACAAAACAGGTTGAAAGTCACTTTAATACTTTACGAGTGCCAAAGCAGGGCATTGAACTCCACTTCATACATAACGTATGAATTATTAGGTGTTGAATTAATAGCAAATACTATACATAACATATGAATTATTAGGTGTTGAATTGATATCAAATACTATACATAACGTATGAATTATTAGGTGTTAAATTGATATCAAATACTATACATAACGTATGAATTATTAGGTGTTGAATTGATATCAAATACTATACATAACGTGAATTATTAGGTGTTGATGAATTATTAGGAGTTAAATTGATATCAAATACTATACATAACGTATGAATTATTAGGTATTGAATTGATATCAAATAGTATTCATATGGTATGAATTATTAGGTGTTGAATTGATATCAAATACTATATAACGTATGAATTATTAGGTGTTGAATTGCTAACAAATACTATAAATAACGTATGAATTATTAGGTGTTGAATTGATATCAAATACTATACATAACGTATGAATTATTAGGTGTTAAATTGATATCAAATACTATACATAACGTATGAATTATTAGGTGTTAAATCGATATCAAAAATTATACATAACGTATGAATTATTAGGTGTTAAATCGATATCAAATACTATCCATAACATATGAATTATTAGGTGTTGAATTGATATCAAATACCATGTAAATGTTTTATAACTTTAATTGGATTTGGAATGCTGTATTCAACAGTATACTAGAATTTGATAGTAGTGGCATAAAATTTGTATTAGATGCTGCACAGAGAATATATTTTGAAGTGGGATAAATGAGTTAGGTGCCGTGCATAAAGCTGACAGCTTCCTGGTTAAGCTGGTCATAAACATTGTCTTAGGCCGTCAGTAGATAGGAGAGTTGAGAAACAGTCAGTCAAGGTGATAAAGGATCACTGGCGTTTTTATATTTGTATCTCACTTATTGATGGCAACTTAGTTTGCTGCATACATGTATGCATGACGTACAACCATGGACAGAAGTCTTGACCCTTTTCCCCTTCTACCCATTTTAAAGTTGGGACGGAACATGGTTTGTCAGGACGTGGCTTGTTGGGACGCGGCTTGTCGGGACGCGGCTTGTCGGAACGCGGCTTGTCGGGACGCGGCTTGTCGGGACGCGGCTTGTCGGGACGCGGCTTGTCGGGACGCGGCTTGTCGGGACGCGGCTTGTCGGGACGCGGCTTGTCGGGATGCGGCTTGTGGGGACGCGGCTTGTCGGGATGTTGCTTGTCGGGACATGTGGCTTGTCGGGACATGTGGCTTGTCGGGACATGTGGCTTGTCAAACGCGGCTTGTCGGGACGCGGCTTGTCGGGACGCGGCTTGTCGGGACGCGGCTTGTCGGGACGCGGCTTGTCGGGACGCGGCTTGTCGGGACGCGGCTTGTCGGGACGCGGCCTGTCGGGACGGGGCCTGTCGGGACATGTGGCTTGTCGGGACATACAGTTTGTCGGGACATGTGGCTTGTCGGGACATGTGGCTTGTCGGGATGTGGCTGGGACCTTCAACTTTTAACAATGACTTCCAACATTGACTTGGTCTCAAGGAATGAAGAAAAAGGGTTAGATACTTTTGTCAAGGATTGTAGTGTGCTTTGCAAGTAAACATGTAACAAATATTGTGCAAAATTAGGATTTGGTAAATTTTTGTAATGATAAAAATAATAATAAAAAAATAAAAATGTACTTGCATTGGGGCCATCTGAGCTTCAGGCAGGCAAAATAATCTGATTGCCACCCACCCTTAAAGAAACTGAATTTCTACTTACTGTGAGATAAGAGAGAGGTCACTCCAGTTTACATCCAAATGATTCTTCATTACTAAAAAAAAAAAGGCGGAATAAAAGAAATTGAAATTGACTTGATAAAGATTTTGCTGAAATGTATTTTGAAAAGCATTGATGCCAGTGGCTTTGTGGCTTGTAAGCATTGATGCCAGTGGCTTTGTGGCTTGCAAGCATTGATGCCAGTGACTTTGTGGCTTGTAAGCATTGATGCCAGTGGCTTTGTAGCCTGTAAGCATTGATGCCAGGGGCTTTGTGGCTTGTAAGCAAACATTGATGCCAGTGGCATTGTGGCTTGTACGCATTGATGCTAGTGGCTTTGTGGCTTGTAAGCATTGATGCCAGTGGCTTTGTGACTTGTAAGCATTGATGCCAGTGGCTTTGTTGCTTGTAAGCATTGATGCCAGTGGCTTTGTGGCTTGTAAGCATTGATGCCAGTGGCTTGTAAACATTGATGCCAGTGGCTTTGTGGCTTGTAAGCATCGATGCCAGTGGCTTTGTGGCTTGTAAGCATTGATGCCATTGGCTTTGTGGCTTGTAAGTATGATGCCAGTGGCCTTGTGGCTTGTACGCATTGATGCCAGTGGCTTTTTGGCTTCTAAGCATTGATGCCAGTGGCTTTCTGGCTTGAAAGCAGTGATGGCCAGTGGCTTTGTGGCTTGTAAGCATTGATGCCAGTGGCTTTGTGGCTTGTAAGCATTGATGCCAGTGGCTTTGTGGCTTGTAAGCATTGATGCCACAGGCATTGCGGCTTGTAAGCATTGATGCCAGTGGCTTTGTGACTTATAAGCATTGATGGCAGTGGCTTTGTGGTTGGTAAGCATTGATGATATCAGTGGCTTTGTGGCTTGTAAGCATTGATGCCACAGGCATTGCGGCTTGTAAGCATTGATGCCAGTGACTTTGTGACTTTTAAGCATTGATGGCAGTGGCTTTGTGGTTGGTAAGCATTGATGATATCAGTGGCTTTGTGGCTTGTAAGCATTGGTGTCAGTGGCTTTGTGGCTTGTAAGCATTGATGCCAGTGGCTCTGTGTCATGTAAGCATTGATGCCAGTGGCTTTGTGGCTTGTAAGCATTGATTCCAGTGGCTTTGTGGCTTGTATGCATTGATGCTAGTGGCTTTGTGGCTTGTAAGCATTGATGCCAGTGGCTTTCTGGCTTGAAAGCATTGATGGCTAGTGGCTTTGTGGCTTGTAAGCAAGCATTGATGCTAGTGGCTTTGTGGCTTGTAAGCATTGATGGCAGTGGTTTTGTGGCTTAAAAGCATTGATAGCAGTGACTTTGTGGCTTGTAAGCATTGATGCCAGTGGCTTTGTGGCTTGTAAGCATTGATGCAAGTGGCTTTGTGGCTTGTAAGCATTGAAGCCAGTGGCTTTGTGGCTTGTGATGCCAGTTGATTGATGCCAGTGGCTTTGTGGTTTGTGAGCATTGATGCCAGTGGCTTTGTGGCTTGTAAGCATTGATGGCAGTGGTGTTGTGGCTTGTAAGCATTGGTGACATTGGCTTTGTGGCTTGTAAGCATTAATGCCAGTGGCTTTGTGGCTTGTAAGCATTGACACCTGTGGCTTTGTGGCTTATAAGCATAAATGCCAGTGGCTTTCTGGTTTGTAAGCATTAGTGCCAGTGGCTTTGTGGCTTGTGCATTGATACCAGTGGCTTTGTGGTTTGTGAGCATTGATGCCAGTGGCTTTGTGGCTTCTAAGCATTGATGACATTGGCTTTGTGGCTTGTAAGCATTGGTGTCAGTGGCCTTGTGGTGTGTGAGCATTGATGCCAGTGGCTTTGTAGCTTGTAAGCATTTATGCCAGTGGCTTTGTGGCTTCTATCAATAATCCATAACGGAAGAACCACTCACCATTTTCAAGAGATAACATGTATCAAATAAAGGTTGTTTCACTGGAAGGAAAAATTAATCTGCTTTTTTTTCATTTTTTTAGATATCTTTAAATTTGGCTGCGGAAAGTTGCAATGAGTGATCTATCAGATTTTACCACACTAGCTTTTGACAGGTTGGACAGATCTGTAGTTCAGATTTATTATTGCAAGTGGACTGTGTTAGAACAGATGCTGATTAGGAAGATTGGGGATTAGGTTATGTTTGTGAAAGTATAGGTCTACATTTTGTGTTGAGATTTCTTTTGTTTTGATTTTGGATAAGCCAGTGTAAAATGAGTCTGACATGGTGATAAATGGATTGTAGCCAGTGTCATCACTATGAGGGTGGAGGTATTTCCCCACGAAATCACTTTGTCCCCTCCCCCACTTTCCTCCAGAATATTTTGTGACATTTTGTGTCCGATTTATAGGCTTTCCCTCTTCCCCGTCCTACCCCCTCCCACCTCACACCCCTACCACCCCAGATCCATAAGACAAAATAATAATTTGGAATTATTATTCAGTATTATCTCATTCTTTAAATTTCTCTCCTAAATTTGTATTCATTATAGAATTTGATCTGGCGTATAGTTATGACCCAAAAACTTTTCGTCGTGGTCAGAATTGACTTACATATTTTTAAGACTAATGATGGGCAATACAAAAAACAATGGAATTACATAAGAACAAAGAGCAGCCATCAATCAGTCCAATTTATATGTTCAAACATCATAATCTGTATGCTTTTTTTGTGTAATGAAGAAATAATTTGCACTGAAAAAATGACAGCATCCAAAGCTTTAATGCTTCCTGGGGCAAAACTAGCCGTGTATGCAGCATGTGCCATTTGGGCATAACAATCTTGATTGAGAGCTGATAAGATTTGACATGAACCTGTAATTTGTGAAAGTTGTTGTTTATTTCCCACTAAGAGCGCATCCATAGATAATTGCAGGAGCCTCACAGTTCTGTTAGTTGCAGCAGAAAAATTGGTCATGATTTGAGAAATAAGTTTCTCCTTTTCTCGAACAGACAAATACTGTTTATCTAATGTACATGTTAAGATAAAGCTATTAATGAACAACTTGGAAAATGGTCCTAAGAAAGTTTTCTTAAATGAGGACTGAATTTCAAGTATAAGGTAAGTTGTCAAGAATGTTTACCAGAGAACAAGAAAAGGCCAAAGAACCTGAAGTTAGAAACTTTTGTATAAATGACTGATTTAAGACTGGAAGTGTCATCCTAGCCTCCCTTTCCAGCAGCCTTTACACATTTGAATTTTTTTGTGAGGTTTTGGAAACATAGGGTGTGTATAGGTAGAGGAGTGAAAAATAGGGTGTGTATAGGGAGAGGAGTGGAACATAGGGTGTGTATAGGGAGATAAGTGAAACATAGGGTGTGTATAGGGAGAGGAGTGAAACATAGGGTGTGTATAGGGAGGGGAGTGAAACAGGGTGTGTTTAGGGAGAGGAGTGAAACATAGGGTGTGTATAGGGAGAGGAGTGAAACATGGTGTGTATAGGGAGAGGAGTGAAACATAGGGTGTGTATAGGGAGAGGAGTGAAACATATGGTGTGTATGGGGAGAGGAGTGAAACATAGGGTGTGGATAGGGAGAGGAGTGAAGCATAGGGTGTGTATAGGTAGAGGAGTGAAAATAGGGTGTGTATAGGGAGAGGAGTGGAACATAGGGTGTGTATAGGGAGAGAAGTGCAACATAGGGTGTGTATAGGGAGAGGAGTGAAACATAGGGTGTGTATAGGGAGAGGAGGGTGTGTAAACAGGGTGTGTATAGGGAGAGGAGTAAGAAACATAGGGTGTGTATAGGTAACATCTACATCTTTCTACATTTTCAAGAAAATTTATGACATCTTTGAACTTCGGTATTTGCTGAATAGAAGTGAAACAGGGTGTGTATAGGGAGAGGAGTGAAACATAGGGTGTGTATAGGGAGAGGTTTGTGATCACTGAAACAGGGTGTGTATAGGAGAGGAGTGAAACATAGGGTGTGTATAGTCAGCCACTTCATTGTTTTTGTTTGCCTAAAAGATTTGTCTTATCCCTTTAGATGTTCAGGGCTCACTTTTGATTTCAATGTACTTTAACACAACATTTATATCCATTTTTAATCAGTGCCCTTTAAGCTTTGGTATTCTTTTCATTAATATAAAGAAATGAAACTGAACATTAATTTAGAAAACCTTCCTCTGTTGTTTTTCAGATTGTTCCTTTTGGAGTTTTTAACTTCTGAATCATTTCTGAATTATCATCTGTCGATATATTATTATCTGTAGATATATTTCCATCTGAAAATATTATCTATTATTTGTGGATATTATCATTTGTGGATATATTATCATCTGTGGATATATTATCATCTGTGGATTTATTATTATCTGTGGATATATTATCATCTGGATATATTATCTATCATCTGTGGATATATTGTCTATTATCTGTGAATATATTATCATCTGTGAAATTATTATCAACTGGATATATTATCTATCATCTGTGGATATATTATCATCTGTGGATATATTATCAACTGGATATATCTGTGGATATATTATCATCTGGATATATTATCACCTGCATATATTATCTATCATCTGTGGATATATTATCATCTGTGGATATATTATCATCTGGATATATTTGTGGATATATTATCATCTGTGGATATATTATCATCTGTGGATATATTATTGAGAAGCTGCTAGCAAGGACCCTCACTGTTCTCAAAGGAGTACAAAGGTAATAAATTCTTCATATTCTATTATTATTATTGTTTGGTATTTTGATGTGTTATTGGGAAGGGCGGGGTGGGGTGGGTGTGTAGTTTGGGTGAGTATAGGCGACAGGATCTCATTGGTAACAGGTCGCTGGTTGGGTAGGTGAATGGGTTAGAGGCAGGCCTATCTAATTATTATTTGTATTGTATTCTCCTTTGTTGATGGCGAGCTGGCTAGCAAAAGTTTTACACTTCCTCCAGTTCACCATTCACTCCATACTATTCTGTATATTGCATTATATGTTTATTGTTTTTTGTTTCTAATGCTATTTTGTAATTACCAATTTTCCTTTGTATGTAACTCAATGGAGTGATAAATAAATGAATAAATAAATAAATAAATTGTCTGAGGCGCCCAAGGAATGCACAACCTTGGGTCATGTCCTTACAACCTGGGGGCACGTCCTCACACAACCTGGGGGCACGTCCTCACACAACCTCGGGGCACGTCCTTACACAACCTGGGGGCACGTCCCCACACAACCTGGGGGCACATTCTCACACAACCTGGGGGCACGTCCCCACAACCTGGGGGCACGTCCCCACACAACCTGGGGGCACTTTCTCACACAACCTGGGGGCACGTCCTCACACAACCTAGGGGCATGTCTTCACACAACCTGGGGGCATGTCTTCACACAAACTGGGGGCACATCCTCACACGATGTGTCATTGTCAGAGGCGTTTAGGGAATGTGCAACCTGGGGGCACATCCTCACACGATGTGTCTTTGTCTGAGGTGTCCAGGGAATGCGCAACCTGGGGTACATCCTCACACGATGTAGCTGTTGCACTAAGATCATTAATTGGAGCCCCTCCACCACCCCCACTCACTGCAGCTGCCTAGAAATAGGAAGATTACAAGGTCAGCTGATTTGAGGCCAAAGTGTAACTGCATCATAAAGGCAGCTTCATCACTTTAGTCAGCAGAATCAGGCTTCCAGATGAATGACACAGTTTCAGGTCATCTGTATCAGCCTTATCTCCTTCTCTGTCTGGAATGACAGCTACATGTGATTTTCAGGTCAGCTCAGGTCAGATGGCCATACCTGTGGTCAGATAAAATTAAGTGTTGCAGATATGTGAACAAGCAATTCCCCAATCAGGTCATGGAACTATTAACTGAAATATTTCCATGATTAGATGAGCCAGCGGTTACACCAAATGAATATGAACTATGGTATCAGAGGATTGTAGCAAGGATGAAGATGGGGGTATATCAAGAGAGGATGAAGATGGAGGGTATATCAAGGGAGGATGAAGATGGAGGGTATGTCAAGGGAGGATGAAGATGGAGGGTATATCAAGGGAGGATGAAGATGGGGGTGTATCAAGGGAAGATGAAGATGGAGGGTATATCAAGGGAGAATGAAGATGGAGGGTATATCAAGGGAGGATGAAGATGGAGGGTATGTCAAGGGAGGATGAAGATGGAGGGTATATTAAGGGAGGATGAAGATGGAGGGTATATCAAGGGAGGATGAAGATGGAGGGTATATCAAGGGAGGATAAAAGATGGAGGGTATATCAAGGAGAATGAAGATGGAGGGTATATCAAGGGAGGATGAAGATGGAGGGTATGTCAAGGGAGGATGAAGATGGAGGGTATAGTAAGGGAGGATGAAGATGGAGGGTATATTAAGGGAGGATGAAGATGGAGGGTATATTAAGGGAGGATGAAGATGGAGGGTATGTCAAGGGAGGATGAAGATGGAGGGTATATCAAGGGAGGATGAAGATGGAGGGTATATTAAGGGAGGATGAAGATGGAGGGTATATTAAGGGAGAATGAAGATGGAGGGTATATTAAGGGAGGATGAAGATGGAGGGTATGTCAAGGGAGGATGAAGATGGAGGGTATATCAAGGGAGGATGAAGATGGAGGGTATGTCAAGGGAGGATGAAGATGGAGGGTATATCAAGGGAGGATGAAGATGGAGGGTATGTCAAGGGAGGATGAAGATGGAGGGTATATTAAGGGAGGATGAAGATGGAGGGTATGTCAAGGGAGGATGAAGATGGAGGGTATATCAAGGGAGGATGAAGATGGAGGGTATATTAAGGGATGATGAAGATGGAGGGTATGTCAAGGGAGGATGAAGATGGAGGGTATATCAAGGGAGGATGAAGATGGAGGGTATGTCAAGGGAGGATGAAGATGGAGGGTATATTAAGGGAGGATGAAGATGGAGGGTATATTAAGGGAGGATGAAGATGGAGGGTATATTAGGGAGGATGAAGATGGAGGGTATGTCAAGGGAGGATGAAGATGGAGGGTATATCAAGGGAGGATGAAGATGGAGGGTATGTCAAGGGAGGATGAAGATGGAGGGTATATTAAGGGAGGATGAAGATGGAGGGTATGTCAAGGGAGGATGAAGATGGAGGGTATATCAAGGGAGGATGAAGATGGAGGGTATATCAAGGGAGGATGAAGATGGAGGGTATATTAAGGGAGGATGAAGATGTAGGGTATATTAAGGGGAGGATGAAGGTGGAGGGTATATTAAGGGAGGATGAAGATGGAGGGTATGTCAAGGGAGGATGAAGATGGAGGGTATATCAAGGGAGGATGAAGATGGAGGGTATGTCAAGGGAGGATGAAGATGGAGGGTATATCAAGGGAGGATGAAGATGGAGGGTATGTCAAGGGAGGATGAAGATGGAGGGTATATTAAGGAGGATGAAGATGGAGGGTATATCAAGGGAGGATGAAGATGGAGGGTATATTAAGGGAGGATGAAGATGTAGGGTATATTAAGGGAGGATGAAGGTGGAGGGTATATTAAGGGAGGATGAAGATGGAGGGTATATCAAGGGAGGATGAAGATGGAGGGTATATTAAGGGAGGATGAAGATGGAGGGTATGTCAAGGGAGGATGAAGATGGAGGGTATATCAAGGGAGGATGAAGATGGAGGGTATGTCAAGGGAGGATGAAGATAGAGGGTATATTAAGGGAGGATGAAGATGGAGGGTATATTAAGGGAGGATGAAGATGGAGGGTATATTAAGGGAGGATGAAGATGGAGGGTATGTCAAGGGAGGATGAAGATGGAGGGTATATTAAGGGAGGATGAAGATGGAGGGTATATCAAGGGAGGATGAAGATGGAGGGTATATTAAGGGAGGATGAAGATGGAGGGTATATTAAGGGAGGATGAAGATGGAGGGTATATTAAGGGAGGATGAAGATGGAGGGTATGTCAAGGGAGAATGAAGATGGAGGGTATATTAAGGGAGGATGAAGATGGAGGGTATATTAAGGGAGGATGAAGATGGAGGGTATGTCAAGGGAGGATGAAGATGGAGGGTATATCAAGGGAGGATGAAGATGGAGGGTATATTAAGGGAGGATGAAGATGGAGGGTATATTAAGGGAGGATGAAGATGGAGGGTATGTCAAGGGAGAATGAAGATGGAGGGTATGTCAAGGGAGGATGAAGGTGGATGGTATATCAAGAGAGGATGAAATTTCAAATGTACACATTGTGGGAAGTATGTCTTCTGTTCAAATGCAGGTTTACTCTCACCAGAGCCAGGAATTGCCTCAAATAATTGTTCTCAGCAGTTAAAGATGTACAGTCGAAGAAATCAAACAATATTTCTACAGAAGTACAGCACTTTGGATATAGAATATTGACCTTTGACATCTTTGTAGCTCTCAGTAAATACATCATGCCTTTTGATACTATACTTGGTCTGCTGTTTCACCTGGCCGATTCCATTCATCACCACCAGAGAAAATTATTGCACCAAAATCCCCTTGTGCATGTATCAACATCATTGATTCATCAACTCAATCAAAATTTTCAAATGGTTCTAAAGATAACATAAATTTTGTATATATGACTGCTGATTTCAAGGAATGAAAGTGCACATTATATTTATATAGGCCTATAGTCTTTCATAATGTTCATTGCTTATTCTCTCTCTTAATTGCAACATTTAAATAGAACTGCTACAAGACAGAATAATTCAAAAAGGCTATTATCCACCTTAAAGCTTTAAATAATCCAAAAAGGCTATTATCCACCTTAAAGCTTTGAATAATCCCCAAAAGGCCATAATCCACCTTAAAGCTTTAGATAATCAAAAAGGCTATTATCCACCTTAAAGCTTTGTTTAATCCAAAAAGGCTATTATCCACCTTAAAGCTTTGAATAATCCCCAAAAGGCCATTATCCACCTTAAAGCTTTGAATAATCCAAAAAGTCCATTATTCACCTTAAAGCTTTGAATAATCCAAAAAGGCCATTATCCACCTTAAAGCTTTGAATGATCCAAAAAGTCCATTATCCACCTTTAAGCTTTAAATAATCCAAAAAGCCATTATCCACCTTAAAGCTTTGAATAATCCAAAAAGGCTTTTATTCACCTTAAAGCTTTGAATAATCCCCAAAAGGCCATTATCCACCTTAAAGCTTTGAATAATCCAAAAAGGCCATTATCCACCTTAATGCTTTGAATAATCCGAAAAGGCCATTATCCACCTTAAAGCTTTGAATACTCTGAAAAGGCCATTATCCACCTTAAAGCTTTGAATAATCCAAAAAGGCCATTATCCACCTTAAAGCTTTGAATAATCCAAAAAGCCATTATCCACCCTAAAGCTTTGAATAATCCGAAAAGGCTATTATCCACCTTGAAGCTTTGAATAATCCCCAAAAGGCCATAATCCACCTTAAAGCTTTGAATAATCCAAAAAGGCCATTATTCACCTTAAAGCTTTGAATAATCCAAAAAGGCCATTATTCACCTTAAATTCTGAATAATCCAAAAAGGCTATTATCCACCTTAAAGCTTTGAATAATCCCCAAAAGGCCATTATTCACCTTAAAGCTTTGAATAATCCAAAAAGGCCATTATCCACCTTAATGCTTTGAATAATCCGAAAAGGCCATTATCCACCTTAAATTCTGAATAATCCAAAAAGGCTATTATTCACCTTAAAGCTTTGAATAATCCCCAAAAGGCCATTATCCACCTTAAAGCTTTGAATAATCCAAAAAGGCCATTATCCACCTTAATGCTTTGAATAATCTGATAAGGCCATTATCCACCTTAAAGCTTTGAATAATCCAGAAAGGCTATTATCCACCTTAAAGCGTTGAATAATCCCAAAAGGCCATTATCCTTCTTAAAGCTTTAAATAACCAGAAAGGCCATTATCCACCTTAAAGCTTTGAATAATCCAAAAAGGCCATTATCCACCTTAAAGCTTTGAATAATCCCCTTTGAGCCGAAAACCTGTGTCTGGAATGCAACGTTATATTTTATTAACACTTTAAAGCTTTGAATAATCCTTTTTTAGCTGAAAACCTGGGCCTGGCATACAATGTTATATTTTATTTACTTGTTTTGTTTTGTCCTTGTTACTGAAGAGTTGTGTTCAAAATCCTTTGTTGATCGATGACAGTGACGGCGAAGCGTTTGTGAAATTAGGGGCTGAACATTTGGATGGTGACTAGTTATACCAAAGGTGCCATTACGATTGCTAATGTGGGGGACCTATAAAGCACCTTCATTTGGGGCATTTATAGGTACAAGAAGTACACTGTATTTGCATTTCTAATATATTTATTATGATGACATTGTATGTGCTAGTCTTATAATAATTACTGAATAAAGAGCTACTGTCCACTACCCAATGAGCTGTCTTATAAGAACTTTTGTTAAGCTTACTGACTGGCTTCAGCGAGTTTAAAATTGCGCTGCATGGCTTGTCACCCGCTCACATAGATGTGAGCATATAATGCCTGTTTTGCGTGACTTGCATTGGCTACCGATTCATTACAGGTCCAGTTTCAAAATTCTTTTATATACTTAAAAGGTTCTCAATGCTTTAGCCCCTGTCTACCTTACAGGTCTTGTGCATATATATCAACCAACTAGTACTTTTTGGTCCCAAAACAAGTCATTATTACCTAAACCAATTATCAGAACATCTACATACGGAAATAAGCGGTTTGATCATTCAGCTGCAGTTTTGTGGAATGATTTACCAGATAAAGCTAAGCGTGCAATAAATATGAATGAATTCAAAAAACATGTGAAAACTTACCTTTTAGAGCTGCCTTTTATTAGATCATCAGGATTGTGTATTTATATATATATATATATACATATATATATATATATATATATATATATATATATATATATATATATATATATATATATATATATATATATATATACATATCTATCTATATAGATATAGATTATTATATATATATAAATATATATATATATATATATATATCTATAAATATATATATTGATATATATATATATATATATTGATATATATATATATATATATATATATATATATATTGATATATATAAATACACAATCCTGATGATCTATATATATGTGTATATATATATATATATATATATATATATATATATATTGATATATATATATATATATATATATATATATATATATATATATATATATATATATATATATTGTTAAAGTCCATTTTGAGCTTTTTACAATAAATTTGAATTTTGTACATATATTGCCTATTTACTATTTTAAAAAGTTTTAACTTTTATAATCCTTTTATATCTGTATTTTTAACAATTAATTTATTGTATTTTTTCTTGACTTGTATGTTTTTATTGTAAAGTGCCTTAGAGCAATTTTATATTGGATAAGACGCTATATAAATTATGTTAAACAAATACATAAATACTGTACACTACCCAATGAGCTATCTTATAAGAAGCTACCCAATGACATATTGTATACACGCTAGTCTTATGATAATTACTGAATAAAGAACTACTGTCCACTACCCAATGACATATTGTATACGCTAGTCTTATAATAATTACTGAATAAAGAACTACTGTACTGTCCACTACCCAATGACATATTGTATACGCTAGTCTTATACTAATTACTGAATAAAGAACTACTGTACTGTCCACTACCCAATGACATATTGTATACGCTAGTCTTATAATAATTACTGAATAAAGAACTACTGTACTGTCCACTACCCAATGACATATTGTATACGCTAGTCTTAGAATAATTACTGAATAAAGAACTACTGTCCACTACCCAATGACATTGTATACGCTAGTCTTATAATAATTACTGAATAAAGAACTACTGTCCACTACCAATGACATATTGTATACGCTAGTCTTATAATAATTACTGAATAAAGAACTACTGTACTGTCCACTACCCAATGACATATTGTATACGCTAGTCTTATAATAATTACTAAATAAAGAACTACTGTCCACTACCCAATGACATTGTATACGCTAGTCTTATAATAATTACTGAATAAAGAACTACTGTCCACTACCTAATGACATATTGTATACACTAGTCTTATAATAATTACTGAATAAAGAACTACTGTCCACTACCCAATGACATATTGTATACACTAGTCTTATAATAATTACTAAATAAAGAACTACTGTCCACTACCCAATGACATATTGTATACGCTAGTCTTATAATAATTACTGAATAAAGAACTACTGTCCACTACCCAATGACATTGTATACACTAGTCTTATGATAATTACTGAATAAAGAACTACTATCCACTACCCAATGACATTGTATACACTAGTCTTATAATAATTACTGAATAAAGAACTACTGTACAATACCCAATGACATATTGTATACACTAGTCTTATAATAATTACTGAATAAAGAACTACTGTCCACTACCCAATGACATTGTATACACTAGTCTTATGATAATTACTGAATAAAGAACTACTGTCCACTACCCAATGACATTGTATACGCTAGTCTTATAATAATTACTGAATAAAGAACTACTGTCCACTACCCAATGACATATTGTATACACTAGTCTTATAATAATTACTGAATAAAGAACTACTGTCCACTACCCAATGACATATTGTATACGTTAGTCTCATGATAATTACTGAATAAAGAACTACTGTCCACTACCCAATGACATTGTATACGCTAGTCTTATAATAATTACTGAATAAAGAACTACTGTCCACTACCTAATGACATATTGTATACACTAGTCTTATAATAATTACTGAATAAAGAACTACTGTCCACTACCCAATGACATATTGTATACGCTAGTCTTATAATAATTACTGAATAAAGAACTACTGTCCACTACCCAATGACATATTGTATACACTAGTCTTATGATAATTACTGAATAAAGAACTACTGTCCACTACCCAATGACATATTGTATACGCTAGTCTTATGATAATTACTGAATAAAGAACTACTGTCCACTACCCAATGACATTGTATACGCTAGTCTTATAATAATTACTGAATAAAGAACTACTGTACTGTCCACTACCCAATGACATATTGTATACGCTAGTCTTATAATAATTACTGAATAAAGAACTACTGTCCACTACCCATTGAGTTGTCTTATAAGAAGTACTGTCCACTAGCCAATGACATATTGTATCATGAAAACCGCAACCTTCAGTCTTCATAAACCTCTTAATAAAAAAGTGTCTTCACTTTTCATAGTTCATTATCCTAATCCTGCATCTGCACATTTATCAAAATTATATCTGACTTCACATTCATTCTAATCATGTGTTTTTGTGAAAGCAGAAATGGAAGTTATATAAACAAAGATAAACGTCACAGTTGTTTGATCCAACCTGGGAGCTGCTGTTTGGGGTTGTGGGATTGAAAGCTAGGTGAACAACCTCACCAAACTATCATTTCACACCAGTTCAGCCAATCACAAACTTGCAGTTTACAAACAGGTGATGAAATTATCGATCATACTTAACCGTGTCAAACTAGATTTATACATCCAAATATTTACTGAACTAGCAATTTTTCCTACATGTTATCACTTTAGTGAGGAGATAAATGTGTTAAAAAGATTTTGCTGGCTGTCTGTGAAGGGAAAACAAAGATTAACACAAGTTTAATGGTAATGGTAGCACAGTACTAATTTTTTGCACCATTAAAAGTTACCTATGATAAGAGCATCAAGTTTGGGGTAAATTGTGTGCCAGAAAGGGCAAGTTTTGGGGATTTTTGTAATGCTTTCTGAAAAGTACTATCTAATACCTTACTGACGAGGATAACAGGGTTTACCTGAAGTTCCGGCCCTTTTATGGGCCTGAAGTCAACAGGTACATGTAGTAATAAATAACCTGATCTGACAATAAATAATTTCACTACTGCTGCACTTTTTCGGACATGATTTAACCAAATCCTGTATTTATTGTTGAGACAATTATTCTGTTTATTTACTGTACCTTCCAAAATGTACATATCTGGAGTTTGTTTCAAGTAAAATGGAAACCCCTAAAATATGTTTGTTCCTGCAGGGGGTTCTCATTTTGGGTTGTGGATTAATGTTAATTAGTTCCGTGCTACCTATATGGAGACTGGCAGAAATGGGGCAGTCCAGTCATGCAGCGGCGTAGGAAAGTATTTGACATTGGGACTGGGAAGGAGTGAGGGGGCTATTTGACATTGGGATTTGGGGAGGTGGGGGCAAATTTTATCATTTGTCTTAACAAACCTCTGTACAAAATTGTATGAATCTCTTATCATGGTCCAACTATTTGTAGGGGGGAAAATAAGGAACATTTTCTGAAAATGAAGAAAAGTTACTGAAAATTGAAGAACATTTCCAGAAACTTTTGTGAAACTTTTCGAAATTGAAGGAAATTTTACAAACATGAAGGAAATTTTACAAAAATTGAACCAATTTTCACGAATATAAAGAAAATTTTACGAAAATTGAAGAAAATTTCACATAAATAAAGCAATTTTTACGAATGTCACGAAAATTGAAGACAACTTCTTGAAAATTTAAGAAATATTCCAGACAATGAATGAAATTGCACAAACACCGATGCAAATTTATGAAAATAAAGAAAATCTTATGAAAATTAAAGGAAATTTCCTGAAAATTGAAGAGAACTTCTCAAATTTTTGATTTTTTTAAATTTTCCAGAAAATAAAGGTATAATTTGCACAAAAATTGTAGCTCATTTCATGAAATGAAAGCAAATTTTACGAAAATTGAAGCAAATTTCACAAAAATTGAAGCAAATTTCACGAAAATGAAAGATACTTTTCAAAATTGAAGAAAAATTATCAAAAATTAAGGAAATTGCAGAAAAATTGAAGCAAATTTCAAGAAAATTGAAGCAAATTTCACAAAAATTGAAGCAAATTTCACGAAAATGAAAGATACTTTACGAAAATTGATAGAAACTTCTCGAATATGAAAAACAAATTCCTGAAAATGAAGGAAATTGCACGAAAATTGAAGCAAATTTCATGATAATGTAGGATTTTTTTTACGAAATGTAAGATTTCCAGAAGATGAGAAGCCATGGAATCTGACCCTTCAAAATCATTTTTTTCAGACCTTCATTATTGGGGGACCAAAATGGTACTTTCCCCCCTGGAAAAATTATTGGATTGTGGGGCCACGACCCCCCTGCAACCACGCCCTACAGTGTCAATGGGGGTCAAGGAATCTTGATAACATTACAATAGTGTGTGGGTGAGGTATGGATACCACATGCTTGGATGTGGGATGTGCACCCATAACCAGTGGCATAACTAAGAGGGGCAGTGGTCCCCGGCCCGGGCCCTATAAGGGGGCCCTGACCCGGCCCTATAAGGGGACCATAAACAATACCATTATACTGGTATACCATAGAGGCCCCCTGGCCCATAGGGCCCTAACTACGCCACTGCCTGTAACCCTGATAACATTTTAGATAGGATAGAGCTCAACCTTTACTCCGATCACCACTAGTCCTCCACCTTTACTCCGATCACCACTAGTCCTCCACCTTTACTCCGATCACCACTAGTCCTCCACCTTCACTCCGATCACCACTAGTCCTCCACCTGTACTCCGATCACCACTAGTCCGGCCTCCACCTTTACTCCGATCACCACTAGTCCTCCACAATGAGCCTGAGGTAGCATAACTGAATCAAGTAAATTGTACTTGACAATTTAAGAGTAATCTGTGACATGAAAAAAAAAAAAAAAAAAAAAAATAAAAAAAAGTATCGAATATGCTTCTCGTACATAAATGCACTGAAAGCTATTTTAGACCAGGATACTCCAGTGGTAGACGAACACTTAAAATTACCCAAGAAAAGAAAGAAATGATCTGAAAGATGAAGATAGCAAACGAGACAGTAAAAAAAAAAAAAAATGATCCTCAGGGGAAATTTGCAGATGAGAATACTCAAGAAATCCCAAATGGTGGACAATGCAGCAGGCGAGAGTTAAGAGGCAGATATTGAATCTTGTGGGTAATCTTGAGAATAAATGTAATTTGTGTCTGGAATGAGAGCTAATGGAGTAAATTTGAATTTTGATACAAATGTTAACAAGAGTCATGGTTTCTGTGAATTGGATATGGTAGAGGAATAGTAAAGATCTGTGTGGATAAATTATGAATTGTTCAAGAAAAGGGTTGAAGATTATTTCCTATTTTTCTGTTAGTGGATTTGAGGGACGATAAATAATTACTCTAATCCACTTCAGTAAAAGCATTCTTGAGCATTTATAGTTTTAGGGACCTTTAGTAACATTTTGGGAGCATGGTATGGTATGCATGGTTAGTCCGTATTATATCATCAGTACAGTATGTGGTTAGTCCGTATAATATCATCAGTGCAGTATTATCATCAATGCAATATCTGGTTAGTCCTTATTACTAATCAGAAATGCAGTATCTGATTAGTCTTTATTTTTAATCATCAATGCAGTATCTGGTTAGTCTTTATTACTAATTATCAATGCAGTATCTGGTTAGTCCTTATTACTTATCATCAATGCAGTATCTGGTTAACCTTATTACTAATCATCAATGCAGTATCTGGTTAGTCCTTATTACTTATCATCAATGCAGTATCTGGTTAGTCCTTCTTACTAATCATCAATGCAGTATCTGGTTAGTCCTTATTACTAATCATGCCCTGAATTTAAGGTATAATTGATTTAAGAAGTTTTTAGTATTGAATGTGTTTCTCATCTGGCAGAGTGCCCAGTCCAAGAAATGTTGACTTTTGAAAGCTGTTTTGTAAATTGAGGCTTACTAACAAATTAAGGCTTACTGACAAATTCAGGCTTACTGACAAATTGAGGCTTACTGACAAATTGAGGCTTACTGACAAATTGAGGCTTACTGACAAATTAAGGCTTACTGACAAAAATTGTGGCTTACTGACAAATTGAGACTTACTGACAAATTGAGGCTAAATGACAAATTGAGGCTTACTGACAAATTCTTAAAATAGAATTAATGTTTCAAATTGCATCATACTTGTTATGATAATGTGTTAAGTATTATGCTAATGTTGTCAACATTTTTATTGATTTGCATTGTGGATGTGGCTTATGAATAAATATTGTGGAAAAATATTTCATGATTTGCAATAACATGACAATTAATACAGATTTTGCCAATCAACCAGTTATGAAATAAAATATAAAAAAAGCATTGGAAGCACAAAACCTTTTGGTTCTAGTTTACAGGAATCTTGCTGGAATTTCAAGTACTATTCATCTTTATTTCAGAGTATATTTTCACTGTTTGTAGCCTTATTCTGGCCGCTCAGTTGGTGGATCACATGACAGATGCTGGAGGTACAGGGTTTAATCCTCAGGTCAAACCATTTATCTCAGGGTATAATTTCACTGTTTGTAGCCTTATTCTGGCAGCTCAGTTGGTAGATCACATGATAGATACTAGAGGTACAGGGTTCAAGCCTCGGGTCAAACCATTTATTTCAAGAAAAATATTTTCATTGTTGTAGCCTTATTCTGGGAGTAGGCAGCTCGGTTGGTAAGTCACATGACAGATGCTGGAGGTACAGGGTCCAAGCCTCAGTCAGGTCAAACCAGATGTTTTTTCCACCGCTACGCAGACAGATACACTGAATATCAATGTGGAAGTATGTCGTTTGCAGCTCCTGCTCCCTATGCAGCTGCTGAGAAAATTGGTTAAATGACATTCGCCTTCCGTCGGAGGGGAAATTAAGCCATTATTTCTAATGGCAGGACAGTCACACCCTGCCTGGTTACCTGAAAACTACTGCAGAAGAGAAGCATGAAAACATGGTGTTCATTCACTTCCCGTCCTGGCCCAGTCAAGCCCAAGTTGTTCCTCTGCACTGACTTGTCCGACAGCCGGACAACTTAGTCAGTGGCTAATTGGGTCTAGCGCTTTAAGGCCCTGGCAAAAGGCGCTATCTTATTCGGTGGTTAATTGAGTCCAGCGCTTTGAGGCCCTGGCAAAAGGTCGCTATCTTATTCGGTGGCTAATTGGATCTAGCGCTTTGAAGCCCTGGCAAAAGGCGCTATCTTATGTGGTGGCTAGTTGGATTAAGCGCTTTGAGGCCCTGGCAAAAGGCGCTATCTTATGTGGGCTAATTGGGTCTAGCGCTTTAAGGCCCTGGCAAAAGGCGCTATCTTATTCGGTGGTTAATTGAGTCCAGCGCTTTGAGGCCCTGGCAAAAGGTCGCTATCTTATTCGGTGGCTAATTGGATCTAGCGCTTTGAAGCCCTGGCAAAAGGCGCTATCTTATGTGGTGGCTAGTTGGATTAAGCGCTTTGAGGCCCTGGCAAAAGGCGCTATCTTATGTGGTGGCTAATTGGATTAGGCGCTTTGAGGCCCTGGCAAAAGGCGCTATCTTATGTGGTGGCTAGTTGGATTAAGTGCTTTGAGGCCCTGGCAAAAGGCGCTATCTTATGTGGTGGCTAATTGGATTAGGCTCTTTGAGGCCCTGGCAAAAGGCGCTATCTTATTTGGTGGCTAATTGGATTAAGCGCTTCGAGGCCCTGGCAAAAGGCGCTATCTTATGTGGTGGCTAGTTGGATTAAGCGCTTTGAGGCCCTGGCAAAATATGCTATCTTATGTGGTGGCTAATTGGATTAAGCGCTTTAAGGCCCTGGCAAAAGGCTCTATCTTATGTGGTGGCTAATTAGATTAAGCGCTTTGAGGCCCCGGCAAAAGGCGCTGTCTTATTCGGTGGCTAATTGGGTTCAGCGCTTTGAGGCCCTGGCAAAAGGCGCAATCTTATTTGGTGGCTAATTGGATTAAGCGCTTTGAGGCCCTGGCAAAAGGCGCTATCTTATGTTGTGGCTAATTGGGTCCAGCGCTTTGAGGCCCTGGCAAAGGTGCTATCTTATTTGGTGGCTAATTGGGTCCAGCCCTTTAAAGCCCTGGCAAAAGGCGCTATATAAATTGCAAATATTTGTAAGAAATGAATTGCTAGCAAAGATATTTGAAGGATAAGTTCAGGGGTCAATCAAGTTAATCTTTTTTAATAAAAACTTTAAAATGAACAAAATGCTAAGGAAACGTAGGTTTAATATCTTATTCCATTGAGGAGATATTCAATTTATACAATTTCTCGTTTGTGTAGAAATGAGTGGTGTGGCAAATCTACTGTACATTACAACCTCCACCTTCCCTTTTCTTACCTCTATTTGCTTCTTTATTATTCATATTGTCCTAACTCTTGCACCTTAGTTTTCTAACACTCTTTTGGCACATTTTACTCTGACCTACGGTGCCATTTAACATCAACAAACAAACAAACGTATAACAAGTTTGAGGCATCTTTGTCCTCAATTTCTGAATAATTATCAGTGTATTTTGAAGAAAATTAGTTACTTTTCTACTTATCGATTTTTTTCAAAATTGAATCAGGTGGTAAATTATGATTACTTTGACTAGATTTTATACTTCTATCCTGAGATATCCAATCAGGTGGTAAATTATAATTACTTTGACTAGATTTTATACTTCTATTCTGAGATATCCAATCAGGTAATAAATTATAATTACTTTGACTAGATTTGATACTTTTATCCTGAGATATCCAATCAGGTGGTAAATTATAATTACTTTGACTAGATTTGATATTTCTATTCTGAGATATCCAATCAGGTAATAAATTATAATTACTTTGACTAGATTTGATACTTTTATCCTGAGATATCCAATCAGGTGGTAAATTATAATTACTTTGACTAGATTTGATACTTCTATTCTGAGATATCCAATCAGGTAATAAATTATAATTACTTTGACTAGATTTGATACTTCTATCCTGAGATACCCAATCAGGTGGTAAATTATTATTACTTTGACTAGATTTGATACTTCTATCCTGACATATCCAATCAGGTGGTGAATTATGATCACTTTGACTAGATTTGATACTTCTATCCTGAGATATCCAATCAGGTGGTAAATTATTATTACTTTGACTAGATTTGATACTTCTATCCTGAGATATCCAATCAGGTGGTAAATTATAATTACTTTGACTAGATTTGATACTTCTATCCTGAGATATCCAATCAGGTGGTAAATTATAATTACTTTGACTAGATTTGATACTTCTATCCTGAGATATCCAATCAGGTAATAAATTATAATTACTTTGACTAGATTTGATACTTTTATCCTGAGATATCCAATCAGGTGGTAAATTATAATTACTTTGACTAGATTTGATACTTCTATTCTGAGATATCCAATCAAGTAATAAATTATAATTACTTTGACTAGATTTGATACTTCTATCCTGAGATACCCAATCAGGTGGTAAATTATTATTACTTTGACTAGATTTGATACTTCTATCCTGACATATCCAATCAGGTGGTGAATTATGATCACTTTGACTAGATTTGATACTTCTATCCTGAAATATCCAATCAGGTGGTAAATTATTATTACTTTGACTAGATTTGATACTTCTATCCTGAGATATCCAATCAGGTGGTAAATTATAATTACTTTGACTAGATTTGATACTTCTATCCTGAGATATCCAATCAGGTGGTAAATTATAATTACTTTGACTAGATTTGATACTTCTATCCTGAGATACCCAATCAGGTGGTAAATTATTATTACTTTGACTAGATTTGATACTTCTATCCTGACATATCCAATCAGGTGGTAAATTATAATTACTTTGACTAGATTTGATACTTTTATCCTGAGATATTCAATCAGGTGGTAAATTATAATTACTTTGACTAGATTTGATACTTCTATCCTGAGATATCCAATCAGGTGGTAAATTATAATCACTTTGACTAGATTTGATACTTCTATCCTGAGATATCCAATCAGGTGGTGAATTATAATTACTTTGACTAGATTTGATACTTCTATCCTGACATATCCAATTAGGTGGTAAATTATAATCACTTTGACTAAATTTGATACTTCTATCGTTGATATCCAATCAGGTGGTAAATAATAATTACTTTGACTAAATTTGATATTTCTATTGTGACATATTCAATCAGATAGTAAATTATAATTACTTTTACTAGATTTGATACTTTTATCCTGAGATATCCAATCAGCCGGTAAATTATAATCACTTTGACTTAATTTGATACTTTTATCCTGAGATATCCAATCAGGTGGTAAATTATAATTACTTTGACTAGATTTAATACTTCTATCCTGACATATCCAATCAGCCGGTAAATTATAATTACTTTGACTAGATTTGATACTTCTATCCTGACATATCCAATCGGGTGGTAAATTATAATTACTTTGACTAGAATTGATACTTCTATCCTAACATATCCAATCGGGTGGTAAATTATTATTGCTTTGACTAAATTTGATACTTCTATCCTGAGATATCCATTCAGGTGGTAAATTATAATTACTTTGACTAGATTTTATACTTCTATCCTGACATATCCAATCGGGTGGTAAATTTTAATTACTTTGACTAAATTTGATATTTCTATCGTTAATATTCAATCAGGTGGTAAATTATAATTACTTTGACTAGATTTGATACTTCTATCCTGACATATCCAATCAGCCGGTAAATTATGATTTCTTTGACTAGATTTGATACTTCTATCCTGAGATATCCAATCAGGTGGTAAATTATTATCACTTTGACTAGATTTGATACTTCTATTCTGAGATATCCAATCAGGTGGTAAATTATAATTACTTTGACTAGATTTGATACTTCTATCCTGAGATATCCAATCAGGTGGTAAATTATAATTACTTTGATTAGATTTGATACTTCTAGCCTGAGATATCCAATCAGGGGGTAAATTATAATCACTTTGACTAGGTTTGATACTTCTATCCTGAGATATCCAATCAGGTGGTAAATTATTATTACTTTGACTAGATTTGATACTTCTATCCTGACATATCCAATCAGGTGGTAAATTATAATTACTTTGACTAAATTTGATATTTCTATGGTGACATATTCAATCAGATAGTAAATTATAATTACTTTTACTAGATTTGATACTTCTATCCTGAGATATCCAATCAGCCGGTAAATTATAATCACTTTGACTAAATTTGATACTTCTATTCTGACATATTCAATCAGGTGGTAAATTATTATTACTTTGACTAAATTTGATACTTCTATCCTGAGATATCCAATCAGGTGGTAAATTATAATTACTTTAACTAAATTTGATACTTCTAGCGTGAGATAACCAATCAGGTGGTAAATTATAATCACTTTGACTAAATATGATACTTCTATCCTGACATATTCAATCGGGTGGTAAATTATAATTAACTTAACTAGATTTAATACTTCTATCCTGAGATATCCAATAGGTGGTAAATTATAATTACTTTGACTAAATTTGATACTTCTATCCTGACATATCCAATCGGGTGGTAAATTATAATTACTTTGACAGAAGAGATAGAATACATAGGCATAAAGACTGAGGAATTTGAGGTTGTGACGTCAAACAATGTTGGATTTCATTCATTTCTAAACAAAAGAGATGGAACTCGAGTATCTCCTTAAGATTCTTTTAAATGCTTTCTTCACCACTTTTTGAAGTCATCTTTCATATTTGATGAACTAGTTTGAATACTAAAATCCTTTAAAGATGGACTCATGCCCCAAGAAAATTGCTTTACACGTCTCAGTCAATATGATACATATTGATGATGTCACTTCCACAGAGGACATCGATTGGCTTGTCAGTAAATATTTCAACTAATCAGAAACATTGCATTGTATTGAGTATTTATCTCGATGTTAACACCGCTAAAACTTAAAGTTAACTTCTTAAATAGATGGAAATAGTGCAGCATAATGTGAAGATCACAGACTTGCAATGTAACTTCCGTTGATGATACCTTAAGTATGTGTACACTGTTTTGAAGGTACCAGTGTTTGTCAAATCAAGTTCTTAAAGTGTTACTCAAGAATATGTAAATATTTGGTTTGTGAAGGATTCCACTTTGTACACAAGTTTTGAACAATGTGACTGCTGATACTATGAGCTAATCTGTAGGTTTCTATGATGAAAATGTTGAGTGACATGGAGAGGTGGCTGCTGTGTATATTAGGTGCACTGCATGCTATCACCTGACTGTTTGGGGTTTACATGTATCTTCTCTGCCATCGGAGATGGAAACATAATTGCACAGGAGGGGGGCTTTGGGAAAATACCCCGTCCCATGCTAAAAAATAGGAAATTCAGTTATCATTAATGGGCATACTCTCACATGTACAAAGTGTGTATGGTAGTATGAAGGGCCAAAATAGCATGGAAGCAGTTACCACCATATTTTGCTGGTAGGTCGGTTGCTATCTTTTGTACCAAAATGAAAGGAAAATACAAGATACATGGAAGGTTGTCCGAAGGTGGGTTGATGTATTTGTACTCATTAACTCTCATAAGAAGGAAAGGTGGCCTGCATGTATCACATATATATATATATATTACACAGATGGTG